>CM052802.1:120129041-120172505 GCA_028533885.1 Nasua narica
AGATGCAGTACAAAGAAGGGCCACATGTACCCCAATGTTCATAGCTGCAATGGCCACAATCACCAAACTGTGGAAAGAACCAAAATGCCCTTCAACAGATGAGTGGTTAAGGAAGATGTGGTACATCTATACAATGGAATATTATGCCTCCATCAGAAAGGATGAATATCCAACTTTTGTATCAACATGGACAGGACTAGAAGAGATTATGTGGAGTGAAATAAGTCAAGCGGAGAGAGTCAATTATCTTATGGTCTCACTTACGTGTGGAGTATAAAGAAAATCATGGAGGGCATCGTGAGAAGTAAGGGAAGGGTGAATGGGGGAAGTTGGAGGGGGTGATGAACCAGGAGAGACTGTGGACACTGAGCAACAAACTGAGGGTTTTGGAGGGGAGGGGGTGGGGGGGTGGGCGAGCTTGGTGGTGGGTATTGAGAAGGGCACGTATTGTATGGAGTACTGGGTGTGGTGCATGAACAATCAATCTTGTAACACTGAAAAATCGAAATAAACATATTTGGGAAGAAAAAAAAGCAAAAAACAAACATCTATGCACCCACCAACCCACCTTAAGAACCAGATGGCTGCCAACATTGTAATGTGTGCTGCTTTCCTGTCCATCACTGCTCTTACCACACTACATGGTAATGGGCCATATACGTGTCTGTATTTCCCACTGTAGTTTCAGTCCTGGGGTCACAGGTAACTGTCTGACTTGTGCATAGTGATATCCTAGAGCCAAGGATAGGATCTGATAAATTGCAGTCACTTGATAACATTTTAAAATTAATTCCAATAGTTATTTATATAGAATGGAATCTTATTCAGTCACAAATAATGAGGAAATCCTACTGTTTGTGAGAATGTGGGTGAATCTTAAAGACATGCTAAGTAAAATAAGAGAAAGAATTTACTTGTGTGTAAATTCCCCAAAAAAATCCCAAAAAACCAAAAACCTCACAAAAAAACCTCAAAACCAAACTTATAGAAAAAGAAATCAGACCTGTGGTTAGTGGAAATGGAAGGAGGGTGGGATGAGGGAGTAGCAGATGGAGAAGGGTGGTCAAAAGTTAGCAGCTTCTAGTTATAGGGTAAAGAAGTTCTAGGGACATCATGTCCAGTTTGATGACTATAGTTAACACCGCTGTATGATATGTAGGAAAGTTATTAAGAGAGTAAATCCTAAGTGTTCCCACGACAAGAAAAAGGTTTTTTTCTTTTTCATTTTTTTCCCTTGCGTCCATAGGAGATGATGGGACGAGATAATGGAGCTGATTATGTAACTACCTCACAGTATATGTGAGTCAAACCATCCTGATATATGCTTTAAACTTGTACAGTAATACGTGTCAATTATTTCTCAATACAACTGGAAAAATAATATCCAGAAAAGGGAAAAGAAAGAAAGAAAGAAAGAAAGAAAGAACGAACAAACCAGGCTCCTAGAGAACTTGTCACTTATAAAAACTTACTGTCAGTTCACTCTGTACTTTGAGTCATTTTTGCAAGGTTGGGAATCATGTGTAGAGCTTAGGCCTTTTTCTTTGGTCCTTTTGTGAGCTAGGCTGCTACGACGCATTTCTTTTCTTTCAGTCTTTTTTTTTTTTTCTGGTTGCTATTGTTCATTTAAATTTTCTAATCACGTATCAACAAGGTAAAATAATGCCTAACTTACTAGTAATCTACGTTAATGTTGTAACTGCAAATAGAATGAATTTTTTCTTCCATGGTAATAAGTAGATCCAGTTACCGTCCAGAGCTAAAAATGTCATTCTTGACGCTGATTTTACAAATTAAATGCTACCAACGACTTGAATTAAATAAGGAAACATATCACTCATGAAATTTAGATCAAGATAATAATAGCAACTCAATTTAACGAGGGCCCGCCATGTGCTAGGCACACTGTAGATTTCATTGCAGATCTTCACATAAGCCTGCAAAGGTGGGAATGGTTATTTTCATTTGCAGATGAAGACAGGGAGTTTCAACAGATAAGGGATTGAATCCAAGGTGCCGAGTGTGGACATGACAGAGCTGGGACTGGGATCTAAGTCCTTGACTTCTCAGACCCAACCCCAACCTCTTTCCCCCCATATCACAGTGCATCTCAGACACCTGCATAGCTAAAATAGCACAAAGTCATTTTAAAGTATTTCCTTTATTCTTCCAACTTACCCTGGTCTATCCCTTTTTAAAAATTACTTCTTTTGCTTTTGAACGATAATCTTCAGTCCTTTTTATAAGGCATTGAATATTCACTAAGGAATAGAAGGAGAGAAAATCACTTTGCTTTTAATGATTCTGGGATTTTTGTGGTCATTCAGTGATTCATTCACCCTACAGATATATGAGTGCCTACTGTATACCAGGCACTGCCCTATGTGAATAACACAGATCAAAAAAAAAAAAAAAAGAAAGAAAGAAAAAGAAAAAAAAAATCCGTGCTGTCATGGAACTTACATTCCAATGAGAGGACATGGACAAACATGTAGTAATGGGTGCTAAATGGAAAGGCAAAGCAAAATAGGGTAATGAGAAAAGGCAAGTCTGGATGTTTCCTTTAAAAGAGGAGTTCTGATAAGCTCTCCCTGATCAGGATGATATTTGGTTAGTGTCCTCAGTGAAGGGAAGGAGAGAATCAATGAAGATATTGAGAGTGGGAGGTAGGGAGAGAGGGGTCTTCGAGGCAGGGGTCACTTGGCTCCATGTGTACATTGATGCTTAATCTGTAGAGTATCCCAAGCTATAATGTTGCAGTTTACATTTTATAATAGATTCTCGTGTACTTTAGAACTTATGAGTTGAAGCTATTACCTTAAGTCCTCCAAGCAATTACAGTAGTTTCTCTTCCCTTCAAGGCTTCCAGTGGCTCTTGGCACTTGGCAGAAAATGGAGCTTCACCCTTGCCTGTTTCCTGTTGACTCTGAATGAGGAGAAGATTGCTCAACCACCCACTTCTCGCTGAGCAAGGCTCGGCAAAGGTGGAGTGGTGGGAGGTTTAATGAGATGGCACCTAGCCATACATGCGCTAGCATGGAAAGAGTGCTATTTTGATTATTGTTAGGAGCTTGAAAGTCAAGGGTACTCAGCACCGTTGTGTTTATCAAGAAGAAAGATGCCATTCTTGTTTGTATTAGGAGTCAAGCCATTCAAAGCCTTTCGTATTTCTGTCCCTTAAGCAAGCTGGGGTATGTGAGATCAATACCACAGAGGATGGTCTAAGCAAAACAAAAAACTCCAAGGAGTTGTCTCCGTGGGGGTAGCCCATCAGAGACAGAAGGTCATCCAGAGCCAGGTGGAGGAGACAGCAGAGAAAGACAGGGAGGCGCTTCACACAGGATGGGTGGAAGGGAAGGGAGTGAAGCCATTTAGAGGGAAACAAAGCGAGAGCGTATCTAGTACAAAATTGCCCAATAAAAGGAACAGAGAGCTAAGCGTGCCAATAGAGAACAAGTTAAGTGCGTCTACTGGTAAGCTGGCAAATGGAATGGGGTGAGAAATAGTTGATTAAGAAGGATTATTCATGAAACGAACCATGACTTGAAGACTGAAGTTAGAAGCTAGAATCCTCTGGCTTCCGACTAGAGCCACAGGACTCCAGAGCTCTGCTTAAGGTGGGTGGAAGCCACCTCCCAGCCTTATTCACAGCATGTCTGCAAAAATAGAATTGGGACAACGAGGAAAATCTGAAGGAAAACAAGCTGCCGTTTATATTCTGGCAAGTTGTGTGCGCGGCTTCAATTTAGCCTTGCTAAACGAGTGCTGACCTGTAGAAAGATGAGTGATGTTTTCTATTCAATTAAACATTAAGATGCGCTCCTAAAGGAACCATCTGTCAATAAGATGCATTTGAAATGACGATAGGAGACGATGGACTACTAAACAATGAAATGATGTGAACTTGCAGCTCACTTTCAAGGTCTCAGAGGAGAACAAGTAGGACAGAATACTTCTGAAGACTCTTGGAGCCCCACATTTTTTAATTTCTCTCTCCCTCCCTCACCGCCTTTGCAACACTTATGAGAAACAAGCAGAAAAATCTTGCATGGTTTATGGATTCTCAGATCAAATTGTCCCCGGGTTATTATTCAGTTAGACTCCATGAGAGACTCCTATTGGTGATAATGACCACGATAATAGAAATAATTGCCAACATTTGCATAATGACCACACACAGCCCTTTCACTAATGTGGTCATGTTTAATCTTCACGAGGACACTTGGGTATTATCTATCCCTGTTTTCCGGACGGGAATGTTGGCTCAGGTCATGCTGCTTGGATTTGGTAGCGGTCAAAAGGGCGGCATTGCTGGGTCTGGATAGGACCGGATCCCGTATTTCCTCCTGCTTGCCTCTCTGCCCTGGCCAGAGAAGAGCTCCAAACCCTGGCATTGATCCTCGCCCTCTCTTCAGGGGAACATGTCCCATGCAGCTAACTTACATTTCCCACACGTGGGAACGTCTTCATGACCCCCAGGGGTTGGGAGACAGAGACATAGGTGGAGCTGAGCAACCCAAGCATCTGGCTGCCAGTAGGCAACAGTAGCGAAGGTCCCATCCATTTCTTGTGCTGGCTTCTTAGAAGTTGGGGCCCTTGTTCCCATGCAGGGTCAGGTCCTGTGGGTGCCTGCTCTCCTGTCCTTCAGCTCTCCCATCCCTTTCCTCTTGCCAGAACATAAGCCCTTTGAATCAGTGTTTCTCAAAGTATTCAGTATCCAGTATTCTGGAAGATAGTATGAAGCGCTGAGATGGTGGAAGGAGAGATGGGAAGATTCTGTATCAAATGAGCTTGCGAAACGCTCTGGAAGATTTATATGCACATTCGTATATTAAAGTTTCTGAGAAATCCCCAGTAAATAACTATTTAATTTTATTTATTTCTGTGGCTCTGAACCTCTTTCTTTCCTATAACCCTTTATTAATGTCTAGTGGAAAGTTTCTTTATCCATTACTAAATGGTATAATTAAGGAACATTCCAAAATATGCCAGAGTTCAGAATATTCTGGAAATGCATCACTTGGTCTGCAGTAGAACCTACAGCTGTTGAAAATTTCGAGGTATTTTTAGGGGTCAAAGTGCACTGTACATATAAAAGAATAAAACTATGATCAGTTAAATGGTCATGGTCATTTGACAATGGTACGCATCAGTTGTTCTCAAATTTCCTTGCAATTAGAACCATCAGAGAAGCTTTAGAGATTGTGATGCACCCAGACCCATTAAATCAGAAACTGTGGATATGTGACCCGGGCTTTAGTGCTTTAAAAGTTCTCCAGGGGCGCCTGGGTGGCTCAGTTGCTTAAGCATCTGTCTTCAGCTCAGATCATGATCTCAGGGTCCTGGGATGGAGCCCCTGCTCGTGGGGAGTCTGCTTCTCCCTCTGCCTCTGCCTCTGTGCTCTCTCTCTCTCTCTCTCTCTCTCGCTTTCTCTCTCCCAATAATTAATTAATTAATTAACTAAAAGTTTTCCAGATGATTTCAGTGTGTGGCCAAAGTTGTATAAACAATTATCTTAAAGCAAAGAGCGTATATCAGACTGAAGACAGTTTCCGGGGTCTTACCTGGGCCACTTAAAAAGTGTTCACGAGTTTATAAAATATCTCCCCGCTCCTGTCCAGAGTAACACAGGTGCCAGAGACTCGGCTTATGGTTTTACAATTCTAACCGGGAAACATGTGTTTCTGATATGCCTGCGCTTGGTTTAACTATACACAAATACGTTTGGCTTACGGATATTGCAGAAGGCTGCAGATGTGAAGTTTCAGTTATCACGTCATGTGGTAATTTAGCTCGAGGTGGACAGAGACAGGTTGTAATGAGAGCCCCCGGAAGAGCTGGAATATAAACTGGGTTTTGGGGGGATTCACAGCACAATTGGCTTATGAACCAACTACTCACTCCAGAGGGCTGAATGCGCTGTGGACAATATCTTCCTTGAGAAACTACGTGTCTACATGTACGGATTGTGGGTACATTCTAATAGTGGCGGAGAGCTAAAACGCAGGTTGTCTTGATCGCCCAAGAGAGCGGTGAGGAAAGAGGAGACACTTAAGATGGGATGAAGTCAGGAAATTTAAGGAGCTTAGAACTCTCGAGCCAGAGTAGACCTCAGGCAGACCATACGGCGAGTTGTGAGCAGTGAGGAATAAAGAGGTAAAACTAACAGGTCCTACACACCAGGCTGTATTCGGAGGGTTCTACCTATTATTTCATTTCATCCCCTTTTGAGGGAGGTATTAGTATTTTCCCCCAAATTCCTGATGAGGAGACTAAATGAGCTACTGTATGCGAAGTGCTTGGCACACAACTAACACCAACAGCGACCCCTGGAACACGACAGATTGCTCGTAGAATGTTAGGATTGAAAGAGACTTCAGAGATCGTTAGTGAGACTCATCGTTTTAATCCCTTAAAGCAAGCAAATGAAACAAAACTGTTAACAATCAGGGATTCAGGATTTGGGGTCTGCCTGAGATTTGGCTGAGATGCAGTGTCAAGGGTGCTGGGGAAATCTCACTGACCAAATACTTGCTTGGAAGATAACCCCACTCTTTGCCCCTCGTGGCGGGAATCCCGCAGGCAGAGTTCCCATAAGTCCCTGAAGCTCTGGCCATAGAACACTACCGCCTTGACCACCTGCTTGGGGTCATCCTGCAGGAGGCTCTGATGGCCACGGAAGATAGGAAAGGAACATTCTCTCCTTCCCCGTGTGTCCACAGGGCCAAGTAGAACAATTCAGAATGACTAAGCATAAATAAGCATGCCAGTTACCAACTGGCATAAGAGTTGTTTGTGCCAGAGTACAAGAGTTGGTATAAGAGTTGTTTGTTTATTCATTCACTAGGGGACTATTTATGGGGCAGGGCCGGTGCAGAAAGGCTGTACTGCGCCTCCCGGATCCCTTGTGGGGATGAAGGCACCCTTGCTGCTGGGAGTGTCATTGGTGGATAGCTTTCAACTACCGGCCCCTTTGAGGAAAGCCTTGAGTAAAGAGAACTACCTTCCCTGAGGCAACTTTACTAATCTCTCCGGGTGGGGGTGGGAGGAGGCAATAAAGGCACTTCTCTCTCACCCACGCTGGTCCTTGGTTCTGGAAGGTTGTCCCATGTTTAAAACTCCCTAGAAATTTGACCTTTGCTTTCAACCCCTCCCAGTCCCCATTCCCAGCACACTCATTCATTAATTCGACAAGTCTTTACTGAGCACCTTTTATGTGCCAGAATCTACAAGCAGGAGTATATAGGAAACATATTCCAGAATGGACTGTACACCATGTTCATGATGCAAAAGATGTCCATAGGGACAAAAAGAATCTAGTAGGATATTAATATAAATTCTTTGCCTTCCTCAGTCCCTGCTGAGAAAAAAATGTAGAGACTCCATTTAATCATTATTTGAAAGAGACACAGAACAGGAAATGATCCACACCATATTAAGTGCTTTAATTCCCCCAGAACCAAATGAAAAAGGAGTTGTCAACAGATAACATCACTGGAACCCAATGGTTTACTTTGGTAGAGGTCCCAGGTAAAGCTTGAAGTCTGTGTGGGATAAGCCGTGTTGCCTTATCCTACAAGAATGAGTAACATGGGTATTTCAAGTTCAAAGGGAAGGTGAGCTATCAAACTGTATACTGTAGGAATTTATGACAGAATCAATAATAATGCAAGTCTCGGTATAAATAATATATAAAACGTGATGTATACGTCAGAACGTTTTAGTAAAATAATGTTATTCTGTGATTAAAAATAAGCTTTATAAGAACAGAAGTGTTGATCCATTACTATTATAACTTTTAGATGTTTTTCCTAATGATTATGATACATAGACAAACTGATTTTTATGCTTTTGCCCAGTTTTATTTTCATAGTGAAGAAGCAAGAAGATTCACTTTATTCAAGGTGAAGAAACAAGAAATGACCGCTCCATTTGGCGCTCTAGGAAAAGATTTTTTTTTTTTTTTTAAGATTTTACTTTTTTACTTGACACAGCGAGACACAGCGAGAGAGGCAACACAAGCAGGGGGGGTGGGAGAGGGAGAAGCAGGCTTCCTGCCGAGCAGGGAGCCTGATGCGGGCTGGATCCCAGGATCCTGGGACCATGACCTGAGCCGAAGGCAGACGCTTAATGACTGAGCCACCTAGGCGCCCCCAGGAAAAGATTTCTATAATCAATAGTAAGATTTAATAGTGTCTGTTCTTAGAGATGGTGCCGTGAAGGTTACACCGCCTGATGAGTGTCTCGCGATTTAAGAATTGTTCCTGCCATTTAGGAACATTGCCACCAGGAGAGGTGGGTGGGTCAAGCCCTACAATGTTTCAGTTTTTCTGTGATTCAAGATAATGACTCTCCCATTCATTCAGTCTCCCTCTGAACAATAAAAATACACTTTCAACTTTTAAATAAACTCGATAGTGTCTAAAATATAAAAATAAGCTATCTTTAAGCTTCTGCTCAATGGAAAGATACTACCGGAAAGCGGGATTTGGCAAACTTTTCCCATGAAGGGCCAGGGATTTATTATCTTAAGCTTTGTGAGCAAGGTGGTCTTTTGCAACTGCTCAACTAAGTAGTTACAAAGTAAAAGTAGCCATGGGCAATATGTAAACCCAGTGTGGCCATATTCCAGTAGCACTTGACGAAACTGGGCTGGATGTGGCCCATGGACCCTGGCGTGCTGATCTCTACCTTAAAATGAGTATTGCAAATTCCGCTGCCTCCAGTGAAGCAGGTCGAGCGGGGTCTGTGACAAATCAGGGAGCACGCGTTCCATGTCCGAGCTGACCCCACTTAGTTCCAGCTGAGAGAAGCCAGGCAGAATGGGAGCCTAGTGAGGCCAGATCCTTAGATTTGTCAAAAACAGCTGGAAGTCTGGATTTTTATGGGATAGTGTCCATTTTTTATTATTATTTTTTAAAGATTTATTTATTTATTTGAGAGAGAGAGAAAGCATATGGGAGTTGGGGGAAGAGTAGAGGGAGAGGGAGAGAGAATCTCAAGCAGACTCCCTACTGAGTGTGGAGCCCAACATGGGCCTTGATCTCACCACCCTGACATCAGGACTTGAGCTGAAATCAAGAGCCTGACGCTTCACTGACCAAGCCACCCAGGCACCCCTCTATAATGTCCAATTTTTAAAATTTGTCACCTAATTCAGACAAGCCCCACCTTGGGTACCCAGAAGGACTGCTTGGCTGACTGCATTTGGCCCTCTTGCATGAGCAGTTTCTTAAATTAAGCCGTATGGTAGAGATTTCTTCCATTCTTTCATGTTGACTAAATTTGACCTGTAACATTGTATATATGTAAGGTGTACCAGGTGCTACTTCGCTACATTTGTGTGTTATTCTATTATGTCCCATGTAGTGATATCTACCACATTACATTAATTATAGTAGAATATTATCGCCTATCTGCATTATGCTTTGCATCTGATCTTGGGATTATTTACTACTCGTTACCACTATCCTTCTAAGTATAAGCAGACACTTATCCAGTGCCGATTAAGCAGCAGACCCTGTTATGAGTGCTTCATATATACTAACTTACAAGTTCTTCTCACAAGAACCTGGTAAGGTAGATATTATTCCTATTTTACCTCCGGCAAAGAGAGGTGGAGTAACTTGCCCAAGGTCACACAGCAGACATGTGGCAGAGCTGGGATTTGAACCGAGGCAGTGTAATGGCGGCGTCTTTACACTGCGTGGAAACCAATGTACTGTCCCGGCCTCCCTCCTGGGGCTCCCATCTTCTCTCCACCTTGTGCTTAGGAAGAGCCAGAAAGACTCCATTTCTCTTCTCACTGAACTCAGGCCTCCAGGGTCAAGGTCCCTTAGCAGATACCTTACCTTTTAATTCCACCTGTGGACTTAGTGGCTTTGGGGAAAAGTCACGTCTGAGATGGCTTTTTCACTGGCCACCTTGAGGCAAATCTCCTAACAAGTGTCATCTCCTGGGACTGAGCCCTTCCATTACTTCTGCTTATATTTTATTATAATTTGTTTTTTTGTAAAGCCCCACTCTGCTTTGGAATTTGGATTAACTCTACATACGATATTTAGTGTAATTACTTATCCATCTTGCTTTTTTAACTTGGCCTTCCATATACCTCAAGTGAATGACTGCAGACTTAGGTGAAAAGATTTTTTTCTTAATGTCATAGTACCACATTTAGGAAAAGAAAATGAAGTACAAATGAAAATCCTTTTATTTTTTAAAAGGTTTATTTATTTATTTATGAGAGAGAGAGAACACACATGGAGGGGGAGGCAGAGGGAGAGAGAGAATCTCAAGCCAACTCCTCCCTGAGCACAGAGCCCGACTCAGGGCTCGATCTCACGACCCCGAGATCATGACCTGAGCTGAAATCAAGAGTTGGAATTTTAACCGACTGAGCCACCCGGGCGCCCCTAAATGAAAATTATTTTAAAAGGACTGAGTTTGAAGTTTGAAGAGTTTGAAGAGCGGAAAGTACACTGTTGAGAGAGAAGTGTAAATTTCTATTTTCTCTAGCAAACTTAAAGAAATTGCAAATTAGGTATTTGTATCACTTTCTTGAAATGTAGCTATAAGTTTTACTGTTGACTTTTGAAGGTAGTCTGAACCTCAGCTGCAAAGGAAAGAGGCAAAACAAATTCTAGTCCCTCTTTTTAAAAAATGCAAATACCTCTGGTGGCCGATGGAGCTTGCAGTAATACACAATTCGAGATGTAATACTGTATTCAGCAAGGCTTTCCTGAAAGTTCAGGGAGGCTGGATTCTACTGGGAAAGGAAGAGTTTTAGCATTCTGGGGTAATATGAGGCTTATGGCAAGAATGGATATAGTTTTATGATAGAAACAGGGTTTTCCTGAAACTGTCCCTGTTTTAAAACTGAAAGTCTCATATCCTAGGAATCTTCCCAGTCCCGGGCAAACTGGGACAACTTGGTGACTCAAAAATCTTTGGATAATATTCCCAATTCACAGTATTTAACATCTACTTGCAGTGTGGCCCCGGGCTCTGAATAATCACCTTCAGGGTTTTTCAGGCTTCCTTGATCACAAGAATTACCTGGGGGCCGGAAAAACCACAGATTGCCATTCAGAGTTTTGAGGGAGGTGCTGGGGATCTGAAAATCCACCAAGGACACGGGGAGGAGCCAGGGCGGCTCTGATTAGCCCATGTTCAGTGGCAGCACAAAGACCGTCCCTCTGGTGATCACAGGACTGCGCAGCGATCCCCACATGCCGTGGTCCGACTCAGGCTCCGCACTCACGAAAATCTTTTCTGTCCACATATTTCAAGGGATTCCACACCATGAGAAGGACACAAAAGGCAGGAGGTACCATCAAAGAATAATGAGCTGATGGCCAAGATTGGAGGTTGAATTCCAACCATGTGACCTTGGGTCTCTGTTATCAATTTGTAAAATGGGAATAATAATAGTACTAACTTGATTACACTATTAAGAGGGTTAAATGAGGAGACCCCTGTAAAGCACTTAGTACAGTACCTAACATATTACACTCTCTGGAAATGTTAGCTATCATACTCATATTATTTATTATTCCTAGTGCTCTCACCATTATTATTGTTGTCATTATAATTTTTACTAGGAAACAGGAGAAAGGTACAGAAATCATATAGGAGGAGGTCCTTTATCTTTTTAAAGGATTGTTGAGGGCTTCCTCTATACCAGAATCCTAAAGAAACATTCTCCTTCCTCTTTTATCTCTTCGCCCTTCCATACCATACCCAAAGATTACAGCAGGCATATTTTCAAAATGAACTCTAGGGTCTACAAAGTGGCCATTTGGGGGAGGAGTTCCCTCCCCCAGGAAATTTCCTTTCCAGGAAATTCTGGCTACGTTTTCATTGTATGCTTGATCTCTAGTTGGAGGACCAAGAATTCGGGCTAAGATTATTAGGTAAAAAGATGCTGGGTCTATGGAAGGTTTGGTGGGCTGGTCTCTGAAGTTAGCCCTCTTTGGAAGTTCCAACAGCCCCTTGCACCTGACTTTTAAGGATATAACCCACTAGATAAAACTGACTGTATCGTGTTTTGCCCTAACTCCATGCATTGGAGTATTTATTCTTCAAAGGGAATCACATTTGGGGGACTTGGGTGGCTCAGTCATTTAAGTGTCTGCCTTCTGCTCAGGTCGTGATCCCGGGGTCCTGGGATCAAGTCCTGCATTGGGCTCCCTGCTTGGTGGGTACTTGACATCTCCCTCTGTCATGGCTGGTGCAAGCTCTCTCTCTCTCTCTCTCTCAAATAAATAAATAAAAATCTTTTTTTTTTTTAAAAAAAGGGAAACACACTTTTTTGGGTCAATTTTCTTTCATTTCATATCAAAGAAAGCCAATCAGATTTCTTTTCCCAGGGAAATGTGTTATTAGAAGAATCTTGCCTTTTAGCCTCTACTCAATGATGAATAGGATTCATCTTATTTATGACACTAACAGGAGGGGCAAGGCCCTCTACAGAGGAAAAGAAAGACAATTGCCTCAACAGAACCCTTCTGAAGAGCACAATCATGGCTGACAGTGTGGCTGGTTTGCAAAGTCCTTTCCAGATGTGAGGGCTACAAGTGCCATTTGGACTGTCACTTCGAGGACCGCTGAGTGCTCCCAAGTGTGATGTTAAGAGACATATGCTCTTGACGTCTGGTCTTTTCCATTGCTCAGACTTTCACCAAGGCCTCCAGCTTTCCAGCAGTGGCAGCGGGATTCAAATAACATGTTCCGCACATTTCACATCACAGACTGCACAGAGGCCGCACATTTAGAAGGGATGAGCCCCACCCTTGTGTGACCGTGGTTTTTCGCCTGAGTTTTGAGGTAGTAAAGGAAGTCAGGTGATTCTTCCCCCCATGAACTTCTAATCTCAAAGACATTCCACCAAAATGACACACAGTGTTGTTTTAGTCAGAATCCACTTTTGCCGGAACGGAATCCTTGGCAATCTGCACGCTTTGTTTGTGTTAAAGCGTTTCACTTACACACAGAGATAAAAGTGTTTCGTTTGTTCAGAACCCTTCTGGAAGCATTGACAAGGAATCGATCATCGAGGCCGTCTCTGGGGGTGGGAACTGGTGGCTGGGGCTGGGGGTGGCCATGACTTACCCTTCACTGTGTACTTTTTTTTTTCTGTTGAACTGGAGGGTCACGCAATACCTATTTTTCAAAGTCACATTTGGAAATCGGAAAGAGCTGTGTGATAGCTGTTATTCATGACTCACTTTCCTCTTCTTCTTCCTTCTATTTCTCTTGCTTGCTGTGGTCCTTGGTAAAGCAGAGCGTAGAGGACACCACAGTAGCGCAACGGGCTGGAGGCCCCAGGACAAGGAGATTTGTCTAGATCATGTGTTCAGTGTGTGTCTCTTGCCCTTACTGTGCCCTCCCCATCCCTGCTTAGGTGCCGTTTCTTGCCGGTGTCTTTGTTTTGTGTGTAAAGCAAAGCCAGATGCATCCATGTCTCATAGGGTTACAACTTCCTCTCCTTTGTCAAATGGCTCATGGGGTGAAGCGATGCTGAGTGCCCCGGGGGGTAGGGGATGCCTGCCCACAGCAGGGGCTCAGCTGAAACACCCTGGAGCCTGACCCCAATTCCTCCTGGATGTAATCTTCCCCCTTCCCTCAGCTGGACTGGGCTCCAGGCAGCTTCCCTGGGGGGTGAGGGGGCTTCATAACCTCAGAGGGAATGTGAGTGTGCGGGGAGAACAGCACACAGAAATCATTCCCCCCCCCCCCCATTCCCTCTTAGGCGAATCCTTCTGAATCTACGAAATATCAAGCGATGTCATTAAATCAGGACTGAGTGTGTCCGTAGTGACTGGAAATGCCGAAGGCAGCACATTCAGGAGCAAAAAAAGAGGAATGGAAAGTATTCCCAGCAACTTAAAGTGGAATTGTGCAGGCTTTGGCCTCCTCACCCTCTTTCCCACTTAGCCTTTCAGCAAGGAAACTGTGGTAGCCCTTCCATGTGCTGTCACGGGAAGTATTTGCAACGGATAAAATGGCCAGGCAGCAATTTTGAATGCCAGTCTCTGAGGAAGCAGCTGGTCCACGAGGAGGTCAGGGCAGAGCCATCGGGAGGGCTGCCAACGGCCACGACCCAGCCTGCCTTCTGCCCGGATCGCCGCCGCTCTGGCATCATGCCAGACATGAACCGCTAACCTGATTTTCACTCACACACTTATATGTCCTTCTGCCCTCAGCCTCTCCTTTAGCTATCATCTTTCCCCCAATATACCTATTTTGACTCAAAAGGGAATTCTAATAGGGAAGAAATCAAATCTCCACTACGAAGCCAACAGGAGTTGGAGAGATTTGAACGGGTTCCCAATTGGAGGACAGGAAAAAAAAAGTGTGATAGGCCGGCTACGGGAAAATGTTTTCCATGTGTTCAGAAAGTCACCTAATAGAAAGAACCAATCTGTCAGGAATGGCAAATGGGCATTAATGTGGGGTCAGAACAAAGACTGTGTTGTGAACAGGCGCGGGCACGCTTGCGCGGACCCGAGCCAGAGGTGGGTCTGCTTGCTGAGGGCTCCATCCGGCCGGGAGCAGAGAGGAGGGCCGGTTCGGGGGAGGGAGCATCGTTGTTTTGGAATCCATTGTGCTCAGGACACCTGTGTGCTTGAGATAAGAGAGGGACCCAGGAAGGTGGGAGAATGAGCGTTTTCCCTGGTTAGACCAGATATCAGGGTTGGCTTTTTTTTTTTTTTAAACAAACAGCTGTGTGACTATACGTCTCCAGTGTAACGACTGATAATGTTGTTTGTTTAAGTACTCAGGTGCGTACTCTGGCGTGTGTGTAAAAACCCCACTGAATCGTCCCAGCCGGCCGGGGGCTAGTTACTATCCACATCTTCTTCGCGATCAGCAAACCGTTCCGAGGTTAAGCATCAGCTTTTGATGATTAGTGTTTAGCCCCCGGTTGTCTGGAATCAATCCAGTGGGCTCCTTATTGCAGAAGTAGCAGAAGTCATTTAATGGTTCCAGAAACAGTTACTGAGGTTCCGCTCAGCGCTGAGCGCTGTGCCCTGCGCAGGGTGGTGACAGGGAGAGGCGGGGATACAAATGTGAACGGAAGCAGGCTCGGGCCACCGTGAGCCCACCTCCTGCTGGAGAAGACAGGCTCAGACTCAGAAATGAGGGGTAGGGCAAGGGCCGCTGTGTGGGATCCCCGGGGAGCCTCCTGATTGCGCCCGGCAGTCGCGGTATCAGGAAGGGGCTCCCTGAGGAAGATGGATCTCAGAGGATGAAGGGGAGGTTAGTGGGCAGGAGAGCCTGCATGCGGAGGGTGACGTGTGTGTGGTGTGTAGCCTGGGAGGCTTAGGTGGGTGTGCTTTTGTGTGATGTGAGGTATGCGGGTGTGAGTGTATGTGTGCGTGAAGCAGTTATGTGTTGAGTGTGTGCAGTATACGTATATGTTTTTATGTATGTGTCTCTGAGGTGTCTCTGTGGGGGGTGTGTGTCCAGCGTGTGAAGTACAGTGCGTACGTGTTTGCGCGTGCTGTGAGGTGTGTGTGGTGTGAAATGTGTGTGTGTGTGAGGTGGGTACGTACGTGTGCAGTATGTGAGGCATATGTGTTTGTCTATGTGGGCATCTTTGAGGTGAATATGAAGGGGTTCAGAATAGATCACCTCAAAACATGTCACTTTGGCACAAGGAGTAATTCGAGCTAATTCTGCCGTCCCCCTCTCTGAAAGCAGAACATAACATTCTCTTGGTGACGGCATCTCCCGTCCTCTCTCCCACACCAGGAAGGGGAGAATGAATCTCAGCGCGGGAGACAGCGCTGAGATGAGTCTGCAGAAACAGAAGCTAAGGAAACAACCCTTGTCTTCCATCAGTTTCCCCCCATTTATTTACCTTCCCTCAATTTACGGCCCCTAAAAGCCTAAAGCCCTTTTCCTTTGTCTTGTCACTCCTACACAAATTTATTGCTCTTTGTTAAAGTGATATAGAAGCCCTTGAGTCTAACTGCTTCTTCAGGTCTTTGCTATTTTTCTATGAAGGTCTCTGCATGCATACGTAATAAACCATTTCTCCGGTTAACCCTTCACCAGTTTAATTCATAGATCTCAACTGCTCAAACTGAGAGTAGAGAATTTTTTTTCCCTGTCCTATGTATATGCGGGGTGTGTGTGAGGTGGTTATGTGTGTGTGTGCAGTAGGTGAGGTATATGTGCATGTTTATGTGTGTCTTTTCAAGGTGTGTATGTGGTGTGTGTGTGTGTGTGTGTATGTATGAGGTATAGGTGGATGTATGTTTGTGTGTGGTATCAGGTGCATGTATGTGAGGGGGTATGTATATGTGATATGTGCATGTGTCTGAGGTATACGTGTGTGTGTGTGTATGAGTATGTTTGTGTGTGGTATGAGGTACATGTGTTTGAGATATATGTGTGTATGAGGTGTATGTGTATGTGAAGGGGGTATATTTGTGAACTATGTAAGGTATGTGCATGTGTCTGAGGTATACGTGTGTGTGTGTGTGTGTGTGTGGCATAGATGAGTGTATGTTTGTGTGTGGTATGAGGTACATGTGTTTGAGGCGTATGTGTGTGTGGGAGAAGTGTGCATGTATAGGATGTGAGGTGTGTGTGTTTATGTGTGGGTCTCTGACATGCACATGTGGTGTGTGTATGAGTATGTGTGTGTGTATGTGTAACAATGGAGGAAGTTTACAAGCAAATCCTTACAGCCAGTGTTTACAGGAGCCAGGAAGTGAGGAGAGGTGAGGGTGAAGGTGAGAGCTCCTCGAGGAGAAGCAGGCTGTGTGGTGATGCCAACTTTCGTGTGAGACACACTCCTGAGATGGAGAATTAGTCTTCACCTTGGAGCACCCTGAGGGAGGAAGGCCATAAAGGAAGCTCTGAAAATGAGTAGAGAGCCTAGAGAGAGGAGTAAGGAGGACTGAGGGCTGTTTAACCTTTGGGTGGCTCAAGGTTCTACAAGCTTCCACTGGGGAGAGAACACTGAGCTGCCCTTCAGCAGACCTGACCCAGGGGGAGCTCCTGGAAGCCCCAGGGTGGTGGGCAGCAGGCAAGGTGGCGCTGGTAGCCACAGTCTTGAGTTCAAAATCCGCTCCCCCACCTACTGACTGTGTGATTTAGGGCAAACAGGTTAATGGTTCTTTCTTTCCTTTTTCGTTTTTAAGACTTTATTTATTTGAGAGAGAGAGAGAGAGCTAGGGAGGAGCAGCAGATGGAGAGGGACAAGCAGCCTCCATGCTGAGTACAGAGTCTGATGCGGGATTTGATCCTATAACCCATGAGATCAAGACCTGAGTGGAAACCAAGAGCCGGACACTTAACCAACCAAGCCACACAGGCGCCCCCAGGTTAACGTTTCTGAGGCTCGTTTCCTCACCTGTGAAGTGGAGGTAAAGGCGAGCCTTACAGGGGTGCTGGGAGGGTGACATGAGCTAGTAGTGTGTGCACCCCTGCCTCATGGGTACTCACTAGAGTCAACTTTCTTCAGTCAGGATCACGGTAGGACAGTCTTCCCTGGTATAACCACATACAGAGAGAACGATGCAGAAAAAATCTGGCTCCAGGCAAAATAAGGCAGTAGATGAATTAATTATTACTTAAAGGAGAGACTAAATATCTTTCTTTGAATGCTTTCTGTTTGTGTTTGAACGTCACTTCAGAGAGAAGTAGATCTCAACTCTAGGGGCGCCGGAGAGGGTCCTCCGATCTCTGTGGGTGTTACTGAGAAATTCTCAATTTCTGAGAATTGGGTGTTACTAAAATTCTCAAAAGAAATAAATTTTAATTAACTTTAACTCAAATGTTTGTAGAAGTTCCAAGGGATGGATAAGAGTCCAGCGGCACTCTCTAAATTTTAATACATGTTACAAAGGAGGCAAGACGTACCCTGTCCCCCTCCCCACAACTTCAACAGTAATAGTTTAAAAATCACTATTCTGAAGTTTTAAAGGAATGGGATTTGAGGTGTTTTATGCAGAAAATGAATAAGAATACCACTTATACAGCCGAGAGGGGTTTGTGGATTTCCCTAAGAAAAATGGTATTTCTTCTAACCATTTATCTAGTTGGTTATTTTGAAGGAAGATAGGGAGCTATGCTTTCTGGGATAAGAGGCTGAAATGGGAATTTCGTTGTTCTTTTAAAAGACCAATTTGAAGATGAAAGAATTCTATTCCCAGAGAAAGAATAGTTGGAGCATCTGACGACTATGGCTCAGTAATTGCAAAGGTCAGGCTTACTTCAGAAGACTCGCTTTGCTTGAAGATGAAGCATGTGAATGACGATTAATTTAATAGAGAATCAAACTGAGGTACGGGGCACCGTGTGGCATTTTTAGGTTGGTCATCAAGCCCGTGCCCTGAATAAAGTGATAAATTAGATGAAAAAAATCAAGAGGCCGTATTAATGACCTATTGCTGTGTAACGAATTATCCCCCATTTAGCAGCTTAAAACAAACAACAAACAAACATGATCTCACACCATTTTTGAAGGTCAGGAATCTGGAAGCAGGGTTCCATGATGAGATCGTGGTCAGGATGCTGAGGTGAGCCAGGGCCGCCGTTACCTGAAGGCTTGCCCGGGGCAGCTAGATCCGCTTCCACACTGATTCAGGTGCTGGGTTGGAGGCCTCACTCCCTCACCACGTGCCTCTATCCAGAGGACTGCTCATGACCTGGTCGCTGGCTTCCTCCAGAGCGAGCGGTCTGAGAGAGAGAGAGAGAGAAATAGACACCAACACAGAAACCACAGTCTTTAATCACCTAATCTTAGAAGTGAGACCCCTCCCGTCCGCTGTGTTCTAGCCGGTCACACAGATCAGCCCTAGTATAATGTAATCGGGGCCGCACAAGATGTAAATACCAGGAGGTTGGGGTCTTCTGCATCTTGGGGACGTAATGGTGACACGTACTGATGCTAGATCCCTCTGAAGCCTGACTCAGCCACTTATCACCTGAGTGACCTTAGGCAGGTGACTTAAATGTCCTGCCTCCATTTTCTCATTCATGGAATAGAAATACCTGTACCCATCTCAAATTAATATATACAAAGCGCCTGGATTAATGCCCAGCACGATGTAAAAGTAAGGTGTAAATGTGAGTTTCCATCCTGATGGCCTTGTATTTTAATTCTTCCTCAACTCCACAGTGGTTCATGCCCTGCTTCCTTCCTTCTCTCTTGCAAGGAAAAAAACAAACAACAAAAAACCTTACTTTACAATGCCTCGTTTACAGTGATAGATAACAGTTTTTAAGTATTACCCCTTCTGGGCATGTTTTCATATTAACTGGGAATAATGTCTTGAGCTTAAGGGCAGAGCTGCCAACTGCGTATGCGAGAAGGACTTTGGAGAGGTGCTTGGGCTTTTCTAGTCCCTGGAATTTCCCCTTTAAAAACAATATACATGTGGATATATGTCCTATAGTGTATGCGAATATGGTTCTAGTAATTAATAATTTGTGCCTAGGAGATATTTCAGAAATGTCTTAGAAAAACTGACACTGAAGTTTCTTAAGTCAGTCCATTTTAGTTTAGTTTAGTTTAAAGATTTTTATTTAGTTATTTGAGAGAAAAAGAACAGAGCGTGCGAGAGAGAACATGAGCAGGGGTGAGGGGCAGAGGGAGAGGGAGAAGCAGACTCCTCACTGAGCAGGGATCCTGATGCAGGGTTTGGTCCCAGGACCCTGAGATCATGACCTGAGCCAAAGGCTGATGCTTAACTGACTGAGACACCCAGGTGCCCTAGTCAGTGCATTTTAAATTAGAATTGTGTGTGGGTGGGTATAGTCAGTGTATTATGAATATATATATATTTCCCCCTGTAAAGGGAATACATGGGGGGTGAGTGAACTAGGCGAAAAGGATTAAGAATACATTTATCGTGATGAGCCCTGAGTAATGTATAGAATTGTTGAATCACTATATTGTATACTTAAAACTAATATAATGCTGTATGTAAATTGTACTGGAATTTAAAAAATGAAAATTTAAGAAAAGAGGTATGTCTACAAAATCTTTTAAAATTTTTTTAATTTTTAATTTTTTAAATTTTATATTATTTTTAAAATTTTTTTATGTCTACAAAATCTTAAGAATATATGTACATCAAAATTAATAACTTCTGTGCATCAAAGGACACAATCAATAGAGTGAAAAGGCAACCTATATAACGGGAAAAAGTGCAAATCATAATTCTGGTAAGAGGTTAACATCCAATATATAAAGAACCCCCATAAATTACCAATAAGAAAACTTGAACAAGGCACTTTAAAGTAGGCAAAATAATTTATTATTTCTTAGATGGGCTTTTCTGTAGATGATGGCAGCTGTTAGTCCCATAGCCATCCCATGGGGCTGTCCCACCTTGGGCTGGGTTTTTGCTCCTGTTATTCCGTGTTCGCCTTGATAAGGCCCTGGACCAAGATGTCCCAGGCTCTTGTTAGGAAGAATCGAATATGAAAAAACACGAAGCTTTATGGTTCTGACAGGCAGCCCACTCCCATCCCCACCCAACCTGTCAAAGGCAGGATGGAATAATCTTTGGAAATCAGGAAGGCACAACACTAACACCACCACTTTGTGTCCGTGTGATGTTTGCACATGCTCCACAATGGTCATATTGTGTGATACCCTCATACACAATCTCATCTGAAAGTAGTAACATGAATTTGATAGGGTGAGTGCCATTTCCATTTTGTGGATGAAGACTGAAAAAAAGGCTGAAAGGGGGTCAGAAAATGTCCACCTAGTGAGTTAGTTACAAATCAGAGCTAGAACTTTGTTCCCTTGAGTCCTCTCCACATCTAACCAGAAGCAGGAGTCTAAGTAAATTCTGAGGCGTTCTCTTACCCACGTCAAAAGAGAGTGATGACGTACCTCAGAGAAAGATTCCATATCATGAGAAGACCACTTGGCCACTGGATTTACAACCACTAGGCCTTAATGGCAACTATTTTCTCTACTTCCGCCCAGTGTGAGACCGGATGTGGAGTCTTTCGTCACCACAATAAGCTTTCAGGCTCCTGAGTTGTGCTGAGGAAACAACAGACAAGATCTGAGCTGGATCTTTGGACCCTCGGGCTGACCCAGCGGTTCCTGAGTGGCATCTCCTCTTCTTCTCCTAATAGACTCCTAATGGTTTATGGAGTGTGTGATGGCCAGTAAGTGTCTCATAAGTAGGGTTGCCATGTTCAGCAGATAAAAATACAGATTGCCTACTTACAGTTGAATTTTAGATAAATTACAAATCACATTTTAGTGGGGGTATGTCCCAGATATTGGTTTGCAGCTGGCAATACTACCCCCCCCAAAAAATAACGATATATATTTTGAGTTGTCTGCCCGTGAACATTGTTATGGCAGGCATCGAATGTTCTCCAGATCCAATAACCTAGAATTTTAAAAAGTACAGTTGAGAAAGTGTCCTTTTGGCTTTAAAAAGTATATTCATTTTAAACATCGTTTTGTTTTAAAAAGCATTTTTTTGTCACCGTCACTCTAATAACACAGTCCTGAGTTTCAAATAGTTAAAGTCAATTCGAAACTCTGATCTTGTGAATTCGAGTTCTAGCTTGTTAAGGATGGTCTCCTCTGCATCTGAATTTATTGAATATTAGTAATCGAATTAATTCATTAAGAGAAATTGAATTTCATTGTCGACTAGAAACACCTGAGTCCTTCAGCACGGTGCTCTGAATTCGCCAAAGCTAAAATCCAAACTTAGAGCAGAAAGGGGCAAGATGGAACTTTTGTGGAGATTAGATGGACAGAACTGTATGCGGTCTACACAATTAAATGAGGTGTATGTGATCATCTCCATGGTAACAAGTCATATGGAGGCATTCAGAGTAGGGGGAGATCAAAGGTTTGGTTTAATGGAGGGTTTGCATAGGGAGATTTCAAAAAATTGAACAAAATTGTAACGTCTGTAACGGAAAGTATGAAAGCTAATACATACCCAGGGCCGCACAGTCTGCCCTCAAATATTGCTCATCAATTGAAACCTACATTTTTCTTGAAATGCGAGGTTGCGAAAAAGTGCAAAAGCATCCCGGCAGGCTCAGAGAAGTGCCTAGAAGACTGGAGCGTGGCTTTAAAGCCTGGCGTTTTATGTCAGGGGCCGTTGTCAACTATCAAGTCGACAAATATTTCGTGAGGGCCCGGTAGGTGACAGGCACTCTGCTAGGCTCTGCGATTTGTCGAGAAAGATTGTGAAAAGGCAAGAATTTTCATGGGCGGATTGGGGTCTGGTGAGGAGAGGTTAACAGTCAAGAGCACTTATTCATTCGTTCCATGAGCAAGTGGTCGCTGAGCCCCTGGGTACCCGGCACAGTTGTAGGCGCTGGGTTGTCCTAACCGACAACACAGAGCATGCTCCTTGCCTCGTGGAGCTGACATCACAGTGGGAGAAGCCAGACAGTAAACTTAACAAATCAGAAACATATGTTAGGAGGTAATAAGTGGTATGGGAAGAATAGAGCAGGATAATGGGAAAGAGAGGTTGGCGGGGTGGGGGAAGAGAACGAGGAGGGGGATTATAGATGGGGTAGCCACAGGAGGCCTCGCCGAGAGTGGAACATTTGGGACGGACTGTGTCAAAGTAAGGCAAGGGGTCTTGGGACATGAGCGTCCTTTGGTTGGGAAGCCATGCCATCTGAGGCAGGCGCATCCTAGTCTCTCTCTGGGACTTTTCAACCACAGCTGACGAGCACCCCCCATTTTCTCTCTGCTTCCAAAGCTGTAGAGAGGGGAGGCTGGAGCTTCTAAAAGCTATGCCCCTCCTTCTTGAGCAAATGGTGGTGGAGCACAGAGAAAGAGGAGACAGGCAATCAGAAGGAGGCTCTGGGAGGTTAGAGATCCCGCCTCATGCTGACTCCGGGAGCCAGCTCCGCCAGTTCCAATAAGTTCCAGAAGACGCCAGTTCCAGAAGATGTCCCTTCAGCTGTCGGGCTACCTGAGCCGTTATTGTCCTTCTTTTTCTTCGGCTAACTCCAGCTGAGTTTCTGGAACATACAAGCAGAGTGGGATCACACAGACATGGACCACTTGCCATTCTGGACAGACGGACAGGGGTACGAGGAGTGTCTACTAGAGGTCACTCACTCTCGAGCCCCTCTCCTCCACGATCGGCCCTTCATGCCGGAAAGCAGCTGTGTCACAGGCCCTGCCCACAGTCGCGTGCCCTGGACATTCAATGTTTAGGGCTTGCGAATTTTTAGGGGAAAAAAGTAAATTGGGCGGCCAACTTTTTATTTGGTCCAATGAGGACTCAAGGAAATAAATAAATAAACCACCTACCAACCACTTGTGCCATCATTTCATACTGGATGGGGGCATTTTCTTTTCTTCTTTCTTTCCTTCCTTCCTTCCTTCCTTTCTTCCCTCTCTCTCTCTCTTCCTTCCTTCTTCCTTCCTTCCTTCCTTCTTTCTTTCTTTCTTTCTTTCTTTCTTTCTTTCTTTCATTTTCTTTCAAGATTTTATATATTTATTTGTCAGAGAGAGAGAGAGAGCACAAGCAGGGGGAGCTGCAGGCAGAGGGATACTCCCCGATGAGCAAAGAGCCTGATGTGGTGCTCAATCCCAGGAGCCTGGTATCATGACCTGAGCCAAAAGCAGATGCTTAACCTACTGAACCACCCAGGCATCCCAAGATTGGGGGATTTCCAGCCCCCGGAACAGGAGGGTATAATCCAGAATAAACGGCAGCATCGTGGATGGAATAAAATACTGTTGTAAAAGATCCACTCTAATTTTCTTGTCTCATGAAGGCCCGGGGAAGCTCCTCAGAGGCCCAGCCCGGATATTCAGAGTTACTACTCTAAAGCACATGCATGGAAACCTTCTGGGAAAAAACCAAGACAAAAAGGCCGGGTTACCCTTTCCAGTTAGGTGACTTGCTTTATTAAACATTAAATCCCATAGGCCAAAGGGTTTTGCAGCTGGCCAAGAATCACCTTCAGGGATGGTAGAATATTGACCTTCTGTTGCTGAGGAAAGAGAGAGCACAGTGTTTTGCTGGCCTGGGATGCTTCTTCCTCAAGAGCTGTCCTTTGAAGGGTTGGCTCAGCCTGCTTGAGGGAGGCAGTCCAATCCTGATGAACTTTATCTGACCTTTCATACTGGTCCCCAGGCCTCGAATAAGGTCTAATTTTTGTGCTACGTTACCTCCTGAGAACTTCTTCCTGAGGACGGTTGTTTCCTGAGTGTGGCATCATACTAGCCCAGGGGTTGGCAAAGGTTTTTTTTTGTTTTGTTTTGTTTTGTTTTGTTTTGAAGGGGCAGGTAGTGAATGTTTTAAGTTTTAAGCATGTTGCAGAGAGTCTCTCTTATAACCACTTAACTCTGTTGACCTTGTTCAAAAGCAGCCATAGATGATTGGTAAGCAAATGGGCAAGGCTGCGTTCCAATAAAAATTTATTTCTCAAAACAGATGGAAGTCCAGATTTGGCCTACAGGCCATAGTTTGCTGCCTTGTGTTAAGACCTTGTTTTAAATAACTTTTCTCTTTCTGTTAAAGATGCTGATGAATGTTGTTAACTTTACCCAGGGCTGGAGCGAGGGGAGAAGACTTTGTTCTCTTATTCATATCCTAGAATTTGGCACTTCCCTTATAATTTTATTTCTAGGACCTTATGCCACATTTATTCTCTATAAAATAGAACCCCAATGTTTTCATTGTGTGGGTTTATCTTGGGAACTTTAAAGGATTTTTCAAACCAATCAATTCAATGTTCTTATTATGAACTGAATATTTCACCTCTTAAATTTATGTGTTGAAGTCCCAACCCTCAGTGCCTCAGAATGTGACCTTATTTGGAAGTAGGGCTATTGCAGATGTAATTAATTAAGGTAAAATGAGGTGATACTGAGTAGGTTGGGCCCTAGTCCAATATGACAGGTGCCTTATAAAAAGGGGAAAATTTGACACATATGTGCACAAGGAAATGCCAGGTGAAGACTGGAGTTATCCCACCACAAGCCAAGGAACTACCAGAAGCTTGGAGAGAGGCCTGGAACAGATCCTTTTCTGGTAACTTTAGAGGGAACGTGATCTTGACAACACCTTGACTTCCACCTCAGACTTCCAGTCTCTAGAACTGTGGGAGATCAATGTCTAAAGCACTCAGTGTGTGGTACTTTATCATAGTAGCCCTAAGAAATTAGTATATTTCTGTTATGAAAAAAGCTGACCCGATGTGGACCAATCGTGGATCTCACCTCTCACAATGGACGTGTTAGTAACAAGAAGATGGAAGGTTGGGAATTTTCTAAAGAACATTGGCAATCTGGGATTATAGGATGAAAAAGAGTTGTTGGTCTCCTCCTGGGTTGACCCAGCTTTACTAGAAGATGCTGCTTGGGCCTCACTGGGAAGGAGGGCTTCATTCCTGAGTACAAAGCCAGAGGCCAGGACACTTGGAAGGACCCGCTGGTCACAGAAGTGAGGTGACAGTAGGTTTCTCCCTCACGTGTTCTAATCACCTTGTTTCCATCAGTGTCTCTGCCTTGCTGGCTTGGGCTTTCATTAATTCTTAAGGTTGTTTTTTTTTTTCATTTTGTATCATTTAAAAAATTTCTAATTTCTCTGATACCAACATACATAGAAGTAGCAAAAAATACAGTAGAGTAGACTTCAATGTGATTCACATAGTCAAATCTATTTTAAAGATCTAACAGATTCTTGACCTTTCTCAGCTGTAAGCATGCGTTCTTCAAACAAGCCTTCTGCCCAGACAATGGGAAGGAGAGGATCCCTCAGATTTATCTTTCCCTTGAAACATGTACCAGACACATACCCCTTAGGGTAAAATTCTGCCCTTTCTTGAACCTCACTGGACAATTTCCTGGCAGCCACTGAATTCCAAACACCAGCACCTCTTCCAAAATAAGAATATGAGATGGCTCTCTAGATAGTTAAGCTGGTAGAACTGGTGTACCATCATCATTCTTCCAGTCCACAAATGTGGACTACACTTCTCATGGAGATCCTACCGTTCCCACCACCATTTTGCAAGCATTCCAAAGGGCATGTTTGTGGAAGTTTGCATGGCCAGTTATGAAAGAGGCCAATAATTCAATAGACACCTGGCATTGATCATTTTATTATGTTATTTATTTATTTATTTGGCATTGATCCTTTTAGAGATCACCTCAACTCAGCACCATCTATTAGGATCATGCTTTACCCCAAGTTCAGCACCATGGCTTTAGTATTATCTTACTTTTCAGTTTTCCCATCTTCTCCTCCTGGTTTCACCAAATTCTCTGGAAATGACACCTGCCCATGTCAAGGCATGACTGGAAGCACATAGAGTTGCCCATTAGTGTTCTTGCATCGATATTCATTCTGTGCCCCGTGGTTCCATCCTGGTTCCCCTTCATAGCAGCGCAGCTGAAGTCCATTCCATTTAGGCATCATTAGTGGTACATGATTCTCTGTTCCTTATCCCTCCTCCATCTCACCTTCTGAATGCTCCAATCCCCTGGCTCATTTTGTAGACACATGTTCCTTGGTAGCTGCAAGAAAGGAAGTATAATAAAGCAAATGGAAGTTGTGGCTGGTGGCTTGGCTAATGGGCAAAGATGGTCCTCTGCGTGAATGCATTTGTTCTATGAACTGAGAGGTCTAACAGAACGTGTGTTGCCCACCAACATAGTATGGATCACTCCTTCCTTCTGCATTTTACACAGGCTTTTGTCATTGTACATGTCACAAGTGAACAGAATTACTCATTCCCTGCCTCTTCCCCATTAGAGAATGATTGCACTTTTTCCTGTTAATTTAAAGGCCTTTAAGGGACTTCACTGGAGGAAAACTAGAACAGTAGAATGTTAAAGCTTTGAGAAGGTCTAATATAGTTTTCTCATTTTCATACAAGGAAACTGATGCTTAGTTGAGTCAGTGGCAAATCTCAGTCTAGAATTTAGATCTTTGGAGCTTGCCCGGCAGAGATTAGGGAATATCGGATGGCTTTGCAGTCATCTTCACCTGTGCCCAAAGCCTGATAGCTCGATCACCTTGGGCAGGTTATCTCTTTCGTCCATTGTTTTCTCATCTGTAGAAGAAGAATACTATTGTGACAGTCACCTCAAAAGGTTGTTAGGAGAAATGAATGAAATAATGTACGTAAAGTGCCTAGTACAACCCTTGATGCCTTCAGTGATGCCTCATTCATTTTGTGCCACTTCTCTCTCATCCTGTGCCCATCCACTCCCATGTGAATAATGAAAAGAATTCTATCCTCTTCTCACTATTTTATTAGGGTTTCTTAACATTTAATTGCTTACACCAGTGGTGAAAGCTTCTGCTTTGGGGTCAGCACTTTCCAGATGGTACATGGATTAGCTGAATGGCTACCTCTCAAGAAACAATAGAAGTTTCCATGCATAGAATGAAATAAGAGGTTCTGGGCCTGGAAACAGGGTAGGAAAGCTGGAATCAAATGCTTCTTCCTGAGTGGGAATTGACCATTTGGCCCTGTGCGTGGGAGACAGTACAGTGCAGTGGTTTGAACATAGCTTCAAGGCAAGCAAATACAGCCTTGAACCCCAGCTCTGCCTCCTGTAAGTTGTATGAAGTCGGACAAGTTATTTATTTTCTCCGTGTCTAAATCTACTCATCTGAAAATGAGAATACATACTATCTCCCTTAGAAGTTGGTTGTAAAGATTAAATGAGGTCATGTACATAAAGGGCCTGGAATTTGGTGGGTATCCAGTAATGGCGAGTATTGGGGTTGTCATTGTCTTTTTGTTAGAAGCTGACTCATAAATCAATTCATGTGTACTCTAACGCTCAGTGGGATAAAGTCCCTTCTTGATACTCTTAACTCTTTGGATTTGCCACTGGTTTAGTGAGCTTGAAATCTATATTTGCTCATCACAATTATTTTATTTTATTTATTTTTTCCCCAAATATGTTTATTTTATTTTTTCAGTGTTACAAGATTAATTGTTCATGCACCACACCCTGTGCTCCATGCAATACTTGCCCATCACAATTATTTTAAATGAGGCTAGGGACCATGATTAGAGAGAAATTTGAGATCATGATCTCTGTCTCCAAATGCCATAATCCATTTGGACAGAAGATAGATGACATTTTATTTGATGAAAACCTGGATTCAGAGTCAGGAAACCAGGGTTCTAATCTCAACTCTATAGTTAACAAATTATCTGATATCCAACAAATTGTTATTGGCTCTGCTTCAGTTTTCTCAGCTATTTTATGAGGTGGTTGGACTAGATGTTTTTTGAAGAATTTTCCACTACCAACAATCATTCTTATATTCATACAATAAGTTAATCTGTTTTGGGTGCTGGAGATATAGTAGACAAAGCCCTAACCTCATGGGGCTCATATTTGATGTTAAAGACATAAAGTAAACAGAACATGTAAGAAAACATCTAGTATGCTAAATGATGACAAAGGCCATGGGGAAAACACAGCTGGGATGAGAGAGAACATGCTGGTACAGGTTGGGAGTTGGCTGTAATTTTAAAATAACATGGCCAGCAAACATCTCACAGAGAAGGTGATATTTCATCAAGACCTCAAAAGGCTTCAAAGAATGAGCCATGTGGCTATTGAGGGGAGACACCTTCCAGGTAGATGAAACAGTAAGAGTGTGGAAGGAGCCCACCTGGCATGGGTTGAGGAATAGAGAATATTAGAGTGAATGGAACAGAGTGAAGGAAGTGGAAGTCAGTGGAAGTGGAAGTCAGTGATGAGGCTGAATACTGTAGGGCCCTGAAGTCATTGTTCAGATTCTGGCTTTCCCTCTCAGTAAAATAGCAGCTATGGATGAGTTGAGCAGAGAAGACTAATTTTATCTGACTTATGTTCTAAACGGATCTCTCTAGCTACTACTGTGTAGAGAATGGTCTAGAGAGGAGCAAAGAACATAGTCAAGATGAAATGTGAAGGTGGTTTGGATCAGGATGTGGGCAGAGGACCTGTTGACAAAAAGTAAATAAGTCTCAGGATATGGATCGTAGGTAGAGCTGAGACGATTTGCTATTGGATTGCATTGGGAGTTGAATATGAAATAAAGAGATGAGTCAAGGTCACATCAAGAGTTCTTGGCCTTGGCTTGAGCAACTGGAAGGATGTAGTTGACATTGACTGAGATTGACCAAGTTTGTGAGGGAAGATAAGAGTTGAATTTTGGGAGAGCTACATTTCAGATGCCTGTCAGGTAGCCAAGTAGGCAGCTTGACACGTGAGTCTGGAGTTCACAGGGATACAGCGAAACCTAGACATCATCAGCTTATAGAATGTATCTACAACCATGAGACTGGCTGCAAGCACCAAGGAAATGACTATAGATAGAGAAGAAAAGAAGTCCAAGTCTAGCCCCTGGCATCTCCAATAGTAAAGGGCCAGGAAGACGAGGAGAAACCAGCAAAGGTGATGGGTGAGAAGTGATGGGTAACCAATGGGGCAGGAGGAAATCCAAGAGAGTATGATGTCCTAGAAGCCAGGAGTACAAAGTGTCCCCAGGAATCTAGAATTCTAGAATCTAAAAGATTCTGAAGAAATGAGTAGATGGTCATCACAGAGTCACATGTAGGCAATTAGAATCTATTGTTGCCTGAAGTTCCTGAGAGCTTAGGGTGGGGCTGGCATCAGTCTCATGTGGGGAGAAGGATCTGGAGGTGCTGTTTGTGGATTTACCCTTCATCCTTAAGCAGGTTATACCTGGAACTGACAGACTGGAGTCCTACAATGAGGTATGAGTCAGAGACCAGAATAGAATTTGATGAAGGGGAAAAAAAATTAACATTCTGGATCAAAATTCATCTCAACTACAAGCTGTTAATTTTTATTCCTATGCTTTTTTACACACACTGCTAATTATTTCTTGGTCAAAAACATGCTGCTGGGTAACGCCTAGGAGGCTTAGCTGTTCCCCAAATTCTTTTGAAATACCGAGCTCCAAGTTATGAAAAGTTTTGTCTCTTAGAAGGGCATCTGAAGATGAAAGTCAGCCTCTCTCCTGCCCTCGGCAATGAATTATATTGGCCTCTCTTATTATTCCCTCAATTTTAAGAAATGGAAACTCTTTCACAATGTTTAATGGGCTCTTCACATGTTATTTCACGCACCATTAACATAACTGGATAATAAAATTGATGTTTAAAATACCCTACTTATTCCCTTCCAAGGTGTGAATATGCAGTGACCATGATTAACCCAAGACAAAAGAAGAGGGCAGGAGCAGGGTCATCTGATGTGACACAAGAACAGTCTTGGAGCACAGGAAGTGGGTGTCTTGTGGCTTGTTTGGGAAAAAAAATGCAGTCATACTAACCACCATTTATGCTCTATGTCCATCCCCTTATTCATCTTCCTTATAAGTCATATGAGACGATATTACCCCCATTTTCTTGAAGAGGAACTTCAGGTTGAGTGGATTACTTACATCCCTTGTCTGAGGGATATGGTTTGGACTGAATTGTGTCTCCCCAAAATGCATACGTTGAAGTCCTAACCCCCTAGGTACCTTAGGATGGGACTGTATTGGGAACCTGGCCTTCCATCAGAAAACAGATATACAGGAAGACAGAGTCACTGTGTGGCTCCAAACCAGGTAGATGAGAGATAAAATGCCTGGTGATATCTGCTCCGCTTCTCACCCTTGGGTTCTGGAGGGGTCTGTGTATCCATTCAACATGTCCCCTTTACCTTGCCAAGAGTGAGTAGATTTCCATGCCTGCAACCAAACAACTGCTCACTGAACTCATCTTTCCTTGAAGTATAGTGAGCCCCAGAGTTCTTCTAAACTAATCCCACACAGCCCAGAAGCATCCCGAACGTACCGGATCCCACGCGTTCGCCACAGCTTTGTTAATTGCGCAAATGTGTGTTAGACACTGTACTGGTCAGGGTTCTCCAGAGAAACAGAAGCAGCAGGGAATCAGGCCATAGTGCCTAGGAGGGACAAGGCCGGAGGGAGTAGGGAGACGCTTGGTAGTCTGTGGGAAGATTTGGATTAGCTATAATGGCAGCCTGAATTATGGTGATAGTGGTGGAGCTGGGAAGGAGGAAACACAGACTGAAAACATGGCTGGGATAGGGATCTCCAGGGGCTCAGTTGGCTAGGTCTTTGACTCTTGATTTCAGCTTAGATAATCACGTCAGGGTTGTGAGATCGAGCCCTGGGTCGGGCCCTGAGCTGGGAATGGAGCCTGCTTAAGATTCTGTCTCTCTCTCTGTCCCTTCCCCCCCCCACTCTCTAAAACAAAACAGAACAAAACAAAACACAACACAACAACAAGCAAACAAGCAAACACAAAACGTGGCTGGGATAGAATCCGCTCCTCTGGTTACTAACGGAGGAGCCAATGTGACTGTGGGTTCTGAGACCAGATCGAATGCATGATGGTGCCACTCACAGGCACGCACAAACGAGAGGAAAAATGTCTGGTTCTGAAGGGGAAAAGGGGGAGTTTGCAGTTCATAGACTTGCACCTCCCACAGGACATTCTACCCCATGTCCACCACGGCACTGAGGTTTGTTCTATTTCCCCTCACCCTGGTTCCTGCGCCCTTGCCACCACTAGTCTCCATCACGCTCACTCCTCCGATATGCCAGGGGCAGATCTAGGTTTTGTGCGGACCCTTTTTGAGGAAAAGGTCACAAAGTTAGGAACGGGGTCTTAGGACGGGTCTGTGCCAGTGAGGAGCCCTGGAGCTCAAGCTTTATATTCACATTGTTCGTATCATGGTGAGTTTCCCTTGGAGCACCGCGTCAAGTACGAAACATGTTCACTCGCATAAGCCCTCATTTATTTGGAGAACTCCCTTTGCTTCTCTCTTAGGGAACAACTCCTAGAAAACAAGGCCTAGCGCTACATGGCAGCTTCGTGGTTAATATTTTGATCTGGTACCTTACGGTCTTCCCTGCTTAAAGTCAGACTTTGAGGCAGGCTTTGGGAACTTAGAAGTACTTGAGCCTTACAAGAGGGCTAAGGAATGGGGCTGCGGGGCCCAGAGGAGGATGCTGTGAGGGACCGACGACTGAGCAGTGGCAGTGGCAACACTGGCAAGGGGGAGTGGAGGGTAAGGGGAAATGCTAACATGGCAGAGGAACCCAGAGGTCATTGAGTTCACCTACATGTGGTTAAACGAATGCTTTCGGCAATCAGGCAGAAAGTAAAGCTTGAAATTACAATTAAATCTAGTTATAGAAATGAAAAACAGGTTCCATTTCTTGCTCATGCAAATATAAGTCTCGCAAATTTGTACCTACTCTGTATATCAAAACGATGACCACTTCCCATGGGCACCACTGCTAGGTGATGTGAGGATGCCCTGAATTGGTACTTTTGGCCAAGTCTCTGGTTCTCTTACTGGAAATTGCTCTGGGCTGTCTCAAATGATGTATTCACTGATTTTCAGAACACTCTGTTTGAACCTACATTGCTCAGCACCAAGTTGCTGCATTGCTTTGCATTTCCAGGTGACAGATACATATCAGAGGAGATTCCTTCCTTTAGGATCTCATAGTCTGGGAAAACTAACTTTCATGAAACAGGAAATAATACAAGACTAAAATACTAAAGAGAATAGAGAGTATGGGTCGAATTCAGAAGAAGGTAATGAATGGGGGCTCTTGCCACTCAAAGCATGGTCCATGTACCAGCAGCAGTAGCACGACTGGGAAATTGTTAGAAATGCGGAATCTCCGGGCCTCCTGGAGCAGAAACTACATTTTGACAACACCCTCAGTCGTAAACACTTTAAGGTTTGAGAAGCACTGCTCTAGGAGATTTGGTTCATGAGCTGAGTTCTAAAGAATGGGTAAAACTTGCAGAAGCTTAGTATTTACTGGCATTAGATTTCTTTAGGCTCGGTCTTTCTCTTTCAATAAATGCCATAGTCTCTGTAGCTTTGATCTCAGAGGCCCTTCTAGTTTGCAATAGGAAGCCTGGGTACAGTTGGGAGGGCTGTTTTTCATGCAGAAAGAAGATGGAATTCCAAAGAGTGAAGCCATTTGGAACAACCAGTGAGCTCGATTTGGAGACTAAAAATACAAGAAAGTTTACCTGGCTTTCTGAATGTAGACCCTTAAGAGAAATTTTATATTTGAGAAAGTTTATGTTTGTAACCACCCTTCCCTGTATTTGGTAGTTCTGAAAGTATTTTCGCTGGATATGTATAAGATATAGTATAAACTTATTCTTATTTTTGATGGAATGTAGCACTTCATCTCAGAGACTTCCATGAGGAAGACCTCTCCTGGTTAACGGATTGGCATCTCTAACTCCTGCATTTTTAGAGAGGATGCATTCTTCCTTATGGTAGAAGAACTTAAACATTTTAATCTGTCTTCTCTGCCTTTGGCCAAAGGGAAATAAAAATATCAGTGAGAGTCGCCCAGAGAACTCAGTTGGTTGAGTGGCTGACTCTTGATTTCGGCTCAGGTCATGATCTCACCGTTGTGGGATTGAGCCCCACGTCGGGCTCGAGTCTGCTTGAGATTCTCTCTCCCTCTGCCCCTCCCCTTGGTCGTGCACTCTCTCTCTCTCTCTGAACTAAATAAATAAATCTTGCCAAAAAATAAAAAAAATAAACATTAATGATTGGGGTAGATACTTGAAGGTTTTGATTTTCTACCAGACTTGTAACCTGTCGTCACCCTTCACAGGTGTGTCAGCTTGAGACGAACTCCGCTCTCTCCTCCTCCTGCTTCTTTATCTCCACCTCCTTCCCTCCTTCTACGTCTCCCTCCTTCTGTCTGACCTCCCACTGGCTTCTTAAGTCATCTCTACTGTAGCCACATTGGTTCACATCTATGCCCGCTCGTGTCCAATGCTGCCGCTGTTCATGTTCCAGCTGTCAGGACGTATTGCACATCTGGACCCTGAAGCATTTCTTCTGTATCTCTCTGATGCCTCACTGAACTTTCAGATTTGTGCTATTGCAATGTGTGCCTTTGTCTTGAAGATTTTGTTAGACTGTAAACAAAGGATTTTGTTTGTTTGTTTTGTTAGACTGATAAACAAAGGAAGGATTTCTTTCTTTCTTTCTTTCTTTCTTTCTTTCTTTCTTTCTTTCTTTCTTTCTTTCTTTCTTTCTTTCTTCTTTCTTTCTTTCCTTCTACTTTATTTAGCTTTGTATCCCCACAATGTCTAGTAAGAACAAAAGAACAAATAGCAAAGAGCAGGTGTTTCACAAATCATTGTTGAGTAAATTAATAGTGAGAGAGAGAGAGAGAGAGAGAGAGAGAGAGATGAGCCAAAGAGGTTCCTGACAAAGTGAAAGAAAGGTAACACGGACATGAATCCTGAGGGGTGTGAGGGATGGCTTAAAGTATATTTGGAACAGGGGTCCACAGCTGTTTTCTGGAAAGGGCTAGATAGAATAATGTAGGATTTGTGCTCCATCCTGTCTCTGTCCCAACTGTTCTACTCTGCCAGTGTGTTGTGAAAGCAGCCACAGACTATAAGTAAATAAATGGGTATGATTGTGTTTTAACAAAACTTTATTTATTACGGACATTGAATTTTAAATTTCATATAACACGCACATGTCATGAAATATTATTCTTTCAAAAAATTTTTTCCAGTTATTGAAAACCTTAAAAACTACCACTAGCTGGAAGGCAGTAGAAAAATGGGGTGGGTAGACCTGGCTCTCAGGCCATAGTTTGCTGATCCCTGATTTAGAACAATAATTAAAGTGGTGCAATTAAAGAAGATTCACATCAAAGTTTTTATGTTGGCCAAAAGGACACTGATTGAGTAAACTGTGGTATAATCACTTATGAAATTCTTTGCAGCCAATTAAAATAAAGACTATGTTGCAACACGGAAAATACTATGATAAGTGGCGATTTGAATCAAGCAGGCTTGAAAATTACGTCTACTCTGATTATGACTATGTTGAATGAATCTTGAATAAACTATCTGCAAATTACGTATGCACAGGGATTGAAAGACAAAATGAAAACTCTTTGATTTGTATGGAGTTGGGATTGCGGGTAATTTGTTTTTGTTTTTGCTTAAATGTGAGTATCAAGCTGCCTTCCAGTTCTCGGGTTCTATGATGCCACTGACATTTAAGCTCAAATTAGTTCCTCAGGAGAGTTCCCTTTGCAGATGAAGAGGGAAAAGAACATAATTTAGGTTCTTTAGAGGTCAGAGGAGTTTTCAGTAGTGTTCTAGTTCGCCATTGCTGCATAACAAAGTACCACAAATCGGGTGGCTTAAACAACAGGAATTTATTATCTCATGGTCTTGGAAACTCAAAATCTGAGCCCAAGGAGCAGGTGGGGCTTGTTCCTTCTGAGGGCTATAAGCAAAAATCTGTTGCATGCCCTTCTCTTAGCCACTGGTGGTTCTCTGGCCATCTCTAGCATCCTTGGCTTGTAGATCCACCAAGGCGCTCTCTGCTTTCATATTCTCATGGTGCTCTCCTGTATACACATCTGTTTCTGCATCCAAATTCTCCTCTTTTATAAGAACACCAGTCATATTTGATTAAGGCCCACCCTAATGACCTCCTCTTACTAGGATCATCTACAAAGACCCCATTTTTAAATAAGGTCACATTCACCAGTATTAGGGTGAGGACTTCAACATCTTGGGGGGGATATAATTTCCCCATAACAGAGAGGCTCAGCGAGGACCGTCGATGACCTGCCCATGCAGCATGAAGCAGGGTTTTGAGAGGGAGCATCCCTAAAGCAAGCGCGGCAGGTGAGCCAGATAGAAGTACTTGATCTTTCCTGAACTAGCTTCAGAAGCTCTACTCTATAAGCAGTCATAAGCTTGCTCAGATTCAAGAGGACAGACATGGACCGCATTCCAGAAGAAAGAGTACCAGAGAGTCTGCAGCCATTAAAAAGAAACAACAAAAATAAACCAACTCTAAGTAGGGATTTTTAACATAGGGTTTATGGACCCAGTGGGAATCCACAGATGGCTTTCAAAGGTCTGAGAAGCCATGGAATATGCAATGCGTTGTACCAGACTGTATTTTTTTTTGCCCTGTGGCATGGGTCCACAGTGCTCATTCTATGCTCAAAAGGGTCTATGACCGACAAAGTGATTAGAAAGTGCTGGAATATTGGGTCCATCTGCTGCTTCTATTCAGAAAAGGACACTCCTCCCTTTCTCTAACTCAGAGAAAACGTTTTCTATCTCTGGCTTGGCATCAGTGCCAGTGTTTCTCCTTCCCTGAGGCAGCTTCTGCCATCTGCCAAATGACGTTGCTCTGTGACCCCGGTGTCCTTGACACTGTTCAGAAGCATTAGAGGAAAGCCCTCAGCAATCCCAGAATGCTCTGGCTCCTCTGTGCACAGGGATGGATTGAAAAGCAGCGCGTCTCCCACCCCCGGGACCCGGGAGGCTGTGACATCCCCCACTGGCAGCACGAGGGAACCAGTAGAGGGGTGGCTGTTTCTGGTCTTCCAACCTCGTTCATGTCTCTGTGTCCCTGCCAGTCTCCTCCACTAGCAAACAAACTCCTTCGACAGCAATTACCTGTCCTATTTCTCTTTATATTAAAAAACGTTCAGTACCATGTTTTGTGCATGATAAGGCTCAAAATGATTGGTAATTTCAAAACATCAAAATTAAGCTACAGAAAATAGAACAGGTGCCCAGGGACTCCGATGCCAGCTTTGGGCGTAAGGGTGCTGGTTACTCCTGTTAGGACACCAGGTCTTAAGGGCTCCCCACGCTTAAGAAGGTCACACTTAGAGGAATATATTAGCTGGAAAGAGTGGGTTTGGAAGTGGGTATTTGGGGAGTGACACTTAGAGCCGGCTTGGTCCCTCATCCTAGTTCTGTCACCCGCAGCCTGTGGGACACTGGCCAAGGCACTTCTGCGTGGGACAGTGGAACCTGGTGTGAACCTTGGCTCTCCCGTGTAGTGACCATGAGAGAGGCAGCTGGTATCCTAGCTCGATGGGTAAATGTCTGGCCCCTCAAGCCAGGCTAGCTGGGTTTGTGTCCTATCTCCTCTTCTGAGTGCTCGTGACCTTGGACATTAACAAACCTCTTGAAGCCTCAGCTGCCACATCTGTAAAATAGCGACATCATGAACTCTCCAGCCTCCACCGAGCACCCCCCATGCCATAGTCGCTCTTCCAAAGGGTTCACACGTACTCACGCCTTTGCCCCTCAGAACAACCTAATACCCAAGAGTTGGTATTACCCTATTTATTACCATCCGTGGTGCATCTGAAGCCCGAGGGGGTAGCCTGCTCAGATGGTATGATGCTCATACCATCAAAGGGCATGGCTCCCATCTGAACAAGGCTCTTCCTTTATCTACGTTACCACGCAGCTCCCTCTTATGATGCACAGAGGAACTCAACAAGTGTTAGCTGTCCATAATGATCATTCCGAATCTCACATCGTCATCCTGAGGGTGGAGATGATACTCTCTAGCTCCTCAGCAGAGACGACACAGATAAAACCCCATGAGACCGCGGTGTCTGCCTTTGATATCTCTGGGCCGGTACACATGGCAGGTGGATGGGCCACGGTCCCAACAACACAGACTTGGGGTCCAGGACCTCTTATCCGGTGCTCAGCCCCGGTGGTTTGGTGTTTTCTAGCTTGTAGTGCTTTGCTCATGGCAGATGCTCAAAAATATGGCTAATTTCTCCAAGAGTTAGAGAATTCCTCCCACTCTTGTAGAGGCTACTTTGGAGGAAGGAACAAGAAGGGTAGTGAATTCCTCGGACAGAAATACTATTGATTCCACCCCCGATTCCAGTCCCCGTCCCAGGGAGATGTTCGCTCTTCATACAGTAGAGAAGCCTCCCAGAAACCCACTTAGTGCCAATTTCTGTTTAATCTGAGCCTGGATGTTGCTGCCCCTTATTAAGGCCCGACAGCTGGCGCCCTGTACTTAGGCTGCCGCGCAGACCAATACCGTCTGCCTTAGACTTCTGACTGCGACAGGCTGGGGACCACGTCTGTTTACTTATTGTCAGTGGCGCGATGCCAAGTATCAGCCTCAAAAGCATTTCTTGGCTGATTCAGCAGCTGTTGATCCTGTTGGAGGTAAAGTCTAGTCCTGGTTATTTAGCACCTCAATTTCTCACTTGTGGCAAGTCGACCATATACCATGATATTCTGGCCTTCTTACCTCTGTTTTTATTATTTGGTGGCCAGGGGCTGTGTGCAGAAGACGTTTCTGTTAATATGGTGGAGAAAGGGATGTGGCTTGAGGAGTGGATTTAGCAGGGAGCCCAGGGAACTGGTGTTAGATAAATACTTGCCATAGTCAGGCATCCGGTTGAGAGCTTTCCAAGTGCAAAGTGGTTGTTAGGAAGGCTCTTGGAGCACCAGTGGTCTGCAGGAGGTGGGGCACAGTCTACTCTTGCTTCCAGGGACAACCACTAGATTGACAAGGAACAGGCCTGGCCTTTCGCCCCTCTCCTTTGCCACCCCTCGCCCTGGAGGAGAAAGGAAGGGTCTGATTGTGGGGTCAGCCATTGGTCCACGGTTTTTAGTGTAGACTGAAAATAGCAATCATAAAATATCAAGTCATAATCTCCATGACTTGTTAACCTCTTTTGGAAAGAGATCTTTGTAAATGTGATTAAGTTAAGGATTCTGGCGGAATGTATAGAATTGTTGAATCAATGCGTTCTAGACCTGAAACAAATGTAACACTGTATGTCAATTATATGTATATAATATTATGTTATTATATAAGTACATTATATTGTACATAAGATAATATTATATGTACTATATAAGCCTATATAATATATTCTATAAAAGTATATTAATATTATATATATATAATACAATACTACCATTATTGGTAAAAGTTACGGATTCTGAGACAAGGGGTATTAGTCAGCTTGGGCTGCCATAACAAAATACCACATCTGGGTGGCTTAAATAACAGAAATGTACTTCTCACAGTTCTGGACAATACAAGTCCCAAATCAAGGTGCTGGCAGGGTAGGTCTCTCCTAAGGTCTTCCTCCTTGGCTTGCAGACACCCCCTTTCTCCCTGTGTCCTTACACGGACTTCCCTCGCTGCATCTGAATCCCAGGTGTCTCTTCCCTTTCTGTAAAGGCACAAGTTCTGTTGGATTAGGGCCCCACCCTTAGGACATTATTTAACCTGACTGACTTCTTTTTCAAGGTCTTATCTCTATAACATTGGGGGTTAGAGCTTCAGTGAAAAAATTTTATAGGGGACACAATTCAGTCCATAAGAGGAGATGATCCTGGATTTTCCAGGTGGACCTGAAATGCTTTGTCAAGATAGAGGCGGGGGGGATTCAAGGCAGACACAGAGGAGAAGGCACAAGAAGGGGGAGACAGCAATACGGCTATGGAGGCCAGGATTGGGATGATGAAGCCACACGTCAAGGAATGCCGGCAGCCACCAGGGACTAGAAAGGCAGAGAGAGACCCTACAGACTCACAGGGAGCCCGGCCCTGCTGGCACCTTGATTTTGGACTCTGGCGTCCAAAACTGTGAGAGAATATGTTTCTGTTGTTTTAACCTGATTTTGTGACGGCAGCCTCAAGAAACAAGTACAGCGCAAGGCAGTGTTCCTCAAAGACTAAGACCTGGAGCGTTGGCCACTTCTCTTCTCTCTCTGCCCCCGCCTAGGGCAAGGCAGCAACTCTTGATAAATGCATCTACTCTCGGACCAGAATTTTCTCTCATGTGGGTTGTCCCAAAGTCTGGACTTGGGAGTGGGAGTGGCAATGGCAGGGGTGAGAGCTTTCATAGGCCCCTGTGGTCGCTCACTGTGGCCCACATCTTGCAGCCTAGCTTCCTCAGCACAAAGCTCAAATTCTGAGATCCATCTGTCAGATCCTATGTGTTTCTTGATTGTCACTGAAGAGAGGGGTGTTTTTATGACTCTCTTTAAAAGCCCCAACAGAATGCCTAGGAGAGAGGTCTGTCAACTGGCTCCTTTGTAGACAGGAGTGGCCCAGGACTCCTGCCTGAAGAAAGGCAGGGGTGGAAATTAATTGTGCCTTGGCAGAAGACTGCCTGGGTTCAGGTGGGAGCTCTGACCTTTCAGCTGTGCCGCTGGGCACAGATTCATGTTTCTCCCTCCTCGATTCTCGCATCTGTTAAACAGGGACAAACAAGAGCTCCCCTCCCATAAGTGTGAGCATTAAATGAACAAATTCATATAAAGCACTTTAGCCAGCTTGAGCACTGAGACTCATAGCAAGCCTGCAAGAGACGGGAACTGTTGGGTTTCTAGGCATTCCCTTATTTAATCCTTACAACAACCCCCATGAGGTGGGCAGGATTATGACCCTTGTTTACAGATTAGAAAATGGAGGCATGGGATGCCTGGGCGGCTCAGTGGGTTAAGCCTCTGCCTTCAGCTCAGGTCCTGATCTCAGGGTCCTAGGATCGAGCCCCATATCAGGCTCTCTGCTCAGCAGGGAGCCTGCTTCCCACCCCTCTCTGCCTGCCTCTCTGCCTACTTGTGATCTCTCTCTGTCTGTCAAATAAATGAATAAAATCTTTAAAAAAAAACAAAACAGAAAATGGAGGCATGGCGAGGTTAAGTGACGCGCCCAAGGTCACTCGGCGGCTAAGTGGCAAGCTGGGAGTCATCCTGGTACTGTGCCCTCAGTCCCCACCCTGGGCTGTGTGGCTGATGGGCTGTGCCATTCCTCTCTGCCAAGCTTGGACCCAACTTGAGAAGCACAGATCGGTGACCCAAAGTGAAACTTGTTTGCTCTAGAGAGACATCAAGTGACCCCCTGAGGAAGCCACTCCTCAGTCAGCAATGTCCAACGTCACTGCTGTTTTCCTTACAGCATTTCATCATTATGAGAGCAGCATCCCAGAGCAGGGTATTGAAACATGTCAGAAGACGCAGGGGTCAATGTTATTTTTTTTTTAAGCTTTTTGGGAGTTAGATTGCCACTAATTAAAATTCTTTTTTTTTTTTTTTTTTACTCTCCTCCATCAAAATACTTATTCTCTTATCCAGAGAGAAAAAGCCACCAGAAACCATAATTTGGTTGGCCCTCTTGCCCTACCAGTTGGCCCCCTGTTCTTTGGACATCAGTGAATTAAACAGCTGGGGGCAGAGCTCGATTTTCCACATTCCACTCTCCGGGTGCTGACTGCCTGCCCTCTGGCTACCCCGTATTCCCAGGGGCTTGGGCTCCCTGGGGCAGCTGGCTTAGGGTGCAGTCAACCTTGAAATGGGGCCAGGTTCTGCTCCTGTCCTTCATCTGGGTGCTTCTTTTTTTTTTTTTTTTTTAAGATTTTATTTATTTATTTGTCAGAGAGAGAGAGCAAGAGAGTAAACACAAGCAGAGAGAACAGCAGGCAGAGGGAGAAGCAGGCTCCCCGCTGAGCAAGGAGCCTGATGCAGGGCTCGATCCCAGGACCCTGGGATCATGACCTGAGCTGAAGGCAGAGCCTTAACTCACTGAGCCCCCAGGCATCCCCCTCTGGGTGCTTCTTCACATGCGTATCATTTGTCAGGAAGGGCAGGACCCTTTCTTGCTGGACGAAAGAATAAAACACGCTCTCACACATGTGGTGCACAGGACAAGTGGAAAATGTTCTTTTCTAGGAGAGTACGAGACATTCCTGACATTGAGGAGGAACGGCTCAGCCTGAGCTCTCCTGGTTTGCTCCCACGGAAAGGAAATTCTTGGCTTGTAAAGGACGTTCCTGAATTATCCTTGAAAGAACATCATTCACTGTCTTGTGGGCTACATATTTCGTCTTGCTCACTTAATTGTCTCTGTAGTTTTGTGTTCAGGTTTAAAGAAAATTTCATTCATTCATTCATTTTTTTTTTTTTTAGGATTTTATTTATTTATTTGACAGAGAGAAAGAGAGAGCAAGCACAAGCAGGGGGAACAGCAAGGAAAGGGAGAGGGAGAAACAGATTTCCCGCTGAGCAGAGAGCCCAACTCAGGGCTCGATCCCCAGACCCTGGTAATATGACCTGAGCCGAAGGCATACGCTTAACCCACTGAGCCACCCAGGCGCCCCTAAAAAAATTTTTTTTAAATCATAGATTTTTTTAAAATCATAGTTTAAATCATAGTTTGTCACTTAATTTAAAAGCTTCATGGAAAGGGGTTTTTCTTTATCAGAGAGTGTCAGCATCGACAAAGGTGACCTCCACTGTCCCTGCAAACAGAGCTGCAGAAGCCCGGCCATGCACACTTGTGATCATTTTCAAAGTGCTTAGTAAGTTCGGCTGTAGGAACCTGTCGATCCACCCTCCACAAGCTGAACATTTTCAGATGATTATACGCGATGTGGTTGCTAAAGACATAGCCTCTGTGAAACTTGAAATGTCACAATTATTTAAAGGAACCCTAGCAAATGACCCTAAAAACAAACGTGTACACACACACACACACACACACACACACACACACACACACACACTATACTCTAACCCAATCAGAGCTCCGAAAAGCACTGCAATACTGCATGGCAAACAAAGTCATTTAATCTAAAAACTAGCAGTTCTCACCCTTGGCTGCACATGACAATTCCCTGGGGGGCTTTTGAAATACTGATGCCCAGGACCCACCCCTAGAGGTTCCAATTTAATAGTTCTGGGGTGGGGCAGGTTGACCCCCTGTCCCTGTTTGCTCGAGATGGAGGGGTCCCAGGATGTGGGACTTTCAGTGCTAAGATGAAGGGCGTCACAGGGATCCAGGACTAGTCGGTCACCCTGGGTGGAGATGGGAGTTCTCTTTGTGAGTGTCCCTTGTGGACTCTAATGTGAGTTCGTGTTGAGAGTCACTAGTCTAAATCCTTAAACTTTAGGGGCGCCTGGGTGGCTCAGATGGTTGAGCATCTGCTTTCCGCTCGGGTCATGATACTAAGGTCCTGGGGTGGAGCCCTGTGTTGGACTCCCTGCTCACTGGGGATCCTGCTTCTCCTTCTGCTCCCCACTCATGTGCTTTCTCTCGGTATCTCTGTCTCTGTCTCAGATAAATAAATAGAAATCTTAAAAAAAAAAACAAAAACAAATCCTCGAACTTTAGTCCACATGTTAAGGCAGCTGACTTAATTTTTTCCCCCAAATACTTTTATTTTTTCAGTGTTACAAGATTAATTGTTCATGCACCACACCCAGTGCTCCATGCAGTACGTGCCCTCCTTAATACCCACCACCAGGCTCGCCCACCCCCCCCTCCCCCTCCAAAACCCTCAGTTTGTTGCTCAGAGTCCACAGTCTCTCATGGTTCATCTCCCGCTCCGATTTCCCCCCATTTACCCTTCCTTTCCTTCTCATAATATCTTCCATGTTTTTCCTTATACTCCACATGTAAGTGAGACCATAAGATAATTGACTCTCTCCACTTGACTTATTTCACTCCGCATAATCTCTTCCACTCCCTTCCATGTTGATATAAAAGTTGGATATTCATCCTTTCTGATGGAGGCATAATATTCCATTGTATATATGGACCATTTCTTCTTTATCCATTCATCTGTCGAAGGGCATCTTGGTTCTTTCCACAGTTTGG
>CM052802.1:120172605-120184841 GCA_028533885.1 Nasua narica
TTTCCTTTGCTGAAGGCAGTTGACTTAAGACTTCAAAAAATATTATTCTTTTCTAGAGGATTCTTTTTAAATACTACGACTACTCAAGAGGCCCTTTGTAAATAAGGAGTCTGGCCCAAATCACCCTTCCCTCCCGCTGGAGAGTCCCAAGGGAATCAACCTACCCAGGGAGCATCTTGCTTACTTTCGTCTCACTGGGCTCAAATCCCCACACTGAGCCCCTCTGCCCAAGTGTGTGTGTGTGTTGGGGGACTCTACTGAGCCGATTACTTTGTAATTTCAGAAGCCTCTGGAGGAGATGTTTGCCCAGGAGACCAGCATTCTGAACAGGGTCACGGCAAGCTGAAGTCCTCATCAGTCCTAACCAGCAGGACGTGCCAAGCAGACCAGATGCTCGTCTTCCCTTACTTCCCAGTTGGCTTTCAAATGACTGGTTTCCATCCAACAAGGCTTATAATAATGACTTGTTTATATCATCCATCTTCCTCCTGAGTAGCTGAGCTGGGAGGGAGAGAAGAGCATGCACATCCAGGAAACTGCTAGAAGCACAGTGATTCTCAACCCCGGGATCCTCTTTAATCACTTGGGAAGCTTGTAAAAATCTAGATGCCCAGGCCCATCCCCAGTGCAATCCCGTCAGAATCTCAGGGGCTTGGGACCTGGGCAGTACTTTCTGAAAGCTCCCGCAAGTGACTGTAATGGGTAGCCTTAGAACCACCGCTTTGGAGCCCTGGTTCTCAAAGTGTGTTCCCTGGCCAGCTTCATCAGCCACACCAGGAACTCATTAGAAATGCAAATTCTCAGGTTCCATGCTCCGTGTACCAAATCAGAAACTCTGGGAATGGGTCCCAGTAGTTTTAAAGAGTCTTCTAGGTAATTCTCATGCATGATAAAGTTTGAGAACCAGTTTAGATGACAAGGTGGTACTTTTTAAAAAATCTGCCAAGGTGTTTAAACTGCTAACTGTTGCCTCTTATTTCTTGGTCTGCAGCAAGACCCAACTCCCCTTTTCGATGACTCTCAGTAATAAAGCAAGGAGTTTTGGCTTACCCGGGATTAAAAAAACAAAGAAGACACACCTGTTATTTCTGGAGTGGGAGCCAACAAAGCAAAACAATCTTACGAAGCAATGAAGGCAAATTATTTGGTCACCTAGAATTAAGTCATCTGCTTTCATATTGTTTTTTCTAGACTTTACCTACTGTGTCTTCATCTTACAAGCTTAGAGCTGCCAGAAGAAAATTATGCCCCAAACAGGTTTAATTAGAGAGACACTGGGTTGGAGCTCCCCAGGGAAATCTTTGATATTACAGGATGAGGGTGTTTATGATGGAGAATCGAGGGCATATAACCTATATTTGCTCTAAGTGAGCAAGGTCAAGGGAAGCAGGGGAAGGTGCAGAAGCAGGAAGGTGAAGAAAACTGGGTGGCCAGCAGACATCTGACTCAAGAGAAAGGAAAGCAAAGATGACTTGTTCTCCAATCTGAGGAATTGGTGAAATTTCAGGATCTGAGATCTTTTGATCCAAGAGTGACTGAAAGGCACAAATGAATATTGTTAAGCTGGGCAAGTCCAAAGCCCTGTCCTCTCCTGTTCTCCCACCCCCTTCTAATTTACAGACCCAAATCACAGGAGAAGACAAGGCTTTGTGTGTGCCTTGGTCAGTTCTTACAAGTTGGGTATCCAGAATGTCATTTTTCTCTAAGTAAAAATCAACAGAACGTTATATGGTGAATTCATGCTTATTCATACACTTATTCAATTATTGTGTATTTGCATCCTCATAACAATACTAAGTATCATGCACCCATATTCCAAATGAAAAACCGAGGGTCAGAGACACAAGGCAAACAACTTCCTTGGTAGTTAAGTGACAGAGCTAAGGTTCCAATCAATATCCATCTAAATCCAAGAACTGCATTTGCTTCCTTGGTCCAGAAAGAGGTAAACTGGGGTCCAGAGCAGTGTGGTCCATCTGCAATGCTACAACCAACTACAACACAAAACGGTGAGTTGGCAACTTCGCTCTGACAAGGAGATGTTGTTGAGTTCCGTACTGTGTTTCTGCACATCTGTGACACCTTCTATCCCAGACTGTGTTTTCAAAGGTGTTCATTTAACAGAGATAGAGGTCTCTTCAGGAAAGAGGGCAAATTTGTTTCCCGATCAGGATAAAAATGAGATAATACTTCCCTCCAGAGCAAAGTGTGAACAAGTTTGCTTGTGGCCAGCCTATAAGATCGGGGGTTTCAAGTGAGCTTCCGTAGCTGTGACCGAGGTCCTCTGTGAGGACACTGCCCATCTGCCTAGGCCTGCCTCCACACTGGGACTTGGGGGACAAGGAGAATTGGTATGGCTCTGAGTGATAAAGTCTTTATCTCTGACCCAGGAGTCTCCTGTCTTCTGCCAGCATCTAGGAAACCATGGCTGGTTAACTTGTCAGCGTGCAAGCAGGGTAAAACCTGAGAGCTCGGACAGTCCTGCACCTCTGTTTACCTCTCAGAGCTTCCCACTATTCTCACGTTTTCCCTCACCCTTCTCGTTGTGATTACTGAATCTGAGCAGTGACTAGCATTGACAGGTGGAAATTAGGAAGACGGCCCCAGCAGATGTTGACTTCAGAGAGACCCGAGGCTCACATGTGTACCAAATTGAAACTTCACTGTCACTGAATCACAGAGTGAAAGTGACTTCAGTTGTTTAGGTCATTTTCCACTCATCGTGGCAAACTTGTTTGGAACCTCTTTTCATCCACAAGATGGAAGCTCATACCTAAAAAGGGAAGTGAAAGTGACATAATATTCACCTGCTTACGATTTCTTCTCTCATTCCAGTCTTGTCCTCTGAAGACACGTAGACTAAGACATGACCCCATTCCCACACCCGCATGTCCCCTCATTCCAGGTACACGTTTTCCTCTCCATCCACACTCCTTCTTGAACACTGTGATCAGACCCTTTATGATTCTACTCATTCTCCTCTGAATATGTCCCTTTTTGTCCATCTCTTTGTCTGGGTCCTTAAAGAAAAATTATTTGGTCATTGAAGAGGTAATGCCTGCACACAGTAGAAAATTCAAGAGATACAAATATGTTTTCTTCCCCTCAGCCCCCAGCCACCTGCTCCCCTCCTCCAACCATTCTTATTTGTTTCTTATTCTTTCTTCTAAAGATATTCTCTATAGATTCAATGTTCATTGAATGGGCCGGACACATAGGGCACAGCCAGAAAACAGTCTTCCTTTTCTTCCTCATTACTATCTTTAAACACATTCAGCAGAAGTTTGTCTTCTCACTTCTTGCTAGCATATCAGTCCCAATTCTCTAGGCATTAAAAGGCCTATTCAAGGGATACCTGGGTGACTTAGTCAATGAAGCGTCTGACTCTCGATTTTGGTACAGGTCATGATCTCAGGGTTGTGAGATTGAGACCTGGTTGGGCTCTATGCTCAGAATGGAATCTACTTGAGATTCTCTCTCGCACTTTCCCTCTGCCACTCACCCTGCTTGCATGCATGCTCTCTCTCCCTCAAAGTAATTAAATAAAATCTTTTTAAATTTTTTGAATTTTTATTATGTTATGTTAGTCACCATATAGTACTTTATTAGTTTTTGACATAGTGTTCGAAGATTCATTGTTTGCATACAACACCCAGTGCTCCTTGTGACATGGAATCTTTTTTTAAAAAGGCGTATTCACGTGTAAGCTCGAAGATTCAGTCTTACATTGAATATAATGCTTCTCTCTTCGTTCCAGCTCAGACTGCACCTTCAGCTGAAGGACCAGTGGTGGCGGTGGTGGTGCATCCATTTGCTCTCTCTGCTGCTTCTGGTTCCTCCTCTGGATTGGGGTGGAGGAGGAGCAATCAGGGTGGGCAGAGTTTGCCTCCATGAGTTCTGTCCTATTGGTCATCATTCCCACTGTGACCTGGGGTTATGCATCTATGTGGTCTCATAACAGCACATAGTAGGTGCTCAACAAATATTAAACGAGTGAATAAATTTGTAAGTGGATGAATAAACTCAGCAAATTAATATATGTCTTAAGATTGGTAAAAGATTGCGATAAAGGACCAAAAATATGCATGTACAGCTCTGCTCACTGCAGTAAGGTCTAGGGAGGGAAAATGATTAATATTGTGTTCAAGCTATCACTCTAAACCAAAAATGACCTTTTAGAAAATGTAATATCCAGGTGTTAACATAACATGAGTGTAGAGGATAGTGGAACCCTGTATTAATACTCTTCATTTTGAAATTTATAGTTCTCAGGCAGGTTCTTGCCTCTTGCACATAAATAGGCATTTTTTTTTTTAGCCTAAAGCCATACTTTATGTTTATTCTTACTCAGTGCATCTCATTAGTTTTGACCTATTCTTTCCCTCCCTTGAGATTTCTTTGATAATTATCTATTATGTAATATATAGTTGCTCTCCCCCAATTTTTTATCCAGAAATGTAAGATCATCCACAAGTTTATCAAGTGAACTAATAAAAATATTGACCAACTATGAAGCCATTAGAAATCCTCCTCCAGATGGACATATATTCACTTTCCAAAACAATAACACTGATACTTTCATTGTCAGTTAAGATGAAGTTCACTCCCTAGAACTGTGGGTGGAGGACTCTATGACCACCCAACTGCAGGCCCCTGGGTCACGGGGCACCCACAGCAGGTGGATTTTATCCTCGAGGCCTTTCTGCCTCTCTGCATTCCAACCAGACCTTGTTTCAAGACATCCGAGATGCCCTCTTCTCCCATCGCAGAAGAAACAGCCTAAAATTCTTATTCACCTAAGGGGTTCATCTTCTCCAGGTTTTTAAATCTCAAGGGGTGAAGAGAAAAGACTCTTTCATGGCAGAGATCCACACCATCCACACCGGATGGAAGAGTGTTGGCATGGGGATGGGTCTTCCTGAATGTCTCCCACATGGTGCAACTGTCAACTCCCCAGTCCTCTTGTGGCTTTCATTACACACAGTAAAACCTAAATTCCTAAAGTGATGTAATCTGCTTGACACCTTTACTGGGGCCAAGTTGTGACAAGACAGATGAGGGCACGGTAGCCCTGTTCTGTGGCTCGCACTCACCTTGGTTGTTTTCATGTGTCAGCCACCCTCGGGATCAGGGCCAGCTGCCCTCACTCCCCAGATTTTCATCACTGGAGCACAAAGGTCTGTGACCGGGCCAGCCCCACCTGCATCTCAGGGCTTTTCAGGTCCCCTGGGGTGATAAGGGAACCTCTGAGCACCAGACCCTTGCTCAACCAGTGGGACTGGACTAGAATGGTAGGTAAGGCTTCTCACAAGTGCTTGTTGCAGCTGGCTCAAAATTGATCTCAATGGTTCTGCTAAGGGAAAAATCCTGGGAAGCTAAGGGAAGGGAGAGGAGGGGAGGAGAATGCTAAGAAACAGGAGGGTTGAGTTGGTGGGAATAGTCACTCTGAACTTTCCATCTTGATGCCTCAACTCAACAGCCAGGAGATTCGCTCCTCAGGAAGCTCGGGGTGAGCAAGTTTGACTCTTCCCTGAGATCCAGGACCCCGGTGCAGGCGGAGGTGTGGGTGGCTATTTTGTGAACAAATCTGCTAAAATGTCTAAGACTTAGCAAAGTTGCTGGAGTTGAGGAAAGCCTAGCAGGGTAGAGTTCTCACAGACGAATGTACACGCCAATCACACGGAGATCTTGTGTAAAAGCAGAGTCTGGGGAGTGCTGTGAAATGTGTAAACCTGATGATTCACAGACCTGTACCCCTGGGGCAAATAATACATTATATGGTAATAAAAAATAAAAAAAGCAGAGTCTGGTTCAGCAAGGCTGGTTGGACAGAGACCCGATGTTCTGCGTTTCCAGCTAGCTTCCAGGGGACACCAGGGCTGCTGGTCCGAGAACCATACCACAAGTAGCAGGGGCAGGCCTGAGCAAGCTGTCATCACTGGAGTGTCTGTTAGGGCCACAGCCACTGTTATGGACTAACTGTGTCCCGCCCCCCACTTCACATGTTAAAGCTTTGACCCCTTAGAGGTGGGGCCTCTACAGGAGTAATTAAGGTTCAGTGAGTCATAAGGGTGGGACCCTGATCCAACAGCATTCATGTTTTCACAAGAAGAGACACAGAGAGGGACGCCTAGAAGGCTTAGTCGGTGACTGAGAAGCCCTGATGCTTCATTTTGGCTCAAGTGAGGATCTTGGCTTTGCGAGATTGAGGCCCGGCGTCCAGCTCCTTGCTGAGCGTGCAGTCTGCTTGATACCCTCCCTACTCCTCTCCCTCCCCCCGCTTGCTCCCTCTGTCTCTAAATAAATAAATAAAAAAGAAGAGACACAGAGAGCTCCCCCCCACTCCCAGTCTTGCCCCCAACATGAGCACAGAGGAAGGGCCATTTGAGGTGTAAAGGAAAAACTCAATTTCCCACCAGATCTCCTTTACTTTTTTTTTTTTTTTAAGATTTTATTTATTTATTGGAGAGAGAGCCAGAGAGAGAGAGAGTACAAGCAAGGGGAGCAGCACAGGGAGAGGGAGAAGTAGGCTCCCTGTAGAGCAAGAAGCCCGATGTGGGGCTCAATCCAGGGACTCTGAGATCATGACCTGAGTCCAAGGCAGATACTTAACTGACTGAGCCAGCCAGGCACCCCAGATCTCCTTTACTTTTATATAGAATGCTCACACAGTGTTCCGGGCACCAAACGTGTTAATGTGTGGAGGTTTTTCTCCACACCAAGCAATTCTCTGCAATACTAGCTGGGTGTCCTACAATTTAACTCAACTCCAACAATACCTACCAGGAGAGAGTGTCAGATCCCACAGCCTGAGGGCTCCGTCCCATAAGATCGGTTCCATCCTCCATCAGATGCCAATTGTAAGTAGTAGGTCCCCAGGTTACCCACAACTTCTATTTCATTTGGCTACAAATTGGAGGTTCCTATGAACCCCTCCTCAGTTTTGATTAACTTGCTAAAGAGTCTCACAAGAACACAGGGAAACCCTTATGTTTACTGGTTTATTAAAGGATGTGATAAAGGACACCAATGAAAAGCCAGCTGAAGAGATACAAAGGACAAGGTCTGGGAAGGTCCCCAGCACAGGAGCTTCAGTCCCCATAGAGTCGGGGTGTGTCACCTCCCAGGGTGGCTATGCTCATCCTCTGGTAAGCTCTCTAAACCCTGTACCATTGAGCTTTTGCCCCTGAGGCTCCATCACGGTAGCATGATCAATTATTAACTTCACCGCCCTCTCCTCTCCCCTCTCTCTGGAGGACGGAGTGTGGGGCTGAAAAATCCAAGCTTCTAATCATGGCTTACTCTTTCTCTTGGCCAGCCCCCAACCAGGTGTCATCCAGGAGGCTACCCAGGGTCACTTCAATAGAATGGAACATACTCCTAGCATCCTTATCATTCAGGGAATTACAAGGGTGTTAGGAGTCCTGTGTCAAAATCCGCGGTCACAGACAAATATTATAACAACACACGCTCCTAGTGTTGTCATCACTTAGGTCATCAGAAGGGTTTCAGAAGCTCTGTACCAGGACCTGAGGGCAGAGACTAATTTATATTTTCTACAACCTCACATGAAGACATGGCGAGAAGGTAGTCATCTATAATCAGGGAGAGAGGTCTTGCCAGAAACTGAATATGAGGGCACCTTGATTTTGGACTTGCAACTTCACCAAGTGCGATGAAATAAGGATCCACCATATATCCCACCCGGTTCCGCCCAGTCCACAGTATTTCATCATGGCGGCCTGTGTAGACAAGTATCGCCACTATGGTGCCCATCGCAGATGTTCCAGCCTTATAACATTTGGGAGTTCTGGAGAATCAGCTAGATTCCTGTGCTCTACGACCTGACAAGTGACCATCTCCAAGCCCAGACGAGCTGGCCGCTCCCTGCACTTTATGACGCCGTTATGCACCAGTTCCCTCTTTCATTAAGTCAGTGGATCTCGACCTTGGCTGCATATTAGAATAATCTGACAGCTTTAAAAAATACCCAGGCCTGAGTCCCACCCCTGCAGATCCTGATTGAATTCATCTGGTGTGCAGTCTGGGCGTCAGGACTTTTTTTTTAATGTTCCACAGTGATTCTAAGGTTGAGAGCCACTGCTCCAAGTGAACAAATGAGGAGCAAGAAAGGGGCCACGGTTAGCCGGTGCTGTCTGCTGGGGGAAGACGACAGCTGTCTCTGTGTAGGTGTGGGCGGGAGAAGGGGGTGTTGGCAGAGTAGGGAGCAAAGCCCATCACTGCAGAGTCCCAAAAAGGAACAGGAAGTGGTCTGGTTAATTTTCTGCAAGAGTTCTGACCCGCTCCAGAAGTCCCGTCTCCTTGTGACAAAACGTTAAAGACCCTTCAAACCCAGGGTGTGGAATGGGTCCCCTCAGTTGGTGAGAAGTAAGGCTCTGCTGGGGTATTCCAGACCTGGACAATTAAAGAAGGCTCCCTAAATGTTCGGTGCCAGCCTCCGGGCCAGTGCACATCTTCTCCTCTGCGTTCTTCTGCCATAAGACCGCATTTCCCCTAAAAGTGCCGAGTTGCAGTTACTATTCCGGTAGACGGTGCCTCACAAGGGATAGGGCTGTCTATTGTACTTCTGGAACTAGCTGAGTGTCCACTCACAGTCACCAAAGTCACACGGTCCTCAACAAGCACATTTAAACTGGGACAGCAAAGGAAAAGCAATAGCAAAAGGAATCATCCTTCATTTATCTGTTTTGTTTGTATTTACACGTCCCCATGTGGAACCATAAGGCTCCTACCATGTCACGTTATGTACATGTCAGTGATCTCTGGACCCAGGTTCAGTGTTCTGCAGATGGGCTCCATTTTTTATCCACAGCTCAGGAACAAGAGAAGTCCAACCCCCGTCCGCTTCCTCGTGGAGGTCACCTGATCCCACTCGTCATTCTTCAACGCATGATGCCTGGGTTCACCGCGCTGGGTGAAAGGTGTACCCATGTAAGTGAACGTGTCTGTGGTTGGCCTTGAGATCCCACAGATGCAAACATCTCTAATTCAGAGGCGAGTTGCCTTCTATGTGGCGGGAACAGGAAATTGAAAATCCGGTGCCTACCGTGGAGAGCAAACGTTTAACATGCGGTACCCCATTTAATTCTTAGAGCAACCCCGTGAGAATAAATATTATTATAATTTTATTTTTTAGCAGAGGGAACCGAAGCTCTGAAATGTTAAGTAATTTCTTTGCCCAAGGTCTTGGCAGTATTAGAACTGGATCTGATGGTCTGGCCATGACCTTTCAGGGCTCCTAGAAAAAGCCTGGTCATCTCCATTTTACAGGAGAAGGAATTAGGCTCCAAGTATAGCCTGTGGAAGGTTTCTGGATGGTAACAGTGTCCAGCTTGCTTGACTGCTGTATATCTCTCCATGATCTTAGCTTGTTGTCGTTGATGTTTCCCCCAAGACAGTTATGAGCCTCATCATCGCTGGAAGTCCCTTCACCATTTATGGGATCTGATAGGGCTGGTGGTTTGGTTCCCAGAATCCGCAGTCATTGTTGGGCTTTAGGATAGAGCCCTTCTTTTCCTTTGTCCTTTCAAAGACCTTTTCAGGAAGCAGTCAAGCAGACCTAAAATTACACGTGAAATCAGAGGGCTTAAAAAATGCCTGTGATTTTTTTTTTCTGTCTTCTAGCAGCAAAATATAAATGTGAGTCCTTTTCCCATTCCTGACATTCACAGCCCCCTCTCACCCACCTCTGGTGCCAGCTTCACCGTGATTCGTGTTAGCGCTCCACTGGCTGCGGTTCTGTAGCTGCTCACCATCATTTCTATTTAAGAACATAATGATAATACAGCCATCTTCACGTCACGCTGCTTGGAATAAGATGGCACCCCCAATCAATATGGAGGCCTCTGTGACCCAGGCGCTGTCTACTCCGTGGCCGGAATGGGTTTTGCCCTTGCTATATCTCTCTCACACAGTCAGCAAGCATTGGGCTTGTATGGAAATAATAGTTCCGGACCATAATCAAGTCTTGGCCTCATTAGCAATATAATCTGGTCAACCAAGGGAGATAGTTCATGGAGTTCACCTCAGAGTAGGTACTTTCTGTTTGAGAGACCCTACTGAGGCCCCAGTGGCCTCAAAATACCTTTCCCGTTGTCTCACTTTGGCTCCTCTTGTGCCTCATACCTGGGCTGGAATTATGCTGATTGCCTATTTACACAATCCCCAGTATCTGGGAACGTGACCTTATTGGGGAAGGCAGAGGGGATCAAGTTAAGATGAGGTCTGACTGGAGTCTCTTGGGTCCTAATCTAATATGACTAGTGTCCTTATAAGGAGAAGAGAAGAGACACGGAGACACAGAGGGAGGGCACCACGTCCTGACAGAGGCAGAGGCAGGAGTGATGTGTCTATGAGCCAGGGCAAGTCAAAGGTGGTAGGCAATGCCGGACACTAAAAGGAAGGCATGGGATAGTTGTTCCCGAGAGCTGTCAGGGAGAGGATGACCCTGCTGACACCTTGATCTCACACTTCCAGCATCTTGCACGAGGAGAGACTACATCTCTGTTGTGGGAAGCCACCAGGCCAGGCTAGGGAACCAACACAGGCGGGTGGGAGAAGCTGGCCGGATATAGGAGTGGTAAGTTCCCTGGAACTAGAAAGCAGGCTGCCTTCTCCCCTGGTTGTAGGTCAGAGTAGGGAGTCACTAACAGCTCTGTGTTGGTAACTTTTCAGGCCTGGGGTTTGTTCCACTTGGGAAAGGCTGCTGCAAGCCAGGCAGAATTCAGCTAGGGCTCTGAGCCATCACCTCCAGGAGGAGCCCGAGATCACTGAGCAGAACCGCACAACTTACAAAGGATCTGGTGCTTGGATGGGTGTCTGCAAAAGGAAGATGGCCTCCCTTTGTCTTCTGTACAACTGTGCCCAGGACCATTTCCCTACCAAGAGACGGTACGGGCCAACTCTTCCTTCTGTGAAATCTACAGATTAATTGACCCAATGCCTGTCCCTTGTCTCGCTGATCTTGCCCCACTCTTCTTAGGGTGAACCTACATTCCCCATTCTGATTTTTCCTCCTCCAGCACTGCCTATCTCTGTGTGTATGTCCTGCTGGGAAGAGAACTCAAGGAGCCAGTCTAGCTGCCTTTTGTCTACTCATCCCATTAGGTACCCAATGAATATCAGTTAACAGATTCTTATTTTTCATCCAGAAACAGATGTCCTTTGGGATGACTGTTGTAGTGCATTATCCAGAACGCCCCTCGGGACGGAGGCATTTATTCTTCCAATGGCTAGGTATGTGGAACAAGGTGAACCCTTCCCTGGGATTTCCCTTATCCAGAGAAAGCTACCCAGATCGAGTTATTTAATGAGTGGTCAGTCTAGGAGTGCAAAGGCCGGCCCCCTCGCCTCATATCAGGACATCCCTAGACCCGGCTGAGACCTTTGTTACAGATACACCGATGTTTGACTTTTCCATCTGCCCAGCCCTACTCCCCTGGCTTTTGTACAGGTCTTGCTCCTGAGAACATTCCCCAGTAAACACCTCCTGCACCCAAATCTCAGAGTCTCTTTTCAAGGAAACCTGATCTAAGACATCTTTCAACTTGTTAATACAGGAGGAAGAACTATATTAACCATACTTATCCATATAAAATCTGAAATGACTTGAGTGGTAGGCAGTAGAATAAAATGCCATGGGATCTCCACGTGGTCTCCATTCTCAGCCTAATGGCAACACCTTCAAGGTTCTACTACTCCCCAGGGGCTCGTGAGTTCCAAGCCCAGGGCAGCTGCCCAGTAAACACTTGCTGAATCCCAGTAATGGATGAGTGTTTGTGGAATTCAGCTCAGGCCCAGGAGGAGCTAAAGATATTTCAAAGAGTTTTCTTTGCCTCTTTGTGATGGGGAGAAGGGTCTTTGGAGGGTGTATCAGTTCCCTGGGTTGTAATAAAGCAACACAAACTGAGTGGCTTAAAGGACAGAAATTTATTGTCTCACAGTTCTGGAGAAGGGGGGTCTGAAATCCAGGTGTCGGTAGGGCTGTGCTCCCTCTGAAGGCTTTTGGGAAGGATCTGGTCCATGCTTCTCTCCTAGCTGCCGCTGGTTTATGGGCAATCCCCAGGGTTCCTTGGTTGATAGACACATCACTCTGGTCTGCGTCTTCATGTTTATGTGACATTCTCCCCATGCATGTGTCTCCGGGTCCAAAGTTCCCCTTTTTATACACCAGCTATTGGAGGAAGGGCCCATTTTACATCAATCTGACTTCATCC
>CM052802.1:120185341-120306951 GCA_028533885.1 Nasua narica
TAATTTTATATCCTGAGACTTGACTGAATTCCTGTATGAGTTCTAGCAGTCTTGGAGTGGAGTCTTTTGGGTTTTCCACATAAAGTATCATATCATCTGCAAAGAGTGAGAGTTTGACTTCTTTTTTGCCAATTTGGATGCCTTCCTCTGCCTCTTTTGAGCACATCCTTAATCACCTACCAGAATGGAATTGTCAAAAAGGCACCCAAGTCTGTCTCACTAGTATGTCCCCAAGTTATTGCTGTCTACATATTTGAGATTTCTTCCACTATATGTGGCTTTCTGCATCTGAGAGTCCTCAACCCACCCTCTTCCCTGACATCTCTATAAGAGTGGTCCTCCACCTTGACTGCCTATGGAACCACCTACCTGCAAAGGTTTTGCAAATCCTGCAGCCCAGGCCCCGCCCAGCTTCCCCAGGGGATCTAGTGTGCTCCCGGGTTGGGAGCCACCACTGTGTACCACTCTCCCATGGATGTTGTCACGGTTATCGGTAGTTCCTACCTGTCCCACTAACTGTCTCATTACCATTCTGATTATACTCCTACTTTAGAAGATGAGGTAATTGTACATTTCAAAAAAAGGGTTTTTTAAGATTGTATTTATTGATTGGGGAGGGGAAGCCCATTAGCTGGGGGGAGGGGCAGAGGCAGAGGGAGAAGCAGACTCCCCACTGAGCAGGGAGCCCAAGGCCAGGATCAATCCCAGGACCTTGAGATCACGACCTGAGCCAAAGACAGACGCTTAACCAACTGCGCCACCCAGGCACCCCTGCATTTCAAAAGGTTTAGTAAAGGTTTTTCATATCTTTTCCTTTGTTCTTAGCAACCAGTTTTATCTCACAGCTACTCAAGAACAGAAGGCAGAGGATTGTGGCCTCCAGGTTGTTTGCTCCCACAAGTGATATTGACAAATATGTAACAAGCGGGGGCTACTGACCAATCAGATCGCTGGCAAAGGTAGATGATCAAGGGCTCCCTGAACAAATACTGGCTCTGTTTATTCTCCTTCCATTTATCAGAGAAACAAAAAGTGGAGCTGTGGAGGGAAAAGGAAGAAACCTCATCATTCTTACTATTCTTGGCTTGCTTAGAGTCACGGGACACTGAGACCCCCCCCAAAAGATGAAACCACAGGTACCCAGAGCTATGCTGCTCCCTGAGCAGAGAGGGACCCCAGAACTTTGAGAAGCAAGTAAGAAAGAAGATTATCTACCTTCAGTTAATTTACTTAAGGTTTTGCCCCCTAAAATTACGATACACAGCCTTATGATGCTTTTCTGATGTTGTTGCCTCTGAAAAACATGTTCCAGGCTCGCTTCACTCCAACAGAACCAAGTCTGGATTTGGGGATGTACTCCGTTCCCTTTCTCCAGCAGGACATGTGAATCGAGAAGTCCGGAGTCCAGATCTTTTATTTTTTTAACCCGGACCCTGGGAAGCAAAAGACCCGTGGAGTTTATCTTCCTTCATTGCTGGTCAATTGCTTTGACCTCTTGACGTTGCATCAAGCCAAGAATTCCTCCATGGGCAGTTACGGCATTGCCTCATTGAGCAAATGTTGATTTAACCTTTTGGGTCTCCTGCCACTATTATGAAGTCCATTCCACTCGCGACCAAGTTGTGAAAAGTGGGAGAACCTTGTTTTTGTTTATTGTTCGTTGTTCCGGGTGTTTATAGGAAATTGCAATATTACTCTCCCACATGAATCAATCACCGTATTGCCACTTTCACAAGCTGGAGATGGAGAACAGATATTTTGGGTTTCAGAAAGATGGTTCTAATGCTGTATTGCTGTTTTTCAATTTCCTGTTCTATACTTAAGAAGATTTTTTTACTGTCCATTAATTTTGCTACAAAATACATTTACCTTAAGTAACAAAGACCAAAAATTAATTCTGACTGCATAATGCCTTTCCTCTCATGATTTCAAATGATTCTTAAAATAAATCACATATATACACAGGTTGGGTTTTTTTTTTTCTTCTCATTTTCTTTTTCCTGCCAGGCTTTAAAAACATTTTTGGGGGGTAAAGATTTTATTTATTTATTTAACAGAGAGAGAGAGATCACAAGTAGGCAGAGAACCAGGCAGTGGGAGAGGGAGAAGCAGACTCCCCGATGAGCAAAGAGCCTGACGCAGGGCTCGATCCCAGGACCCTGGGATCTTGACGTGAGCTGAAGGCAGATGCTTAACTGACTGAGCCACCCAGACACCCCTAAAAATTTTTGGATAAAATAAAAACACACATCCCACATGAACTAACCTTAAAACTTTAAAGTCCAGAACAGAATATTGATAACACAATAAATAAACTGTTCAGTTCCAATAAACACCGCCTCCTTTTAAGAAATTAAAGTGGTTTTGGGGGTGTCTAGGAAACTCAGTCATTTGGACAACTGACTCTTGATTTCCACTCAGGTCATGAGATCGGGCCCCACATCAGGCTTTGCGCTGGGCGTGGAGCTTGTTTGGGATTATCTCTGTCTCCCTCTGGCCCTCCTACCTCCCCCCCAAAAAAGAAAAAATTAAAACGGTTTCCATTGTGATCTGCATAATTTGTTTGCTGTACTCCCAATATTGCTGCTGCTAGAATATAATTGCTGACTGAAGTTAATTCTGTTACGTGTTATTATCTGAAAGTTTTCCTTTTGTAGTTTCTAACTTGGCTTAATTTGGAGAAAGAACATTCTCCGTAGATAGATCGACAATGAAAGAGCATATTTTAGTAAAACTTGTATGCATGCCACTCTGTCTTGTACTAAATGTTTCAGCAAATTCCCGGATACTTGTAAGCTTTTTGCTATCACTTGTTAACGAGTTTATGCAAAGCAGTAATACTTTGGTACGTGATTCATTATTCACTTGAATTTTGGGGGGTCTTCTGAGTGCTTGTGATAATGAATCTTTCAAATAACAATTTTATTAAAGACATTCAACCACAGAACAGTTTTGTTTGTTTTGAGTGGCATTTTGCAATTTTGCCATGATGTTGACTCGATGAGGATTTGCTTTCCTGATTGCTTTTTAAATTAGGAAAGGAATATTTGCTCAGGTTTTCCAGGAGGTTCAAAGAGCTCCCCAGGCCCTCTCTTTTATTAAAGTTTTTTTTTTTAATGTCTTTTAAAGTTTAGCACATACATAAAAATGCATAGATCATAAATGTACAACTCTGTGAATTTTACCGAAGTGAACACCTTGATGAAAAATAATGTTTTTGGAACTTCTTTTAGGTAAACACTGAGATTTTTGTATTTATTTTCAAGAACATATTGACCCAATTTTTCTCTTCTATTAGCCAAGCCTCCTTCTTTTCTCTCTGGCCTTCTGGGAAACATCCTTTCCTTTTATTAACTATTCCCCTAGCCTTGTCTCCAACTCCTCCCATTCCATTATTTAACCCCATCATTGAGTTTTTAAAAAAAATTCTGATGACTTAAAATTTCCAATCATTCTTTCTTGTTTCCTAATTGCTTTAAGGATGCCATAGCAGAGGGTAACAAGTAATCTCTTGTGATTTTTGGGGGGGATCTGTTTCCTCCAAGGCCGCTCTGTGTTCATGATAGTCTTTCTTGCCTCTTGTTTATTTTCTTCAAATGCCTGTGATCCTTCGTTGACTGTGTGAGCGAAGAATCATGTGGATTAATATAGGTCGATGGAGTGGATTTCACTAATAGCTGCGCTTACTTAGAGGGTAATTTTCTGAATCAGAGAGTGAAAGGGCAGATTGGCCACAGACAAGATTTCACTTAGCTGAGGGGGGAGGGGGTCTGTATGCGGAGTGGCGGCGGGGGAGGGCGTGAGTGGCCTGGCGGTTCTCGGATTGTCTGTGGTGAGGTTACCCAACCCCGCTCACCGCCCTAGATGCACGTTCATGCTTTTTACCCCCTGGCTGCAAGGTTGGAGCCTGTCTAGGTGAAGATCATGGTCAAATCTTTTCACTCGCATGTTTGGGCTTGAGGGTCGCCCTGTTTTGGTCCATTGATATGGTCCCACCGGCTTTCTGAGACTCCTAGGCATTTATCCAATTTACTGACATTTCTGCTGATGACCTTCGATTCATTGTCAGCATTCTAATCGCGGACGTCTTCATCCCTTATATATCTTTGTCAACATCTCAGTGGGAAGGAAGGGTAGGCAAACATACATGCTCTTCATTCTCATACTTACAGGCCTAAAAAATATTTTATTCGGTCAATCAAGCACTTCTACATTTCCCTAAAACAGAAAGGATAGAGTTACGTTAAATGTCTCCAGACTCTCAGAAGAATTCTCCGTTTCACCTACCTGACCATCAGAGTAGCACAGTTCTAAAACACTTGGTCTTTGAGTCAGACAACCTAGGCTAGACTCTTGGTTACCACACTTATGAACGAGGTGACAGCATGCAGTTATTTAAGCTCTCTGGGCCTCAGTTTTCTTGTCTGTAAAATGGGGCTAAGAAGAAGACACCCTTCTCGAGTGTTGAAAGATCCAAGTACTTAGCATGGGGCCAGGCGTGTACTAATCTGTAAATGGCAACCTGTAGCAACAACAGCTCCAGTAATGTCACTGTCACTCGTCATGAGACCTTCTCCCTGTCATTCTCTCTTTTCCTAGACATCGTTGTTCTAATTAGTCAGGATTATTAGACCTTTACAGATTTAAGTCTTGCCTGGATGACCTTCAACCCCTGACTCTGGTTTAATCTCCAGATCGCAGGGAGTGTGGTGAAGATAAGGAGAACAAATTAAATACAGATGATGGAACAGCCCAGACGTAATAATAATGCTTGATGTTTTTATAGCAAAGATTTTCCAGCACTTGTCTCATTTATTCCTTCAAAACATTATGATGTATGTAGTTTAGGTATTTATTGGATATTTATCCAATACACTTTTTTTTTTTTTGAGCAAGTTAACTTTGAGCAAGTTAACTAGTAGCACTGTTAGTTAACTTTGAGCAAGTTAACTTTTTTTTTGAGCAAGTTAACTTACTGTAGGGAAGGATAGTTGTTCTACTTGGCTAATACGGGATTTTTTCAAATGACCCATTAAAACCCAGTGAATTTCTCCTGATACTGGGGCTTTTGTTCTAAATGATGAAACACTTAGCTTTAGTAACTAAGACAGGTGTGCTTTGGTAAACATCTAGTGAAAAGCATTGTCTTATACTAAGAGTTCACGTGTTTTTGAGATCTTTATGTTTTTCTTACTGGGGCAGTCCTAGATGGAGCCTATATAAAATAGGCGGAAATGGGGGCTGTCTTGTTTGAGAGTCTGGGGACCTGAGCGCCAACAGGTACCACTTTGCCTTCAGCCGCTGTCAGCACAGTGGCTGTGGGGACACATTTTCATACTCCTAGGGCTCCAGGGAACAGTTTGAAAACCATTGATCTAACTTATTCCAAAGACAAATTTTCTGGTTGCTATGAAAAAGCTGTCATTTTTGAGTGCCTTATGTAAGTGCCCAACCAATATCCATAATAGTTTTAATCCTTCCAGTAGCCACTCCTGGAAGACATTTACTCTCCCACTATTACAGTAAGGGAATCAAAGTTCAAAGGGGTGACCGAGTTCGCCGACATCCCACACCTAATAAACGGAGGGTTTGGCTTTTCGCTCACAACTGGGTCCAAATCCTAAGTCTCTCTCCTGCCTCAAAATGAATGAGAAAATCTCTAAGCTCCTCTCTGGGAATACAATTTTATAGTTTCAAGATACTTTTAAAAACAAGAGCACAAAACATTGATCAAAAGAATAAACACAGAGTCAAAATCCAGATCGAGAAGGAACTGGTACAAATAAAAATAAATTGGAGGGGAGACAGAGATCCATGTTAACTAGCTAGTCGGTTTTCTCCAGTCAGGGCACTTTCTAGATTTATTGTAGTGAGAAGTGTCATTTTAGATGTTTCCTTTTTAAGCAGGTTTGCTTGATTTCATCTTTTTCAACACGAACTCATGTTACTTAAGTTCCCACTCGCGGCCATTGGGCCTGTTTCGTTTATCATTAATGATCAACTTTCAGGGGCGCCTGGGTGGCTCAGTTGGTTAAGCAACTGCCTTTGGCTCAGGTCATGATCCTGGAGTCCCAGGATCAAGTCCCACATCGGGGTCCCTGCTTCTTGGTGGGGAGTCTACTTCTCCTCTGACTTCTCCCCTCTCACACTGTCTCTCACTCTCTCTCTCTCTCAAATAAATAAAAAAAATCTTTAAAAAAAAATCAACTTTCAGACCTGTTCTGTCCGTTTCCTTAATTTTCAGGACTCGCAACGTGCAAGGCACTGAAGTCAGTGTGCAGAGGTATAAACGCTGCCTCAACACTCATCATGTTAGAGTGAGGGAGACAGGCCAGCAAGAGACAGCAAGGAATGCACGCTACTTACGTACGTACGTAGCAGAGGTTGCTCTCATCTGGTTCAGTCCAGATAGGCTTCATGGAGGAAGGGGAGCTTGAACTGAGCCTCCAGGAGAGGCAGGGAGTTGCGTAAGAAGAGAAGATGGGTGAGGATACTTCCAGGTGAAAAAGTAGACAACCAGTAGGACCACTTGGCCAGAGAAGACGGCTGTACCTAGTAGCACTGTTAGTATTGGCAAGAAGGAAGGTACGTTCTGCTGACCCTATTTCACTGAGAAAATATGGACCCCATAATAGCACCTCATGTCATAGGGACTGATCTTGAGTCTTTGCGGAAATAATAAACAGTGTCTCACAAAAAGATGGGAAAGGCCACTACTACATATGATGTTTCCCCTCATGTCTGCACCTTAGACCAGGACTGATGTGGGTCAAAAGTCTCCTGACATAAAACTCTGGGACTGTATTAGTTTCCTAAGATGCTCAGTACTAAGAAGTACTGAGGGCTAAAAACAACAAAAATTTATTCTCTCCCAGCCTGGAGGCTAGAAGTTTGAAATGAAGGTGTTGGCAGGTCCGTGCTCCCTCCAAAAGCTCTCGGGGAGAACCCTTCCTCCCTTTCCCTAGCTTTCTTGGCAATCCTTGGCGTTCCTTGGTTTTTCAGCTAGAGCACTTCAGTCTGTCTCCGTTGTCACACGGCCATCTCCCTGTGTGTTTCTCTCACTTCTTTTAGGGACACCAGTCACATTGGACTAAAGGCTCATTTTACTCCAGTACGGCAGCATCACAACTAATTACATCTGCACTGACCCTGTTTCCAAAGAGGGTCACCTTCTGAGGAACAAGAGATTAGGGCTTCGGGGGGGACACAAGTCAGCCCAGAACAAGGATGAACAGGGCGATCGTGGAACTCTAGGAGAAGGGTTTTCCCTGAAGAGAAGGGTGAAACTAAAAGAGTACTTTCCTCACAAATCTCTGTAAGGGAACCATAGAAATGCCTTTCCCACTGGTAGCGTGAGGCGTAAGTGAAATACCGCACAGTGAGACACCCGGCCCGCACAAATCAGTCCATCCCTCGTGTTTGAGGAAAGACCTACAGAGCGCAGGGGGAGGAGATGACTGTGAGGTCAGGGGGCCTGTAGCCCAGGGAGGAGAGGGTCTTGGGAAGGAAGTACACTTTTCTTTTCCTTATGGCATATCTACAAGTGCAGCTTCCAGTCTCCCCAGACTCTGTGAGCATTGCAGACAGAAGGTTCTCACAGGGGCGGGAAGAGGCATTTCCGGGGGACACACTGTGCTGAGTGTGCCCCGGAACACTGCCCGGAGATCCAGCATTAAACCCAGTGACTTCTGGCCTCCCCTGCCTGCTTCTGTCTTCCGGTGCGGTGTGGTTTCCCTTCCTCTCCAGAATTCTCCGGAAGACTGGAAAGGAGTTTAGATTCCTTTGTTCTTTTGACCTTCGACTAAGAAGAGTGACTCAGTGTCCACAACAGGGGAAGAACGGAGCTTTGAAAAATGCCTGCGGGAGATTTTTAAATCTTGGAGTTCATTCTGGATGCTACTAGGGAACCAGAGGTGGGATTATTTTTACATTCATATAACTTTGTCTCAGGAAGGCGCTGAGACACAGAAGTCCCAGTTCCTGGGCCTGTCACAGGTGTCTGCAACCATGGAGACAAAAATTGCTGGGGACGCCAGCGAGAAAGACGGGCTCCTTGGGCTTGGATCCAAGTTGCTGCCAGCAGATACTGATTATAGGTGAGACAGTCAGTTTTTGATTTGACTGATTAAAGAAAAAGAAAAAAAAAAAAACTCCTGTAATGTTTAGGTAAATTAATCTTGAAGTCAGATTCATTCATTCATTCCTCATCCATTGATTCATTCATTCATCAGATAAACATGTACTGAGTACCTATGATATCAGCTTGCATTCTAGTTGGGAAGACAGAAAGAGGGAACCTACCTGATTAAGGTCCTTGCCATGGTCAAGAGGAGAGTTCCCATCAGGCGGGGTGTCTGGTTCTCAGGTTTGGAAGGAATGTTAGCCGCCATCCCACCTTGCCCCTCAGGCTGCAGATCGAGCCGCTGAAACCCAGAGCAATCCTACCCAAAGCCACACAGGTCATTAAGGACTGAGCCTAGAATAGGGCTCAGGTCTCCAGCACTATATCCCTCACAATCCGCTCCCCATGCTGGAGTGTGTGAGAGTGGGGGAAAGAAAAGGCTAGAAAGTATGTATTTATTTGGTGGAGAAGGTAAGTCGATGACTTAATTTTCTCCCTTCAAATTCTGGAAGAAGAGAATTCTTTAGGGCCAGGTGCTGGGTGGGTAGGGAAAATGTAGTGAATCAATCAATTCATGATTCAGTCACAAATATGGGCTTCTTGGGATGACATCCATCCTGATCGCGAAGGAAGGCTTCCTCAGGCTTCGCCACACAAATGAAAGATGAGTCACCTTACTATCTCCCATACTGGTTTCCTTTTCAAAATATGTCCCTTTGAATAAAAAGGCCTAGCTATCGTGCTTGAACTTGGATTCGCTTGGTCTCTATGGCAACCACAGCGAATCCCCACAAGTCACAGGAAAAGGGCACTTAGCATCTTGAAACAGAATAGACGGACGCTTTATATCATAGCCATCCCTGTCCCCGCGAGAAGGGAAGGAGACACCGTCAGGTACACTTTCCAGAGCCACAGAATGAAAACTCTCCTGCCCCCAGCCTGATTCTCGACTCTGCTGCCGGGTTGACTCATTCGTGAATACCACTGCTTGCGACAGCTTCAGATCGCTCTCTGACACTCTCCCCTACCACCCCCCCACCCCGACCCCAGCCCAGACAGAAGGAGGTGTAGTCACAGGTAGATGTATCAGGAATTGGCTTGACTGCATAAGACGGACGATGCAAATGAGCGGTGGCTTTAACATTCCAGAAAAGTCTCGAGGTAGACGGTCCAGTCCATCTACTGCGGCTCAACGAATTCTTTCAGGAGGCTCCACAAAGGCTTTCAGGAAACGAGGCTCCTTCCAGAAAACTGTTCCACACCATCCCTACGGTGTGACACTCTGTGGTTTAAAAACTACCACAGCCTCAATCCAGGTGGAAGAGACGGGAGGGATGGTGCAAAGGGTGGTTGCCAAGTGTCTTTTAAGGTTTTACCCCAGTCGCCACAGGACACTTGCACTGACGTCTCATTAACCAGCACTTAATTACTTGGTTACATCTGGCTGCAGGGGAGGTAGGACACTATGTTCTCGATTCCTGAGAGCCTTGTGCCCATTTCAAAAGCAGGAGCTCTAGTCTAAGGATCGAGGGGAGCCAGCAGTCCCGGACATGATGTGTAATCTAGGTGCTTGAAGAGTTGCATGAACACATTTAAATGCATCTCAGTTCAAACAATAGCTCAAGTTTAGATCTTAGCTCTGGTTCACAAGCCCGCTGCTTAAAATTGGCTTCATAAGATCACCGCCAGGTAATGGTGTTGGTGGGCAGATTCATCTCCGTGTGCAAGCAGTGCGATGAAGGAGCAGAGGGAGGTTCCCCCTCCAGACCACTGACTGCTGGAGCCGGAGTCTGAGCGTGGGGGCTGGGACGGATGGAGAGGCTGGGAAAACCAGGACCATAGGACCTGGGGGCTCCGAAGCCTGGGGACTTCAAGGAAAGAGGACCACAGCAGAACAACTTAGACTATCACTTTTCAGCTCTTAAGGTTCAAGATAGAGTCGCGAACTTCTTGCAGAAATAATGGGTTGTCAGAAAGAGCTTTTGTGTCTCAATGCCTGGCTTCTGGGTATTGAAAGCAAATGTTTCTGTCATTGCAACAGATTTTGGGGAAATGCTTCGTCTTAAGGATAGAAAAGCCAATGGGCTCAGCCTTTAATGTCGAATTTGTCTGGGGGCAAGAAGGAGATCCAGGGAGGAGGATTAACAGAGAAGAAGTGAGGGGGGCCTGTGCCCTGCTGCCTTTGGCCCAGTCTGCAAAGCAGGGTCCCATGGAACCCCCAGGGGGGTGTGGGTATTTTGTGCCCTGAATTTCCCTTGGGTCTCTAAGTGGTAGTAGGCACCCATGATGTCTCCCGCTTCACTTTGATATACGAGAGGAGATATAACAGCTTGGGAGAGCTGGCGAGGCGGGCCAGAGGTAGTCTCACGTAAGCCCCCAGCAGACCGCGGGCAGCAGCGTTTTCTCAAGGGACTGAGTAACAGGGGACATGAGGACAATGCATTAAGGACAAGGGGATATATGCTGCATGAACTCAGGCTGGCAGGGAGGGCCAGCTGACCCCCCCAATGCATCACCTCTTTATAACCTTCCTTGGATTTCAATGCACTAGCACCCCTCCCCCCAGCCCAGAGCAAAAAGAGGGGCAAGGTCTGAATTGATGGAGTTTAGAGCCGAAATGACTCTGAGAACTCTGAATTGCCGGGTCAAGTCATGTCTACCAACAGGAACCATCAAACTCAAGGCAAAACCCAAGTTGAGGGACGATAAAGCAAGGAGCCCTCTGTGTTCGGCACTCCTGAGTTTATGCCCTGAGAAATGTGAACTTGCTACAAAATTATATATCAACCATCTCTTAAAAAAAATTGGGCTTCTTTCTTATCATCCGAATGAGGCAGCAAGAGAAAAATGTTATTTCTGGGAGGGTCTCATGTGAGTGAATAGATTTACTGGAAAGTTTCTTGTAAATCTTTCTGAATAATTGGGTTTTTTGGCTAATGGACAAAATTAAGCAAATACTATTTAATCAGGCATTATTCATATTTGTGGATAAACGATTGGATGGAAACCTAACTGGGCAAGGATCTTCCAAGGGGAAATCACTAGCTTATCGCGGATCTCCCAAGAGATCCTGGGCCTCCATGATCTCCCAGTTCCTTAATCCCAAACAGGCTGATCTCCGAGATGGGCCAGGCTGCTCTGCAGAATGGGAGCTCACCTGGTTTTATTTTGCCTCTATCACAGTGACCCGGGGAGGAGCTAGCTAGGGCCCTATGATCATCATGGGCACAATCCGGGATGGAGAGTCCCGGGAAAGGCTCGCTTAGGCTACCCACCATGGGGTCCTCTTAATTGTATTTTGATATCTTGTGTCTGCATTGAATTAGATTCTCTTGTCACAAAAAACCCTCAAACTATCTATAAATAGCTTTGGTGGAGGTAAGGTAGGGATCTTCCCCGCACCAATGGGCTACTCCCTCTGTCACTTCAATGGGGTGATCCCCTCCATCCGCTGGCTGTGACATTCAGACTTGTCATGTCACTTCTCTGAACTTCTGTTTTCCTGGGATATTCATTTGCATGGAAATGCCGTAGGGGTGAACGTAATTCTCAGCATCAGGCACATAGTGGGTGCGTATTCGTGTTTCCTTCCTTTCTCGACATCTCTTCTGGACGGGAGAAGGCTGAGAGTTTCCTTCAGCCTCAAATTCTATTGGAATCCTTGAACAGAATTTGCTAACGGTCTGATATAACCAAGTGACACATTTGGAGGCATCCACGAAACTCTATATTCACACATCACTTTTTGTTTTTAAGAGGATCTGAATATTTGACTTCTCTTCAGGAGGAATACTGGGGAGACTTGATTTTTCTCAAAGGGAAAAATGATTTGTCAGTCAGATAAGAGTGCCCAAGCAAATTGACACACAATGCCCATTGTTTCTATGGTGAGTATTGAATTATGTGAGACAAAGATCAGAACACTGTTTCCAACTTCCCAGTGGATGCTAAAAATAGCAGGGATACTATGGTTTCATTATCTGGAACAGGGGTGAGGAGACGTAAAAAAATCTAGCTGAGGGCCACTCAAAGTCGATTAATTGCCATTTAAATAAATAGCAACTAAACGTAGTGGGCTTCTACAGAGAAAGAGAAAACAGAAATCATTTTCTATGCCGGCTGTTAAAGGACACAGAACATAAAGCTCTAGTCAACAAATCCTGCAAAATATAAAACCATATACTGTAAGATTTTGATTATCTGGAGCCCTTGAGAAAGAAGCTGATAGCTGACTCTTCCATACAGCTCAGGATTTCTATCTTCAAGCAATGATTTTTTTTTTTTAAAGACTTGAAATGGAAAGCTCTCGAAAATAGATTGCACTCTTGCACGTGTTCTTAAACAGAGTATGAAGAACGCAATTAACGTCTTCCTGACTTGAGTTATCAATTCTTATTTTTTTTAAGATTTATTTATTTATTTTAGAGAGCAAGAATGAGGGAGAGGGGCAGAGGGCGAGGGAGAGAATCTCCAGCAGACTCCACACTGAGGGCAGAGCCCGACGTGGGCTTGAGATCGTAACCTGAGTCAAAACCAAGAGTCGGACACTTAACCGACCGTGCCACTCAGGTGCCCCAAGTTGTCCATTCTTGTCAATATCAAATATTTTACAGTCCCGTATTAATACAGTGATGCCTCAAAATCAGTTTAGGTTCATGGAACTGGTTGCCTCCTTATGAGTCCCAGGTTTCTGTGTGTTTACTTCTATCTCCTCTCCCTAGCTGCTGTCACTTCTCACTGCTGTCATATGCCATCTCTAGTACCCTCTTCTCCCTCCTTCTCTCTTCTAGAGATTGGTAAGTCAGATTCAAGTTCATCGACGCTATTTAGAAACTAGAAATAAATGGATCCCGAATTAACACCTACGAGACATAAGAGGAAGGCATATGAGCCTTAGTGATTGGACTTCCTAAGATACATTTTATTCAGAGGTTTGTGTTTGTTTGTTTATTTATTTATTTGCTCTGCCGGTTGTTGACCCAACCTTGTTATTCACTGATGTGCAATGCATTAAAGCTTGTCCCGACTATGAAGTGCTAGCATATCTAAGTCAGTACGTCTATCTTCAGGGGTGTTTTATGTAACCTGCACTGAGTCCCAGCCAGCCAGCCATGCCCAGCTGGCCCTGGAATGACCATCCTTGTCATGTACAGGTAGACAAGTAGTTATTATCATGTGACCGGCAAATAGAGCGAGGTGGCACAAGTCGTCTCGGAAAAAATTATACTTGATCGTAGATTTGATATTTAGGAGTCAGGGTTGGCTAAAGGCTATTTTTTACAATGAGCACAGCAGGGTGTGCTGGTGTCCAGGCTGTCCCCGGCCCTGGGCTCGCCAGATGGTGGCAGCGTGCTTCCTGGCGGAGCTCCGCAGTCACCGGGAAGCACCCGGAGCCCTCGGGCCAGTGTCTTTGCCGCCAGCAGCCCGAGTGGCTTATTCCAGTTTGCTGTACAAATGTTATCATTTTCTGTGTACATCCTGGTGTGAAAAAATACTGAGACGTACTGGTGTTAGGAGACTATTTTGGATTACAAGGGCCCGTGTTCGGGGAGATGGAGAGTTTGTGCTTATCCTGGTCTGGGATCTCCCAACATGCTTTGCTGAGGATGTTCTTATCCCAGGAAACAGGGACAGCTAGTGACTGGGTGGTCTGAGAGGTCACTCTCCCCCAGCCACTGACCCAGTCCTCTGTGACACAACCCAGTTGGTCCTAACGTATGGGAATTAAATAAATAAATAAACAAACTAAATTCATTCATTCAACATGTATTTATTGAGCACACTCTACTAAACTCTAGAGACACAAAGGTGGATACGATAGGACCCCCTACCCCAACGAACTTGAAGTAATCCGAATCCAGGGGCACCTGGGCCGCTAAATGGGTTAAGCCTCTGCCTTCGACTCAGGTCATCATCTCAGGGTTTTGGGATCCAGCCCCGCATCGGGCTCTCTGCTCAGCAGGGAGTCTGCTTCCCCCTCTCTCTCTGCCTGCCTCTCTGCCCACTTGTGATCTCTCTCTGTCAAATAAATAAAATCTTTTTTTTTTTTTAAGATTATAGTCCAAGCCTCCAGAGGCCCCCATGGTGTCTGACACATTTTGCCACAGCAGGAGAGCAAGTTGAATGCTGGTTCCCGTCACACCACAGTCGTAGGCATGAAGTCAGAGAGAAAGCAGGGCGCCGCAGAGCGGGCCTCCTCAGAGCCAAACGCCGGAGGGGGTCTTGTGATCTGTTCTTCCTTTTCACTGAAGCCATTTCTTAAGCCTGAAAACTTTCCACTCTGGATTAGGTTGGGATTTCTGTTGAGAAAGGTCCAGGATGGGACAGCGTGACCCAATCAGGTTTTTAAAAAAATCAGATTCAACCATTGGAATAATAACTCTTGGCTTACAAGAATGGGAGGAAATCAAATGGGAGGAAAGAAGCCAAAGCCAGTGGCCGTGGTATCCTCAGTGCCTTGTTTTTGAAAATCCAGAGACATTTGGAGCTTTGAAAGGAAATGTGTTTAGGCACAAACTAAAGGTGGTGCTTTTCTTCTTAATATGATTTGAGATTTCATATGGAAAAAATTTAAGAGGTCGTTGCCCTCGGAATACCCAAACTCTTTAAGGTTTAAGCTGGGTGTATCCTTTCTATCCTAAAAGAACGACAGCTAGGGTTAATGGAGCATTTGCCAGGAAATGTGCCAACTATTTACATGACTTATCTCTTATTAATCTCAATTACAGGGCATTATTGATGAGTCACACTTGATGTTCCCCTTAGTGTTTCTCACATTCAATTGAATGATAGAAGGTTCAAGAGATACAAAAGAACGAAAAATGGGCTTTTCATGCCATCCATGGCATCATTGTTGTCCTGGTGACGATCTGAAGTCCAAGGTCATTTTCGTGAACATGATTATTCCTCCTCAGAAGGGTGTCTGTCATTCGTGCAGACTCTTCTTCGTACTTTAGGAAACGGGCAATGAACTCGGGTCTCTCGGGTCTAGAAAAATGTTACTTTCGCTGTGAGGTAAAGATTTTTAGACACTGTGAGCATAATTTTGTGATTTTCATCGGGAAAGGTTTATATTGCTTTCTGCAAGATCTGTAGTGCAGGCCCTCTTGGATTAATAAAAATTCCATCCGTTCAAGCAACTCAAGAGAGTTGTATTGAAAGCAGGAAGGCTCCTCAGAGGCCAGAAAGCAATTGCTGAGACTCGCCTTTCCTTCCCTCAGGGCAACCGGCTCACCTGGCCTGCTCTCTGCCCTCCAAACCACACACCAGTTTCCTCTTGACGCAGGGCCTTTGCACCTGCTCCACTCTGCCTGAAGACTTCACCACCTCAGCTCTTTTTAAGCCTGGTTATCCTCATTCTCCATGCCTAGCTCCAAAGTCTGAATGCTTCCCTTGACTACCTGATCTAAAGCAGACTCTCTCCTCCATGTTATCACATTTATGCCAATCTATAATTATCTTGTATATTTACTCATTTGTGATCTGAGCCCCCTTCACTTCTGTGCAAGACCCATGACAGCAGAGCCTGCGTCCCTCTTGCTCCCACTGTTAGCCCCGCTGCCCAGCATGGTGCCACGCGGTCATCATTCGATGCTTATTTATTGAGTGAATGAATGAGTAAATGCATTCATACCTAAATGGATAATATTGAATTTAGCTATATTAACAGAATAGGATATTACCAGGTAGTCCATAAGTCTTATTGTGTGACAAATGTGCCCCCTGTGAACGCAACCTGTGAATAAGTGGGAGGCTGCACGTGAAGGAAAAGATGAACTTGGCCTTGAAGAGAGGAAATAGCAACATGGCGATATTAAGTTTGACTCTGAGGAAGTCTAGGGAGAGTCTGTTTGCCTCGAAGAATCTTTAATAAGCCTGAAAACATTTCGTCTATCAAAATCTTGTCACTCATCCCTGTTTCCCACTCCCAATATGACTTCTTCTGAGAAAATAGAAATGTCCACCCACATTCCTGATTGCCTGGTGCTTCCCATAAAAATTGGGGGTGGGAAAGCAGGGGAGAAACTGCACTAGAGGGGTGTTTAAAAGCCTCCTTTTAGAGACCCCCTCATTCCAAGGTCTGTCTGGAGTGGGGGGGAACTCGTGTCTCAGGTCTTAGGCTTTTGACTATACACATTTGCAGCTCAACTGAACATTTTTGACTACTGGGAAATGAAGCAAACCAATGTAACGTTAATTTGGTGAATAGAGGTGGGAGGATACTTGTAATGAGTGGCCCAGAATTGCCTGCAGGCTGTGAGAGATTGCCAGGACATGGGCTTCTGGATGACGGAGAGAACACTGACGACGTCTGAACGGAGAAAACCAATAATGTCCTCTGGTCCTGAGGCCTGGGAGGCTGAGGTCAAGGTCGGGGTTGGAGAGAAAGGAGAGGAAGTGCAGTTTGGGGAGGTCACGGGATCTGCGCCGTGAGCCCGTTTGTAACAAGCTTAGGGGTGGGAGACATGGTATGGCCCAGAGTTGAAAGTGGCCTCAGCTGTGCAGGGAGAACGATGTTGGCAAATGCTTAAAGATTCTTGTGTCAACGTATGAGCGAGCTGGCAGCCGACTCCTGGCCACTGAGTACCCCCTTGAGTCTTGGGGAGCACATTCTTGGGTTATGTTCTCACCAATGCAGTCTCCAAAGGGCCAGCCATCTCTTCTAATGCATCCTAAGTACCATTCGAGAAGCACCAGGTCCTGTAGAGATTCGGAGAAGGCTGTCGGTCAGACAGCCTTTAGGAAAGAGCTGGCTCTGAGGGATGTGCAGGCCTTTGGTGGAAAGGGAAAGGAAGGCCTTGGGATTGGGGACAAAACAGCAAGAGCAGAGATCCGGAAGCACCGGAAGGGCAACTGTTAGAGGCTGAGGTGAAGACTGCTCTGTGTGGGTTGTGAGGAGACGTAGACGCCAATGGGCCCTGGGAGACCGTGGGGGGAGGGGGCCCTCTCTCCAAGGACAGGAGAGTAAAAATGTAGCAGCTGGTGACAGAGGAGGCGCACTTGAAAGATGCCATCTTTACCAAAGAGTGATTGGCTTTCCCTTCTTTTGAGTGAGGTGTTCATTAATTTATCAGCAGATGTTTATTGAATTTCCACCATGTTGCCAGGTACTATCTTTGCGTGGGGGAGAAAACTGGGGCTAACTGTGGACAGAAATGTCTCTTCTTTCAGGGAGTTTGCTTTCTAGCGGGGAAGATAGAAAGTAAACGAGCAGCAAAGTGAGTCAGAAGGTTGCAAACACTGCAGGAGAACCGAGCTGGGCCAGGGGCTGAGGTATTGGGTAGAGTCCATGGCATGGGAGCCATTTTGTCTTGCAAAAGCAGATGACTCCACATCCCCAGGTTCCACTCACTCACTTTTTCATTCACTTTCTCATATTCCTTTTTGCCAGACACTGTTCTAGGTGCTGGAGCAGAGCAGTAACCAAGACAAGCGAACTCCGTCCCTCAGGGGAGCTCACGGTCTAGTTAACAAGTGACAGACGAATAAATAATGGAAGTGTTAAGTAGTAGCGATCGTTTTGGTGGATGAGCAGGTAAGGAGTGAGGGACGCAGGGAGGAGGTGCCTGAGCAGAGAAGGAATGAGCCACGTGCTGATGGGTGAAGAGCATTCTAGAGAAGAGAAAAGTAGGGCAAATGCGCTGAGGGACTGAGCTTCAACTGTCACCAAGCGGCAAGTTCATGACTTATGATGTCTCTCCTCTCCTCTTTCCCTTCTCTCCTGTTATTTTTTAATTACTTAATTAATTTAGGAGAGAGTGAGCATGCGTTGGGGTGGGGGAGGAGGAGCAGAGGGAGAGGGCAAATCTCAAGCAGACGCCCCGCGGAGCCCAGAGCCAGACGCGGGGCTTGATCCCATGACTTTGATATCCTGGCCTGAGCCGAAATCACGAGTCAGATGTCTCACCGACTAAGCCACCTGGGCGGCCCACCCCTCTCTTCTTTTAAAGACATTCTGCTTCTCAGTAAAGGACCTTCATAAGCGAAGGCATCGTCTTCCTGTAAGGGGCAGGCAGTGTCACATCCGGGAAAGTGGGACATCACACAACTCGACTGCTTGGAGTCTAGTTAGAAGAGCCGCCTTTTTTCTCACCTAAAAAATAAGGGTTGGGGTTCCATTCTCTTGTCCACATTCATCAACCTTCTGCTTTGTGATGGAAGAGGCAGCGACTCAAATGTTCCTAAGTAGGGAAGACTCTGCCTCCTTTCTGGCTGGCTTCCTCCATACATTCTGGTTCTTCTTCAATTCTATGACCAGCAGGGGAAGGAACTCCATGGGGCCACCTCAAGGCCTGTGCCATAAAGTCAAAAGCTTTTGCTGATGTGTGCGGTGGCAGTGGTCAGTGAAGGCTTTTTGGACACTTGCGTGGTATCCCAGGGGGAGGCACAGAGATTCTGAGAGCTGGAAGCAGGGAAGAACCCATCTGGGGTCCTAAGAGGTGACTTCTCCTCAGAGCATACAGCAGGGGCGTATTGGTGACAGGCAGAGGATCTGTGCATGGCCACAGGCCCCATTCGTTGGTGCAATGTCATTCAGTTTCCCCTGAGTCCCCGACTCTACACATTGCAGTGCAGACCGGTTCTAACCCAGGAGCTCGGTGCGCAGCCTTGGTCGTGGTGCCACCTTCCAGCTCGCCGGGGCGGGGCACAGAGCTGTTACTGATGGAGAACCGGAGGCTCGGACAGAGGGAAGGACTTGCCCGGGGCACACGGTGGTGGGGCAAGGACTTGAGCCCAGCTTCCCTGACTTCCGCCGGAATCTTCCAGGGAGATAGTTCTCCTGAGAGAGGATGTGGACAGATTCCAAACTCCCAAAGACGGCTTTGCTGCCCTGCGCTGCCCGTGGCGGTGACTTTCCTCCTTGACTGCACGTTAGAATCTCCTGGAGGGCTCTCAAAACTCCCGAGGTCAAGTTGCACGCTGGGCCAATAAGAACAGGATCTCTGGTGGTGAACCCAGGCTTCGGTATTTTGTGATGGTGCCACTGTGCCACCAAGATTGAAACCGCTATCTAAGGGCAGGTTCAGGTCCAGCTGTTGAAAATGAAAATATAATCATTGAGGAACTCTCTCTCCAAAAAAAAAAAAAAAAGAGAGAGAGAGAAGGAAGGAAGGAAGGAAAGAAAGAAAGAAGGAAGGAAGGAAGGAAGGAAGGAAGGAAGAAAGAAAGGAGGCCTGATAATTTGCTACTTTTTCTTTCTCTGGTCACTTTAGAGAAGTCATTTTTCAAGATAAGGACCTGGGTTAAGTGGGTGCAAATGCATGAATAAAATGTGAAATAAATTACTAAGTGAGAAATAAAAGCTATGAATAATGTAAAAGGGGGACGAGCTGGGAGAACTAGGGCAGAAAGCAAAGACAAGAAAATATAAGAAGAGGGTCACTTAGGGAAGGCTCTGTGGTTGTGAATACAAACAGGGGAGGAACACCAGTGTGCAAATCCTCTCTTGCTGAGACTTCAGAGCAAGATGTGCCTTGGGTACCTGAAGGGTATCAGCTCTTAAGAATGATCGACACGCGGGCGCCTGGGTGGCTCAGTTGGTTGAGCGGCTGCCTTCGGCTCAGGTCGTGATCCCGGAGTCCTGGGATCGAGTCCCACATCGGGCTCCCGGCTCCGCGGGGAGTCTGCTTCTCCCTCTGGCCTTCTCCCCTCTCGTGCTCTCTCTCACTGTCTCTATCTCAAATAAATAAATGGAATCTTTAAAGAAAAAAAAAAAAGAATGATCGACACGCTCCAGTCAGAGGCTGCCAGGGCCTCCCAGGAAGGACAGTCACAGCCCGGCTCTGTGCAGAGTGTCTAGGACAAAGCGGGGACACTCGCAGCTCCAAGGTGTAGTGTGGGGAGAAGGGCGGGGTGTGGGATCAGAGTCCACGGTGGGCAGAGAGGAGAGGGGAGCCTCGGTCAGTCTGGGGAGCTCTGGTGGCTGGACGCATTCTTCCCCACTCCCTTCTCTTACTCTCTCTCCTCCACCCCTCCACTGGGGATTGCAGCGTGACCAGCCCCCCATAAGCACAAACCCAACCTTTGGGAGGTAATTAGGGTAAGTTGAGGTCTGGAGACCTCATGAATGGAATTGGCACCCTTCTTTGAGTCACGTGAGAGCTTGCTTCCTATCACTGCTCCCCACCTATGAGAACACAATGAGAAGTCAGTCTGCACCCCAGAGAGAGGCCCTCACCAGAACCTGACCAGTCTGGTACCCCGATCTCAGACTTCCGGGCTCCGTAACTGTGAGAAACAAGTTTCAGTTGTTTATAAGCCACTCAGTCTACGTTCTTTCGTTATAATGGCCTGAACGAAGGCAGGCGTATTTCAGAATGTGCTCGGAGCACTGACTGGAAAGGCAGATATTATTATCAAAGTGTGGCTAAACAGATCCCAACGCCCTCAAGGATTTACAGTGTTACTATGGTTTCCTGAAAGAAGGGAAAAAATTTCCAAATTGGCAGATTGGCATAAATGGTGCATAATGAGAGATCCTTTTGATTGCCTCGGGTAGCAAATGGGTGCATTTGATGTGAGTGTCTGTAAATGTGCTTTCGACACCTGTGTGTAAATGCATAAGGCAAATATTGTGGTGCCGGGCCCAGCGGAAATTGCCAGAGACACAGAAATTCCCAAACAAACACTTAGCATAACAACTCTACCAAACTAATCATAATGTTCCCATTGAATCATCTAAAATAAGATGAGATCTCTCTTGCCGACGCAGAATTAGTCAAGCTCCTTTTCTGCATGATTACGTCTCTGGCAGAAGCTTCCCTTGGGCTTATACCCCACTTATTTAAGCACGGTCAATGCTGTGTACTCCTTCAGGGAAAGAAATACCTTGTGTCTCTCGAAAACATGACAAGCCTGGGAAAGGGAGAAATAGTCACAAGCCATTTGGTTGACAGGTAGGAGGAAAGGAAGCCGCACCCTCTGCATTTGGGTATGTGACTGATCTCTGGATTCGTCCAGAAAAGCATAGCAAGAAACGTTCTTATCGATTCGACGTTCAGAACCCCGAAGCTACCCAACCCCAGGTCGCGCCGTGCTGTGGGAGTCCCACCGACAGCTGCTGAATAGATACTAGTCTTGAGGAGAAATAGTACGGATCTGTAAACTTTTTGGTCAAGGGCCTAGCACGGTAAACATTTTAGCTTCTGCAGCCCGTGTGCTCTCTATCAGTTCCACCGTAACGCAAAAGCAGCCCTAGACTCTATGTAAACTATATGTAAAGTGGGCGTGTTCCAATAAAACTTTATTTACAAAAACAGGCCATGCACCAGGTTTTACTGAAGGCCCTATTTTGCCAACCCTCCTGCCCCATTTACGTTATTGAGAATGACAGGGACACGTGGGAGGTGGATGTGTTCACCAAATTATAGAGTGTGATTTTTGGAGGCCGTGTAGGGTGGTAGTTAAGAGCACAGACCTGAAGCGTGAATTCGGACCCCTTACCGGCTGGATGACCTTGAGCAGATTATCGAGCCACTCTAGGTATCTCCTCAGCCACTTATAAAATGAGGATAATAATAGAACTTAATGTCATAGTTTGGGTCCGTACTAAGAAGACCCTGAGGAAGGACTCAGGGGCAAGTCGTTTATTTGAAGGTGATCCCAAGAAGCACAAGGACAGGAGTAAGAAGAGCAAGTGAAACAGTAGGCTCGGTGGGGGAGGCATTAAAGAGTGGGTCGTTCTTGAGGCCAAGGGGTGCCATCATGCTCGGGACCCTTGGAGGTACCACGTAGGATGGGGACGCCTGGACGCAGTTCGTCATCCCCCTCCTCGCAGAACTCTCCATTGTGACCACGGAGACCATCGGGATGTGCCCAGGGCACCTGAGCAGGGCGGTCCCGTGAGCCACACTCCCTCCTGGGGGTGTTGCAATGATGAGGTGACTTAATATCTGTGAAGCACTTCAAGAAAAACGCCAGGTATCCAGTAAGCGCGATTGAAGTCATTGTCAAGCAGTAGGAATGAATATATGGCCCAAGGAAAGTTAAATTGTTGAAATTACGTATCTCTGAAGCTAATACTGGTTGTATGATTAGCTGAGTTCCACTGTGGATTCGGAAGAAATGTTCGAAAGTTTAGGCTGCATGTGGGTAAGTCATAGGCAATGGCCTCTCCAACTTTGTAAAGTCGATCGATACCACGTACTACATTAGCTGGTGATGGTGAATCGGGGTGAACCCAGGAAAGCTGGAGACACAGGCTCTCAAGTAAAACTTACACCCTACTTAATGTATGCATAGTTGTTACAGTGGCATGCTAATTAGGTACAAATGATATGCTGCTTGCATAAATTACTATAATTTGTATTACTTTTTAAAAATTTTAATTCCAGTGTAGTTAACATACAGCATTATGCTAGTTTCAGGTGCACAATATAGTGATTCAACAATTCTATATATTACACAGTGCTCATCGCCGTAAGGGTGCTCTCGATCCCCATCACCTATTTCCCCATCCCCCACCAACCTCCCCTCTGGGAACCATCTGTTTGTTCTCTACAGTTAGAAGTCTGTTTTTTTGGTTTGTTTCTTTTTTTTCCTTTCCTTTGTTCATTTGTTTTGTTTCTTAAATTCCACATATGAGCGAAATCATGTGGTCTTTCCCTGACTGAGTTCGCTTAGCGTTGTGCTCTCTGGATCCTTCCACATCGTTGCACATGGCAAGATTTCATTTGGGATATATGTGCCCCTATGTTTATTGCAGCATTATTTACAATAGCCAGATTAGGGAAACATCCCCAAGTGTCTGTCCACAGATGAATGGAGAAGGAAGATGTGGTGTATACACAATGGAATATTATATTACTTTTATACAACCAAATACACATTTTTCTTGTCTCACTCTGTTAATCCTCCAGTACCTAGGAAACTGACAGTTTTTGCTAATATGGTTTAATCATCATGACCTCCTCTGTTTAAGGATAAGGTCTTGAATTGAATCCCCTGTACTTTGGGTTTCCCTTGTATACAACCTTTCTGATCTTAATTCCATTCATTCTCACCGCATCAGATGTCTCCCACATGCTGCCATCCCTCCCCCTCACTTCTCCATGGAGTTTTAAAGCATGCACATGTATTCTCCCTTCCCTTTTCCTGAGAGTTCTGGCTGCTCATTGGATCTGTCTGGGGAGGGAGCTGCAGCCTTATTACCATACTGCAGCAGGCTGGAGAGGAGAATTCCTGGCCCAGAGTGCCTGGCAGAGAATAGGGAGCACAGCAGGAATGAGCCCTGCATCTTTAACATCTGGAGTCCAGGTGGGTTGGAAGGGAAGGGTCTAGTTTTCATAGGAGGTAAGGCGATGAAAAGACAGTGCCCGCATAAGTTGGTTCTTGTTTCCAGAATTCATTAGCAAAAGCTTGGATGATCTTTGGCATGGCTCAGGAGTTGTCGGAATAAGCTTTCAACCACATCCAAGGACTAGAGGAATAATCTCGAATGCAAAGAGAAGGAAAAAACTATGCCTCTTATATAACCTCACCAGGCACCCACATAACTGAAATAGAATAATCTTCAGAGACATTTCTAGACAATAACATGCGTCTTAGTCAAAATGCTTTTGGCGGCAAACCAAGACAAAACCAGCTGAAAGTTGGAAATTTAGTATTCCGCAAAAGAAAACATCCAAGATTGCTAAGATCAAAAATGGTCATCAAGGATCTAGAGCCTATTCTGCTAACTCGGATGCATCATCCCCGCCCTTGGGATATCCTCTCCCCACAGTTAAAGATGGGTGCTGCCTCTCCACACATCATACAGGAACACAACCATATCCAGAGAAAGAAGATTGTGTCTTCATGAATGTCTCTTTTCAAGTGATGAAATCTACTCATTGGTCACAATGGACCACAGCTCAGTCTTAAAAAATCCACAGGCAGAGAAGTGGGACCATCGTGGTTGGCTTAGGTGGGTCAGGATTTGCCCCCAGAGCTGGGCTGGGGTTAGGATCAGCCTTCCCTCATTCACATGAAAGAAGAGGAGATTCCAAACCAAATTTGAGCTCTGCCAATAAGGAAGCGGGCAGATTGAACGTTGCCTGACAACCAACGGTAGGATTTTAGAGATATCGCCCACCTCATACTCTCTTACTTCCCCAGCTTTTCCTATCTTTCTGCAGATGGCTAACAGTCTTTTATATGACAAGAGGTGTTTTATTCTACAATTTCAGATGGAAAGCACAAAAATATAAATGTGCCTGGAAAAGGAGTACGAGTTGGATGATTTTCTCTTAAATTGAAAAAGATTGGTGGACAATTTTTCCCTTTTCGGGAAAAGGAAGGATATTAGCAACCAGAAAGGGAGTAGGTACCTAATGAGGTTGGCATCACTCTTTGCATGCATATATTTTTAAAGTACTTACCTTATTTCATTTCATGGTTATTTAAGTACTGATGTCTCCCCTACTCTCTGAGCCCACTGTAGTCAGGAGACTATTATTCTTCATTGTATCCCCAGCAAGCAGCACAGGCTGGCACATACTTCCTGTCTTGCGAAGTTGCTCAGATGCCCACATTGGTAGGATGTACAATGAGGAACCCTCAGCCTAATCATGTATCCCAGACATAAGTCCAGTTCGTCCCGGTCTCCACGATTCCACTCCAGATTCATTCGGTACCTTTCCTTAGTTCTTGGTGACATTTTTTCAGGAGAATTTATCCAAATTTAATAGCCTTGTCCCACATATACACCTGCCCCTTAAACTTGAGTTATTGCTTCGTTCCATTTGTTAGTTAATAGCCCCTCCAGTCTTGTTTCTAGCTCCCCAACCGGCACCAAGTTTCAGAAGACGTCTGTCTGCTCGATCGTTAACCACCATGGGCTACAGGTTAGTTTAATAGCTATTAACTGTTGTTATACCACTATGGGTTTTGCTTTTATTTGAATTTATCATTCCCTCTCGTACCATTTTTTTTTAAGCCTGCCATTTCCTGCTTTCTCCATCAACCTTCTCCTCTCCTGAGACTCATAATCCCCATTATTCTGTGTCTGCCTGTCGCCATTTTATCCGTTATGAAGGAACATCCCCCAAATGCGCATTGCCATCAATGTGTCAGAGATAACTTACGGGTCCATGAAAACAAAAGAGACAATGCAGTACTGACGAAAGTGCATACAAATGCCCAGTTTGTGTGTACACTATTCCATCCCCCTCCCCCCTCCCCCGCCCCGGTCTCATCATCTGCTTCAGTGCATATAAACCAGGAGTTGCAACATGCATAAATTCAGGAAGTGCTGAAAGAAGCCTAGCTAGAACCCTAATGTTCTTTCCCCTTCTCCAGCAGATCCTGTTTTGTTCCCATGCAAACGGGTGCTGATATGTATATAACTCGGAAGGGCTTATAAGGTCCACAAAAGAATCTGACGTCCAAATGAAAGTTGTATCCTTAGCTCACCTCACCGTGCAAAAGCATTATAAACTATTCGGTGACGTTAATTCCCTTCTGGCCGCCTCCTCAACAGCTAACCGCAGCAGGAGAAATTAGGGAAATGAATTCCAGGCATGCCTTAGGATTCATTTTCTGTGTGAGTTTAAGCTAAAGCTTTCACTCCCAATATATATTTGATTTTCAAAATAGGCTACAGAGAAACAAAGTGAGTATCACTGTTCTCTACGGTGTGATAGGCAGTCTCAGGCTTCTTGGGAGTCTGCTGTGGTTTGTGTTAATTCATGAGGTTGGGTTATATTTTGCAAATTTTCTCTAATAGCCTACACATGTGCTGTGCTTATGTTGCAGGTTCTTCTTTACTCCCTTGTGGAGATCAATGTATCAGCCGGGAATGCACGTTCCCGGCGGTGCCGGCTTTCAATTCTGGAACCAAAGAGAGAACAAGGTGATCAGAGATGGGGTGTGAGAGCGTATTTAAGGGCGTGGAAACCAGGGGTAGGAACATGAGTTTATGGCACACTTAGGACCAGTCCCTTAAGGGAGTCGTTACAGACTTTGAAGTTGCTTGAGAACCAGCAGCATCACAGATTTTTATAATCACTGCAGCAGCTGTGCTGGATTTGCCTAATGTAGATCTGGGCGCAAAAAGATGTACAATACCCATTTGTTGAATTGAGCAGAAGCTTAAGAAGAACTGAAGAAGCTTAGTGCACATAGGAGAGACGGAGCCTCTAACCCCTATTCAGAAATGAGTTAAACTTCAGTGTTCTTTCTTCTATCGTCTCTAGAGTTTGAAGTCAATTTTCCAAGATCGGGGCTTAAAGGGGAAGGAGTGTATTGGGGAAGAAAATAAAGGAAGGAGTTATGAAGATAAGAGCTCACATTTACTGGGAACTTACTACAGACTGATTCCTATGACGATGCTTTACCAGCACATCAGGGGAAGAAAATGAAATTCTGGACCCATAAACTTTTAACTAACCCCGTTCTTTAATTATGAAATTGATTTCTAATGTGTCTTTATTGTGTCCCAATCTACCCTGGAATTTTAATATAAAACAAAGGCATTTTAGCTTGCTCTTATACTCAAAAACTCACAATGAAACAACAGTGAAGGATTTCATTACGCCAAGGGACTGTGGATGTAGCCAGACCGATGTTGATTTATAAAGCAAAATAAATTGGTAGGCCAAATTTTAGCTGCTCTTGGACATGAATCATAGCAGTCCTGAAAATGAATTATTCCAACTAGCCTGCCTGCCCTTCTCCACCTTGGCAGGGGGAAATGGCGTGGATCGGCCTGAGCAGCAGAGAGGGACTTGCTCATTCATTCGACAAATATTTACCAGATCTTACTAAGCTCCATGCAGTCTGCCAAGCACAGAGGATACAACATGAATAAAACTAACTCCCTTCTCCCAGGCAGCTCGCATCTAGAAGGGAACACAGGTCTATAAACGAACAATGTCAACACAGGGTGGAAAATTTTAAAAGAGAGGAATTATCAAGTATAAGAAGCGTATAAGGGGAGCATTTAATCTGGACTCTGAGAGGAGAGGAAGGGAGGAGTGTCTACAGCAAAGACCTGAAGGATGAGTTAGCAGGACATCAGGAGCAGGGGCAGGAGCATTCCAAGGCCCCAAGGTCATGGCTGTAGACAGGAAGGAACAAAAACAATGGCGGAGTCACACAGTGAAATGGGATGTTGATGTGGACATTCAGGCCATGTTCCTAAGGATGATATGACGATAGCCATGAATCCAAGTGGTATAAATAATTGAAAAGACATGCTGGAGGAACTAGGGCATTGGGTCTCTGAAATGTATCTGCCATGGTCTCTGGCATGAATCTCACTAGCTCACGCTCACAACTTGCTCATGGTTGGCTATTGGAATCAACCTAACGTGTAATGACATGTGCACACGGATACGAGTGTGTGTGTGTGTGTGTACTAATGAGCTGCTTGATAACCTGGCATAAATAACGATAATCAATAGTCCTTGAGTTAAGCCAATTTTCTTCTCTCTTCTCACTCTGTTAGCACCTAAATATCTATAATCAATGAAATGTCATCAACCGTTCCTCATCTCATGCTCAAGTGAGTTTATGCAAATTAAAACACAAACCCCCAGTATCTTTATTCCTAGAACCCCGCATTCTTCCTATCACGTCACGGGCTCTGTGTTGAAATAACGTACACGTGAGTCAATCAAAAAGGGGAGTATCGTACGGTCAAACAGCAATAGCCTAATAAGGTGGAAAGTGGACAGATCTTGGAGCTATAATTCCTTTGGGGACTCACATTTTTATGTGGAAGCATGGGGGAATAACCACATTGGAAAAGGCTTCTCTGGAAAGGCCAGCCAGCATCCTGACACACAGAAACCGGAGAGGGGCTGCGGTCATGAATGGGTCTTTTGTGCAGTCATTGTAGACAGGCTTTCTCTTTTCTTTTAATGAGAGCTTTTATGCTCAAGGTGAGTTGTACCTTTAGCAATGGAATTAATTGTGTGGCTCATAACAATTATGGACAAAAAAATAAATCCATAGAAATGTAGTTGGTGAAGGCTTTATTTCAGAGGTTGCAATCTCAACAATTGCAAACAGAAGAAATCTTTGAAATTTGCCTGTCGATTAATACAAGCTTGATTTGGCTGATCGGAACTACTAGGGCGGGGGTGGGGGGCAGATAAATTAGTTCTACACAGACGGCAAAAAGCACAGGGCCCCCACCCCCAGACCGGGACAAGCTTCCTTCCCCCAGTCGGAGTTATGAGTTTCATGCTTCTTCCTACCCTACCAGTCGGCAAGGGAAAAAGATGCATTTTTAGCAGTAGAAGAACACAACAGTTGAATCTGAATATTATTTCCTCTTTGCTGTGCGTCTCCCCGCCTATGGCAGGATGGTGTTCTCAGCCTTCTTCATCCCTTTGGCTTCTTTCGTCCCCTGGTGATCTGAAGTTATGATTGCTATGAATAGCAATCAACGGCAGCAAGAGAAACACTTTCTTGTCTTTTTGATCATTTTTCCCCAAAGCGTGGATCAGCAGGACTTGAGTGCTTGTCGGAGGTACAGACTCTCAAGCCCTCACCCAGAACAAATGAATCAGAATCTCTAGTCTAACAAGAAACTGGGTGTTTCCGAGGCTGGGGATGAGCTCCTTGAAAGACCCTGAAGCAGATTCCGTGACTCTGAGAAGCCGCTCTTCCCTGTCACCCTCCAGGATGGAGCCAGGAATGAATGCTTCACAACCGGCATGACGACGGGCACCTTCCAGTGGCAGCCAGGACCCTGGGAGGAGAGGAGTGGCTCAGAAAGGGGGAGATGGAGGGAGAGGAACGGGAAGGGCCTCCCAGGAGCGCACTGAGGCTGACTCCGAATGAACTAGAGGTGAGTTGGCGCGATGGGTCACGATTGGAGCCATTCTCTGGACCCTTCTTTATTTGCAGTCAGCCTCTTGTAGAAATGCCTTGCCCACGTGTGCGCCATTTTACGTTATTACGAGGCATGACAACTCTTGAGTTTTCTGAGGGTAACTTGCCCTCTTTTTTTTTTTTTTAATGGTAGTTTGGCAATAAGAACCCATATTTTGCTGAATCTTGCTGCTTCCTGGTGCCACAGGGCCCCAGGGTTTCCCAAAGGAGCTGCTCCTGAACTGTTACCATGTGGGATCTGTAGGACCTCTCGGCCTCTCCTAGGGTGAGTTGTGTGTGGCTACCATATAACCATACATGGCTACCACGTCTGTTGGGTTTCACTGTGTCTGGAGGTCCTGTAGCCCTCGCCAACTGGACCACCATTGCGTGAAGGCTGAACCCCCTGGGAAAAAGGAGCCGGGGAAAGAGGTCATACACTCTGTTGGAGAGTTACCAAAGCTCCTCACCATGACGTGTTATAAATTTTTTAGTTTTTGCCCCAAATCCATCTCTTCCTAAGATTCATACCATCTCCATTGTACCCAGCCTGGGGAGATCCCTCTTACCTCAAGACTTTGTAAGTGGGTCAAGTTTATTGGGTTAGGTTGAGTTCATGAGTTCTTTCCTTGGTGGGGCAAGCAAATAAACTTCCAGTGGGGCCTCCCCACCAATCCATCATAAATGCTCAGACATTTCTTAATCCTGGTGATTTGGCAAAGCTGAAGTATTCGAATCTAAAGTTGGGATTCCCGTTACCTACAAACTATACAGAAGAATTCCTTCCCCAGCATGGATTCAGCTCTCTCAACTGAAGTATTTTTAAGATGCACTAAAAATTTTAAAAGGCAGCAGGGAGTTTCCAAGAGCTTCCCATTGCTGTGACACCAGGACCTCTCCCACCACAATCTTCTTACCTACCCTCTTCCTTGCCAGTCCTGGGTGCCGGGTCTCAGTGGGTTTCCCTCTCTTCCTGCTGGTGGCCAGTGGCCACTCTATCCCTGCATGGTCTCTTTCTCCCAAGGCTGATTGCCAAAATGGAAGTCGTCTGCGCAAATATTCCAGGTTCTCGCTGTTCCTGAAGACTTACACACAGGCTGTGCACATTTTAAGAGATTTATTGTTAATCCCTTTAGGAAACAGACCTGTGAAAACAAAAACTAAAACACAGGGAAGTTCCAAGTTATAGAATCTTACAGTGCTCTGACTACTTTGCCACCTGGATAATAAGATCATAAAAATAATAATAATAACTGAGATTTATTGAGCACTTACTGCAAGCCAATTTCTCGAGAGACTTATCTCAATGAAACATCATAATTGAAAACGAAGGTTCTAGAGACGAAAACCCTAGCTGAACATCACCCAGCTGGTCAGGGGCAAGTGCAATTGTATTGTTACCCCTCACACTGTAAGGCTTGTGTACTTTCTGTCTTCCTTCTAATTCACTTCTGAAATGGTATCTGGACACTCCCATGAACTTCTTCCCCTGTTTCTATTCCTGACAGTTATAATCAACCAAAATTTTCACCATCCACTGCCACCCCCCCTTCAACCTCTAGTGGGAGATCTCTACCAATAACCAACATGAGATGTTGCTACATCTCTCATTAAAAAGAAAAAAAGGTATCTGTGTTAAATACTTTTGGAGACCACGGAGTTAAAGTTTGAGAGATTTCTTTTCTGATTGATACTACTGTATATACAGATAGCCATCGAAATCATGTTTTGTTTTTCTCCCTGAGCGCTTGCTAACACTGAGGAACATCAGGGACCCACAGAGTTTGCTTCTCAAACTTTAAGATGCAGATCCAAGCACCTGGGAGCTTGTTAGAATGAAGATTCTGGCTCAGTGGGTCTGGGATGGAGCTGAGATTCTGCATTCTAACCAGCTCCCGGACGCTGCCTCTGCTACTGGTCTGAAGACCACACTTTGAAGAGTAAGTCCATAGAATAAAGTTCTCTGGGTGCTGCTCATAAAAAACATGCCAACAAGAGGCTTATCAGTGGAACCTCGATCACGAGATGAAACCTAGTAAGAACAATAGGTATTCCCTTGTCTCAAAGGGGCACTGTACATCTTTGAGGTCCTCCATGCTCCTTGCCACTCCTCCCTTTGGAGAATTCTCCACTATCCTTCTATTATTGTTTAGAAGAGTTACCTGAATGTAGGTACCGGGGATGCCAGGCATAGCCACGGCTGCCATTTTCACAGTGGACTTCAGATGCGCCCACTGGGTTAGTGGCCTCTTTTACGAATTGGCTCCTGACCAGAACGTCGTCCAGCTTGGCTGGGCTGCGCCTGATCACAGCTCCCAGCATGCGTAGTCCTGCCTCATCCTCCTGAGGGTGGTCGGAGCCCTCTTGAGAACCAGCACATGGCCGTTTCCTTTTTGATCCAGGCCCATTGGGTCAGCTGAACTTTGCCAAAGCAGATTCTCCTTCGGAACCAACTATGAGCACAATGTAGTTTTATGGGCAAGGAGAAGCCTCACTCCATTCCACCCAACCGACCCCCCACCACACTTTCCTCTATTACTTCCCCCTCCTACTTGCTGATCTCTTACGCAAACCTCGGAAGAACCAGACGAAGGATACATCTCTCTTCCCACAAAACAGTTTTCCAGAAACGGGATACCGGTGTCTTCTGTCTGTGTTGGCACACGTGTTCTCCCACTGCTTTGGGGGAGACCCAGTTTAGATGTGATTTCTCCTCTGCTAACCTCCCAGTGAGCTCTGAGTAAACCTGGAGTGAAAGAGAACGAGTCGGCCTTCAGGCCTGGTGTCGTCTCTGCTTCCGCTCTAGCCCAGAACAGCCCTGTGGCCCTGACCATGGCAGTGAATGTCTTTGAGACTTCCTGTCCCATCCCTCATCAGGGCAGCAACGCCTACCTCGCAAGATGGGTCCCCGGGTAACCCGAGGGCCTGGCACACAAGGACCGGGCCTGTCAGCCTGCTGCTGTGGCCATGCTTTTGCTTTGACTACATCTTCAGTGGCTTATATTCGACAAGGAAGCTGTCCCAGGCCCCCCTTTACTATCAAGAGCATGTGGGTTTCTGATGGCCTGGCAGACATAGGCTGTGAGGACAATCTGAGTGGGACCTCTGTCACCCCCACTGGTCACCAGGATCAATGGGGCTCATCCGGTTGGCTTCCCTCTCATGCCTCCTTGAGAACATTCTTACCTGTGAGGAGAAGGCAACAAGGGAAACTGAGGGCCTTGCCCAGGCTGTCCCCAGCTGACCCTTCTGTATCCTCTTTCCTGTGCGTCATCTGTCCTCCCTTCGTTGCCTGGCTTCTAGAGATTGGGGCTGCCACAACCCACTTTGTACAGGCGCCATCTTCCCACCTCCTTCCCTGTGGCCCAAGCACCCCCAACACACCAGACAGACACAGATACACACACACTCTTACATACACACACACACACATACTACACTCACACATACAGACACACACGTATACCATACACACACTCTCACACACACATTCTTTCACATATACCACATAGACACCCACATAGACACCACACCACACATACACTCTCACACACACCACACACACTACACTCACACATACAGACACACACATGTATACACTGCACCACACACACAATCACATGCACACACACATATGCACCACACCACATACACGGTCTCTCACACACACGTATATACACCACACACACACCACACTCACACATATACACATGTTTATACACAACACACACACACTATCTCACACACACATATACACTATGCCACACCACACACACTCTTTCAGACACACCACATACACATGTAGGCTAAATGTGTAGACGCCACACCACACACACTCTCACACACACATATACACACCACACAATATCTAGGCACTCTCTCCCACACACCACACTCACACACAGTGACATACACATGTATATAACACGCCTCACACCCACACGTGCACATACCACACTCACTACACTCACACAAGCTACACAGACACACACACAAACCACACTCACAAAACAACATGCACACATACACGCACACACACACACATAAAACTGCCTACCACTGATGCAGTCGTCCTCCTTTCATTCCTAACAGGTAACCAGGGAAATTTGAACATAATGTTTCAGAAAGCTCATAAATAACAGTAATGTAGTTTTCTCTGAGTTGCAAATCCCAATTTCCAAATCTCCTATCAGAACTTTAAAGAAAAATAATAAATCTCATGATCAAATAGAAAAGAAATGCATTTACTTAAAAAGGCTAGCTCCAAGCTAAGAAGAGATCCAAATATGAACATGTGACGAATAATGTTACATTATGGAGTATTTCCCTCCCACAAGCCCAGGACTGCTCTCCCAACCTCTCCACCTTCTCTCTGGCTTCTGTTTAGCTCTGTCCCTGGGCAGAGAAAACATGAATATCTGTCTACGTGTAATGTGTCCCAAGTTCCTCCACCATCTCCACACAAGAAAGGCAGAGGAAAACTCAGAAGAAAATGCAGAGTTCCTTTCACTTCAGTTAGGCCACTCAGAATCCAAAGCCTCAGATTTGAGGTCCTGATCTTCTCTGTGCCCTCTGGGAGATGTGGGACATCTGCTTAATCTCCCGGAGCCTCAGTTTACTCATCCAGCAAAGGGGGATAACAGTACTTCCTTGACAGAATTTTTGAGAAGAAAAAAATAAAATAATATTTCCAGAAGTATTTAAAGTACTTGACTATAGCCTAACACAGTGATATATTATTTCCAAAAGTCCCGTGGCATCTCTAAGCCACTATGTATATGTACATATATACATACTGACACATATAAAATCTTGTATATGTATATTTTATATAAATACATATACAGAATGTACATATAAAACTAATTTCTCACACACCCTGATTTCTCTAAGATGCTAAGTCTACTCTTGATGAGTACCAACCACAGCCTCCTTTGTCAGGGTTCTCATGAGCAAACAGCCCTAGATCCCTGCGTGGCTACAAGATGAGCCTCATTACCATGATCTTTCTCTGGGACACAGACCTGGAAGGTGGGTAGAGGTGGGTCTTTCAGTCAGTAAGCTGCCGTTTACGTGAAGTGAGAGTTCCTTGGTTGGGACAAAAAGCTGGTCTTTACTCCATTTAAGGCTGGTTGGTTGGCCTTATTGCATTTTTCTATGCCAAGTGCAGAGCAGTAACTCAATTAACATTTTCATTTCAATCAAATTAGTGATCTTGCTTTTGACCTTGTACTCAGAGACCTGAGTAAGGAGGGGTTAATTTAGTTGAGAATATAGCCTTTTGCCGTATTCATAACTAATATATGAGCAGACTTAGGGGGAAAACCATGAAAAGTTAAAAGAATATAAGATCCATGGCTGAGTCTTAGGGAAAGCTAGAATTAAAAATAATTTGGGGGATGGATTGAGGTTATATCAAATACATCTGATGTATCCCAGCTGGGAAAAAAAAAAATAGCTGCCTGGCAAGTCAGCTGGAGCGCAAGCTTTCAGGGACACTTTCTTTCCCCCTCCCTCTCTCTTCCCTGCCCCTCCCTCCCTCCTCTCCCCTCCCCCTTCCTCTCCTTCCTCCCTCCGTCCTCTCCCCTCCCCCTTCCTCTCCTTCCTTCCTCCTTCCTCTCCTTCATTCTCTTTCTTTCTTTCTTTCTCTCTCCTCCTCCCCCTCCCCCTCACTCCCTTCCCACTCCCTCTCCTCTCCTCTCCTCTTCCTCCTTCTCCTTCTTCATCTTCTTCTCCTTCCTCTTCTTGTTCTTCTAGTAAGAATTTTTAAGTCTACTCCACTAGCAAGTTTCCAACATACAATACAATATTGTAAGCTGTTGTCACTATGCTATATGTTAGATCTCCAGAACTTACTCTTTTTGCAACTGGATGTTTGTATTATGCCATATTTTATATGGATTTTCCAATGTTGTAAAAGACCTTTTTGATAATTCCTTTAAATTTTTTTTTAAAATATGAAACATTGAAATTTTCTTGAAACAATAAAAGGCTATAAATGGAATGGTACAGTACATCCATGGTAGAGTAATTGAACTATTGTTTTTTGCACTACAAAGGGAGATGTAAGGTAGGTAGGTAGAAGAATAAGATGTTACTTCTAGAAGGGACTTCAGAGGTCACCCAAACCCTCCTGTTGTACAGGTGAGAAACTGAGTCCTGGAGAGCATTCTTAACTTGCCGTAATCACATCCAGTTCTCCTAATAATTCAAAATTTTTTATGCACCATAGCTATATCATATAACAATTGATTATATAAGATTGTTTTCAATAATTGCTTTAAGATTTTATTTATTTATTTGACAGAGAGAGAGAGAGAGGGCACAAGCAGGGGGAGCAACAGGCAGAGAGAGAAGGAGAAGCAGACTCCCTGGTCAACAGGGAGCCTGATATGGAGCTCGATCCCAGGACCCTGAGATCATGACTTGAGCAGAAAGCAGATGCTTAACAGACTGAGCCACCCAAGCACCCTAGTTCTAAATAAATTTAAACAAACTTAGTACAATTGATACTTATTAAATTATATGATTAGCCTTAAATCCTTTGACAAAGATAAAAATTGAAAACTGGGTTATTACACACAGTCCCTTTCCTCTGCCTAGGAATCACACTCAACTTGAGGGATCCTGAGTTATTGGTTCAAAGCAATATTGCTGTATTCAAAGCAAGAGGAAATGTCTCACTGCTTAGGATAATAAAGCATCTCATTTGTTTTCGGAAGACAATTTACTTAAGAAGCTTACTAGAAACCTTTTCAAAGCTGAGATAGGATCTGTACGAATAAACTATTTTGCTAGAAAATAAATATTTACAATAAGAGATCATTAGATTTCCATTTATCATTGCTCCATAGTTCTCAGAGTTCTGGAAAAATAAAATCTGTGTCCTTCTCCCCAAATCTGAAGAGAAAATTTCTCTTGTTCTTTTTGTGAAAGAAAATTCACGAAAAGAAAGAAAATTCAAAGCAATCCAAAGACTGAGAGGGTTTGTTGGATTTCCTTTTTTTTTTTTTTTTTTAAGCACATGCTGTTTCTAAAATTTATTTGTTCAGTCAAAGGCCACAAGCAGTGAAGAAAAGCCTAAAGAACGAAGTGGAAGGACATACACTACCAGACATCTAAACTTAATACAAAGTGACAAAATCCAATGTCACTGGCATTGTTGCAATGATAGACAATCTGATAGACCAGAATGGAATCCCAAAACAGCTCACCTGGCTATGGGCACCTGCCTTTGACAAAGCCGATGCCGCAGAGTAGAGGAAAAATCATCATTTCAATCAGTGGTGATGGGTCAACTCATGTCCACGTGGGAAAAAAAAAATGTGACCCCCCCCAAGACAAAAATGCATTCCAGGTAGGTACTTAACTCAAGCGGAGGTACCGCATTCCAGTTTTGAGAAGATGCTGTAGAGATTTCTTAAACAGAATGCAAATAGTGTAACTGTAAAAAAAGAAAGAAAGAAAGAAAGAAAGAAAGAAAGAAAGAAAGAAAGAAAGAAAGAAAGAAAGAAAGAAAGAAAGAAAGAAAAGAAAAAAGATTAAGTTGGGCTATGGTAAAAATAGGAGCGTGTGTGCCTCAAAAGACACGATTGAGAAAATGAAAGGCAAGCAGAAAAATAGAAGATATGTGCTATATTCAGGACACATCCAGAATTTCTACAACTAAATAAGGCAAACGACTCTGTGTGCATGTTCAGCGAGATGCTTTTCACGCGGAGGGTAAATCCATTCCTGCTCTGAATCGTTGGAGCTCATTTTGGGGAGCCCTGTGTTTCCCAACCCTAAGGTACTATTTATTTCTGAATGTAAGCAGTAGATTCAAAATAAATGTGATAGCCCCATGATGCTAAAGACAAAGAAATAAACCTTGAATTATTTTGAATCTATTATTCTACGTGACCCCAAAACTATGAAACAGGGCACAGACTGCAAGGTATAATTTTGTTTGGGGAAGTGCAAACTTTACCTCCTAGGTGAACTATTTTATTGAATTTGAACACTATTTTGAAAATGTTAGTTTATTATTTTTAGTCGTGAGTTCACTTTTAAACTAAAGAACAAGTCAGGGAGATTATCACTGATAATTTTGTAATTACTTCGCAAACTAACCTTGTCGTGCAGAGAAAGTGTCACAGATTCTATTCAGGTGTCAAATACTCTACCCATTCCATACCCTTGGACTGAAAAGATGGGCAAGACCTCTACTCAAAAAGCTATGAAAACTATTGGGAGACATTAAAGATGTGAATAAGTGGAGGGATGTATTCTGTTGAAGGATTGAAGGATAAATACTGTCATATATTAATTCTCCCCAAATAATTTATTATAAAGTCAAATAAAAATCTCCCTAATTTTTTTATGGTAACTTCTCTATTTTTTTCCCAGTTACTTTTATTTTATTTTTTTCAGTGTTCCAAGATTCAACGTTCATGCACCACACCCAGTGCTCCATGCAATATGTGCCCTTCTCAATACCCACCACCAGGCTCGCCCAACCCCACGTCCCCTCCACTCCAAAACCCTCAGTTTATTGCTCAGAGTCCACAGTCTCTCATGGTTCATCACCCCCTCTGATTTCCCCCTATTCACCCTTCCCTTCCTTCTCATTTTGTGAGAAAACATTTTTTAAAGTTAATGAGAAATGGTAGAGGAGAAAGTGAGTCTACATAGATGTCTCTTCCAAGAAAACTGGTGGAAAATTCTGTCCCAGCCCCTGTAACGAAACACCCAGGCCATGCCAACTTGTGCGGGAGCACTGTGGGTTGGCCAGTTGGGTCGGGCCATGTGTGGTTCTTTTTGGTAAACACCAATACCACAGTAATGAAAAATAGTAGCCTTTCTATGATGAAGCATTTTAAGGTAAATTATAGGTCATGTAACAATCTTTTGAATACTCTGGCTCCAGAATTCTTCCAGGCCAGTCCCTTGTCCTCTCTCTGCTCCTGATGCCACTGCTCTTAGTTTCTCTCTGCCCGTGTTGGCCTCATGCTTCATTTAGTCTCTGTCTAGCCCCTTGGACAGGTGATGCTTTCGAATTACCTAATGTTTGGTTCTGAGCCCTCTCTTGAATCACAGTTCTGCTCAGGCATCCTGCTATCACTCTCTAGCTCAGGGGGGAACGTTTACACCACCCACCAAATAGAGGTGCAGAAATTACATCCAATGTGATTGAAACCTTGCAGCTGCTAAGATGCTTTAAATGTGCAGGTTCTCTCACCAAATGTGGATCATGCATAAGATGCAAATATTCTGGCCTAGCGGGTTAGACATCTTAGTCTCCACTAATTGTCCATTAAACCTATTAGCTTACAAAGTTAAAAAAAAGGTGAAATATTTTATTAATGAGACATATTCACTAATCAAGTCATCTTGCTGGAATATTTTGGAGATTGATTCCCATTTCAGCATTTGAATGTATAATTCAGCACTCATTAAGTATATGGTCTAAGGTTATTATTTATGTTGTAGAAAAGTCAGGAAAAGGTAGTATAAGCAATCTAAAATAGGCATGCTATAAAAAAAAGCCTGCATAAATCATCTTGAATATTGCATATTAGTTTTCAGTTCATTTCATTGGAAATCTTTGCATTTTCCTATAAATAAAAAAAGATATCCTTCTATTTCTCCATATTGAAATCACTTCACCTGCACAAATAGAATGACTTATTCCAGAACAGGGGCTTGAAAATTTTGAAATGGTTAATGTTGACGTTTTAATAAATGACAAATGACCACAGTGTTCCAGGCAGGTAGAACTCATTTGATGTTTCATTTTAATCTGGTTTTCGTTGACACAAGCTCTCCTTGGTATAGCACAGGGGAAAAAAAAAGAAAGATACTCTTCTTGGACAGCTAAATATTTAGGCAAGTTTAAAAAGTATGTGCACGAGCCCCATAACCATAGTAATGAGTGATAAAAGCCATTCTCCAAGGATTTAGTATAGCATGGCCATTTTTCATCTCTATTATTTTTTGTCATTTCTTTTAAAAATCTAGCCTATTGCCTTTTCATGTTATTATGTATGACTTCTTTCCCCTCAAGATTTCTGGGCTGTTGCTATAGCAAAAATAATGATGAAATTTTGCTTAATGTTCTTTTGCTCTCGAATTTCCAATGAAGATTGACATGGCGCTGCCTCCCTCTCTCATGCTGATCACTGCAGGCCTCGTTTATGTAAGTGAGGGAGGTCTCCTCAATACTTCGCTAATCCGTTTATTTTGAAGAAGAGTAATTACACCCATAAGCACCCCTTTCACCATTTTTGCAACCCATATTCATTGGAAAAAAAGGATAAAGATTTGAGCTGAATCTATATGGTGCCACTTAAGTATGTTTTTCCTAAATTTGGTCAGTGATCCCTGCAGAGTACTTTAGGGGTGCTTTAACATAAGTAGGAAGGGCATATTGCATTCATTTATTCCATAAATATTTATCATTGCCTACCGTTAGCCAGGAGTAGGCAAAATACCAAGGATATAAGGATAAGATGTGGAAACGATGGACGTGGTCCCTGTTCTCATAGGAGATGACACAGAAGAGTTCACTGCAGTGACCTAACTGTTACAAAGGCATGGGGCCCAAGCGAAGCATCTGGAGGCTGACCTGACTCAATTTTGGGGAATCAGAGAGGGCTTCCTGAAAGAAGCGAGAGCTAAACACAGACATGATGACTAGAAATTAGGCAGGCACAAATGAATCCAAGGGAGAATATTAGGTCTTCAAATGGAGTGTTGGATTTCAGGAGAGGTGTAGTGTGGGGGCTTTATGCCACGAAGAGGCCAGAGAGTGCCAGACTTTGAAGGATCTTGTAAGTTGAGACAAAAACTTGGGGTAGGACGATCTGTGCGAGAGGAAGCCAGTGAACTGTTTTTTCGCGCATGCGCGCACTGCGTCTGGTACCGGAAGTGGCTCCAGAGAGACAGGATCTTAGGGATGCGTTCTCTGCATTGGTGACTGATCTACTGCAATCCCACTGGGGACTGACAGCCCCCCCCCCGGAGCTGTCATTTGAGGGCTGGTGGATGACTTTTGGTGTTTGGAGAATTGTCTGAATTGATGGACAGCAGCAAGAGCGAGAGGGGTGGTGGCCGACTTGGCTCTGGTTGTGACTCTCCCTCGGCTGGGAATTTTCCTCTTGCACACTCAGCTTTTGAGAGAATGTGGAGGGAGGAAACTAATGACAAGGCTGGGTTGGTCCTGGAAAAATTCAGGACATGGGTCGCCTTGTTCTTTCTGGGGTAGTACTGGAAGTTGCTAGAAATACTCTCAGCATGGCTGTGCAGAGAAGCGATCGTTTGTGAGGCTTGCTGTTTCCTGGCTTCCTGGCTTCCCGTGCTAGGCAGGTTTAGGAGGCAGGTCACTGTTCCGGAAACAGGGTGCAGCCCCACTCCTGGGACATATAGTGGCTAGAAACTCAGAGAATTGAGTTCTTCAACAGGTTAGGCTTCAATGGAACACAAACTTCAGGGCAGACCTTCCATCAAATCCTCATGGCTCGACCATTGAGAGACTCTCCTAACTGGCTCCCTCCCTCGAGGTCACCCCCGCTCCAGGACCTCGGCTCCCTAAGGCCCCAACTCTACCATGTTTCTCCACCCCTCAAACTCTACAGAGGGCTCCTAGGCACCTGTCACTGCGGCTTTCAGCTTTAACTGCATGGTAGAGTCACCTGGACAGAATCCTGAATCCCCGTGCTCAGAACACTTGAATCTCCAAAACAACCCGGACTCGTGCTTGACCGCTGACCAACTTCTGGGAACGTGGCCCTCAGAGTACCCTTTACGTGAGTGACTGATGGTTTTGGTCCTTACACCAGCAGCGATGAAGCACGCCATACTAGTTTGTCAGGTTGCTTTACACAAACATCAAGACCGAGGATGTGCACCTGGTTTTGCAAGTCAGACATCTGCAGCATGCGGGTCACCTGGCTGCGTGTGCAGGGGGTGGAGAGTGGTTTAGAACGGGTGGAAAGCACTGTGCCAGGTCTGCTCATGGAGGCTAGTGTCACCAGGAATGGGGGAAACAAGGGAGCTATGCTTCTAAATTTGTGCGATTATTTTCTGGACCCTGTTCACACCTTTACTGGGGACGATGTGACAGGAGGGGCAATGGGCCTGGCGAGGGTTTGATTGGCAGGACCTTCACTGTGAGAAAGGACATGGGGAGCAAATGTTATGAAAGCTTATATAGAGCCTTTGCAAGACCCTTGCTGATGCTCACCGTCAGCGATCTCCATTTAAATGTTTTAAAGACCTTTCTCCAGATTCCTCTGTCCTCGGTGTTTCAAGAAGCTGTGACAGACATTTCTTCCTGAGGTTGACATTTTCATCAGAAGGGAAGGCCTGGGGACTTTGATAACAGCTGATCGCATGAATCCTGGATAACCAGCAGGATTCTTCCCCACCTCACTCCTACTCTAATTAAGTGATCACAGCCACCTCCTTTGGTATGTCTGCAAGGGGTTGGAGATCCTTGGCAACCAATCTGTCAGTCACGCAGAGAACACAAATGGGCTGGGTCAAAGAGGTAGCCAAAAGCCGCCAGAAGCCCTACCTATATTTCACATTATTCGTTTGGAATTTGGTTCACAGGCTTGCAAAGGAAATCTATACTGTCTATGCACCTTGCTGTGTTTTATCCTAGGTAAAAGATCTGAGATTTGCCTTATTTAATAATAATACAAATGAATTCTCACATAAACTCAGAAATACTCAGGAAAGCTATGAATAATAAATTTGGGTGGGTTAATATTATTTTGCTGTGCTAGAATAACTTATTATTCTTTTTTTAAGATTTTATTAATTTATTTGACAGAGAGCGATCACAAGTAGGCAGAGAAGCAGGCAGAGGGAGAGGAGGAAGCAGGCTCCCTGCTGAGCAGAGAGCTCAATGCAGGGCTTGATCCCAGGACCCTGAAATCATGACCTGAGCCAAAGGCAGAGGCTTAACCCACTGAGCCACTCAGGCGCCCCTAGAATAACTTATTATTCAAAAGAATTCTATGATGAGTGTTTTTGCAGTACAAGAAAGCATCCTGTGAGTTTCTCTGCATTGTAAATGGTTTTACACTTCTGAAGATCGCACACACAAAGCATACCATTAGACAGAAGATGCTGAGTTTTCAGTTGTCACTGCTGTCCCTTTGTTTATCTCCTCTGGGATATGGGAGCCATGATGATGGGCCCGAGTGACTATAAGTCAGAGAATTTTTCTGTCCTTGGCTCTAATGCAAGTTACACCACAGCAGCTCCCTGTGAGGGAGCAAATGAATCGAAAGCCATCTGAGCACGCCCATCCGGAGCTGTGAAGGGTCTAAAGCAGTTAGGTGCCCCTGGAAAGCAGTCAGAATCACTGACTCCTCTCCTCCTGGGTCCTGTCCAACTGGTGACCTCAGGTGCGTTTATTTCAGAGCCCGGGTTAGGGTACCAAGAAGGGTTCTTCACCGGGAACTCTGCGGGGGAGTCCGGGCTCTTTGACGACAGCCAAGATACCTTTGGCTCTAAAGCACACATTTCTGTAATTAGATCAGCTCTCTGCAGAAATCCAGGAAGAGGGCACACCAATGTAAACCTAACCTTGCACAGCGTGAGCTTTGCAAAGCAAAGTAGAGAGGAGGGAATAATGATGGCACATGGGGCAGCAAAGTGCTGCGTGTGACCCGCATGCCCTCCCTCCCTGAGCCCGCAGAGCATCACTAGGGGCAGGTGTTATCACTCTTACGGACAAGCGATAACATGGGGGGTGGGGGGCCTGTGAGGTTTAACCACTCGTCCACAGGCATAGCTCGGAAGTGGCCATGTTGGAATTTTAAGCCGGGGTCGGGGGGTGTTCCTGGTTCCAGAGCCAGTGCTCTGAAAAGTGATAACCTCACTGGAGTTGCCACATCAATTTCAACTCAGCACTAAAGCTCTAGTTCCCTTTTAGATTCCTTTTTGGCTATCTGGATCCTTTTTACATAAGGATTTTCAATGCCTAGTCTTGTCGATGTTGTATCCATGTAAAATATAAGTCATATATATGCAGTTGTCCTTTGCATCCTTCTAAAATGCATTGCAAAAGAAAGATGATGGGTGCTGCTTGTTTGTTTGCCTGCTTACTACCCCTGATTTTAGACAATATTTTTAGTCCTGATACAGTCTTCATTTCATCTGTCTTGAGGCAATGAGATGGAGAGAGAAAGAGAGTCCCCGCTGATCCCTGTCATAACTGATAAGCTCCACTGGGACAGAAAGGCCTGGCTGGTTTCTCCAACTTCTGAATTAGGTTTTTAAAAGGGCACTGGGCTCCAAAAACAAACAGCAAATCTTCCTTCTAATTCCATTTTTAGATCAAACCGTTATACCGGAGGATAAGAATGCCCAAACCTAAATTTTATTCTTAATTTTGATCACTCCTGTGAGTATTATTACTAAAGAAATTCTCAAGAATTTTTCTCAGTCCTTTCTTCTCTGCTTCTTCCCTTCCCCCCTCGACCTCCTACTCTCCACCCGCCCCCCCCCCAGATCATTTTCTGCTCCCCGTACCTTTATACTCACTACTGGCTTTCCTGGACTGTCTGGCGTGATTTCCTATGAAGACCTCAATTTTTCCATAGCAGCAGAATCCCTGTCCTGTCCCAACTTGGTCTTCATTCAACAAAACTCAGTCCTCGTCTGTTCTACTTCCTCAATCGGTAGGCTCGTCCAAAGATGTTAGCTGCTAGTAAAGGCTTAACAATCATTTATAGCTTATCAATCATCTATTAAATCTTGACTCCTAGGAGCAAGGCTTTGAGGAATCGCTGAGAGACGGTCCTCTTTGAAAGACATGAACATACTGGTAAGATGTTGGAATCTGAAAACCATTTACTTGGGCTTTTTAATGTAAGATTTCCAATCATATCACAACGTGTGGTTCGAAAGACTCCCCATTCCCCTGGGCCTTCTGGAGACCACTCTGATCTGTATGCAGTTTCATAGGAGAATTCTATTTTCCTCTCTAAAGACTGATTTTGTTAGACAAAGCATCAGTGGCAAGTTTAAATTTGCATTTTAAATTTAGAATGATTTATTCTCAATGAAAGGTATCTCACTGCTGCTGTTAGTCCGGCAGTGATGAAAGGACTCCAGATTTACGAAAGGATATTAGAAATGTGAGCTTCCCTACAAAGGAAGAGATTGGCGCGTTTGACTTCACAATTTAAAATCTCCCTATGGGGGCGCCTGGGTGGCTCAGTGGGTTGAGGCCTCTGCCTTCGGCTCAGGTCATGATCTCAGGGTCCTGGGATCCAGCCCTGCATCAGGCTCTCTGCTCAGCAGGGAGCCTGCTTCCCGCCCCCCGCCCCCGCCTGCCTCTCTGCCTACTTGTGATCTCTCTCTCTCTCTCTGTGTCAAATATATAAAATAAAATCTTAAATAAATAAATAAATGAATAAATAAAATCTCCATATAACCAAAGATTCCACAAACAAAATTAAGTGACCAACAGCAGACCTGGAAAAAAATACTCGGAACATACATAATCAAAGGGTCAGTGGTAAGACTTAATGAGAAGTTCCTAGCCGTCAATCAGCAAAGAACTAACAGCCTAATTTATACGTGCAAAAAAAAAATAAATAAAGAGCACTCAGAGAAAAACACAAATGATTTATAAGTGCCCAAGAAGAAAGAAGCCTGACTTAACTATCAAAACTATACGAGCTTGCCGAGAATCAGATCGGCAAGGTTAATAAGATTAACAAGTAGTGTAATCCTTGGCAAACAGCACGTCAGTTGTCGGTATAAAGGACAAGAGTCAACCAGCCCCATTGCTCCATGGGGCAATTTGGCAACATTTATCACAAATCCAAGTGTCTCTTTGACTCGGCAAATCCTCCAAGGATCTCTCTGGGATAAATATTAAAAGTGGACAAACATGCATGTTCAAAAATCTTAGTTGTAGCCTCGTAATAAGGAAGTCTTGAAAAGCATCTCAACATTAGCCAACAGAGTTATGGATAACATCCATGCCCTGTGTGCAAAGAACTGAAAAATGAAGGAGAATGTGCTCACGTGGAATGGGTGTCCCTTTATTTTTTTAGAGTTCCACAGCCACAGGTCCACTATTTCTATTTTTGTAAGTGACAACAAACCCATAGACGTGGACATAATCATATATGTGGATGTAAGCGAGGGTTTGGGTTCATAGAAGAAAATCTGGATGGTTCAAACTGTAGCAGTGACAGGGACAAGGGAGTATTTTTAAAGCTAATTCCCAAGTTGGATTTTTAAAATTGTTTTCATTATTAACAAACTTTAAGAAAACAAAAAAATTCTAGAATTTCTTATAGTGTACCAAAATACACCAGCTGCATCATAGTGATGTTATGTTCTGGAATTCATGGATCTCTTCGAATGCCCCCGTTGATAATGCGCATTTACCCATACTTTTCACTGATTATCTAAAATGCTGGCCAGCACACTGGCCCGGAAGTCAAGATGGGAGTTCTGCCTTCTGTTCCATCACGACCCAGCTATCTGTTTGCAGACCAGTCATTTCACGCCTCTGAATCTCTAAAAGAAGAAAAAGAAAGAAAGAAAGAAAGAAAGAAAGAAAGAAAGAAAGAAAGAAAGAAAGAAAGAAAGAAAGAAGAAAGAAAGAAAGAAAGAAAAGAAAGTGGGCCAAGATGAGTGGGTTTCTAACTCTGCTCCCCACAGATGCAAGAGCTTGTCTCCACAGCCACATATCCACCTTGCTTTCTAGTTCTGCTTCTTTCACTGTTATTTATTTATATAGTCACCTAAGGTTTTGTCTGATTTCTGAGCAGAAGCCATTTGGAAATACCCAGTAGAAATGATTTTAAGCCTCCTTGCAGAACAAATACTTCTCGAGTCTGCGTCTTCTTCTTCTGCGTCTTCGGGGGCTGCAGACCCTTCAGCCAGTCCTTAACTTGCCCCAGCTGAGAAGCTGCCTGTTTCCCCCTTACATCAGGCCAGGAGCACAGACCTTCTTTGTTTTCTCCGGAACATTAAGTTGAACTGTTGGACTCTAATGCCAATGAATGAGAGGAAACAAAATGCGTGCGTCACAAAATAAGGGGCAAAGTGGGCTGCTAGGGAAAAGAGAAATTTTTGATCTCCCCTTTCTTCCAATGGCCATTGGGTCCGTTGGCATCACTTCCGGCAGGATGATTTTGCTTTGCTCATGTCCATGCTCTCAGAAATAATAGTTGGTGGCGAGCCCCGAGGTTACATTCATTAGGGAGTTGTAATTCGTGCTGTTCAGTTAAAGGTCAGACCAGAAACCAGCATGAGCTCTTAATCAGCAGCTGTGGGAGGAGAGAACCAGGGGCCAATTTTCCCTCTCAACGAGGGCCTACATTCAGAGTCAGCCCCATTCATCCCAGTAAGCTGGGTAACATTTAACATTTGCGTGGCCTTTTCTTTGAGTGAAAAAATAAAACTGAGAGTTTCTAGGGAGTCCTAAATGGATGTAGATGTAGCGTAGTTAAAGTAGATGTAATCCTATTCTTTCTACCCATCCCATCCTTTCAAGTGTTATAAATACCACTAACCTCATTGCTACAACACACCACCATTTGCATCACAAGGAAAGTGGCCAAGAACGTGTTCGCTAAAGAGGTGAAGGAGAATGTCGAGAGACAGCACATATTTACCACAGTTCCATTTCACAACCCAAACACAACCTATGAGGCCACATTAGAAGTAAAACAAATAGATTGGTTACTTATTTTGTTATTCTATATTTTTTTCCTCAGGTAAGTCTTCATACCTTGCTTAAAAAAATCACAGACTAAATACACTCAGCTCCAACTCATTGAATTTCCCAATTTCCTTTCAGTGCTTCTCTATATACCACATTTCCCTGAAATTAGTAGTTCTTATCATGTAGCTTTGTGGAATTGAAGGGAGGGCTCTCTCCTATTCCTCTTCCATCCCCTCAGAGACCCAAAGAAAACGCTAACAATCAGTAGACTGTGACGAAAATGTTTTTTGCCATTAAAAAAGACAAGACACAGTTTAGAAGCAATTTGAAATATCTCAGATCACTAAGTAAGCATATTAAATATAACAGGGTATGGACAGGACTGGAAGAGATTATGCTGAGTGAAATAAGTCAAGCAGAGAAAGTCAGTTATCATATGGTTTCACTTACATGCGGAGCATAAGGAAAAACATGGAGGACACTGGGAGAAAGAAAGGAAGGGTGAATTGGGGGAAATAGGAGGGGGAGATGAACCAGGAGAGACCGTAGGCTCTGAGAAACAAACTGAGGGTTTTGAAGGGGAGGGGTTGGGGGGGTTGGGTGAGCCTGGTGGTGGGTATTGAGGAGGGCACGTATTGCATGGAACACTGGGTGTGGTGCATAATCAATGAATCTTGGAACACTGAAAAAATAAGATAAAAAGGAAATAAATAAATAAATATATCAGGGTAGTTAGGTTGGATGCCTTCTGGAGTACTCTACAAAGGACGGGAAGAGTGTGGGGGTGGGGGGTGAACTATTTACATTGAACTACAATGAAAAATATTTGCTTGGCCACATGGCTATCATGTAAACAATTTTTAAGCACCACTTATGCATCAAGTTTGATATAATTTATTTACTGACACAGTAATGCTGAGCAACAAACTACCTCAAACTTAGTGGCTTAATGTGAAAAATAAGTGGTTTAACAGTCTATGGGTCAGTGACTTCGATCAGATTCCGTCGGGTGGCTCTTCTCACGCACTTGTGTGGCCCATTGACTTGTGTGGGGATCGAGTGGCTGTCAGCAGTCAGCCTCGGTTGTGGAGTTGACTGGGTCATGTTTCTCACACCCTCCAGCAGGCTTGTCCGGATGTGTTTCCGTGGGAGTGTCAGGAGGCAGAAGGCAGAACAGGGCCTAGCATCCGCATGCTTCATAGCCCTCTTCTCGAAGCATGTTTGCTAACATCCCATTGGTCAAAGTCCATCACGTGGCTGAGCCCAGAGGCAGAGCAGGAGGACGGTAAAAATGTTAGAGTCGGGAATTTGCATATTTGAAGAAATAATGCATTGAGGCCAGAAATGCCATCTCACCCCAGATTCTGTACTAATTTAATTGATTCCATCTTATTTAATTTCACAGTAAGTTACTACTACTAGCCCCATTCAATGGATTTGGATATTAAAGAGAAGAGAAAGGCTAACCAGCTGTAATTGCTAGAGCCGCTACTTCTGCTCTAATATATGATCGTCTGTCTCGACACATTAGGGAGTTTGTTTGACCTTGGTTATTCACAAAAAATATATGAAAGATTATGGTACAGAAAAAAAGAAAGCGAGAGCGAGACAGGTAAGACTTTCAGATAGAGAATGGCAAAGTTATGAACAAAGAACTTAGTTTCCTTATCCCACTGGGTCATGACTCCTTTCCTAAGGGGATAAACCAAGTATATGCAAGTTATACCCAAAGAAAAGACCAAAGAAAAGAAAGTGAAGTGCTGAGAGTTAATGACCTGAGAATTCTGAGTAAATAATGTGGCTGAGGAAAAGAAAAGAAAAAAGAGAAGAGAAGGAGGAGAAGGGAAGGGAAGGGAAGGGAAAAGAAGAGAAGAGAAGAGAAGAGAAGAGAAGAGAAGAAAAGAAAAGAAAAGAAGACTCTTACTGAGTTCATTGATACCCCCCTCCCCGCCAAAAAATACCTACTGCATTTTTTTGAGTGGGATGCAGTCAAAATGACTCTAAAAACATAGGAAAACTAATAAATGAGAATAGCCAAGAATATTCTAAAAATCAAAGTATTGGAAAGTCAGTTGTCTTTCCAGATAGTGTAATACATTATAAAGTTACAATAATTTTAAAAAGTGGCACTGCCACATGAATTGACAGACAGATCAGTAGGCTAGAAAGTACAGAAGTAGGCCAGAACCCAATATAGGTATTTAGAATACAATAAAAGTGGCAATTCAAATCAGTGAGGAAATGATGGATTACTTAATAAATGATTCTGTGATAACTGGATAGTCGTTGGAAAATTTTATTGTATTTCTACGACACCTTATACTAAAAGAATTTTTGCATCTGTCAAAGTGTCAAAAGTGAAAAAAAAAGTGTCAAAAGTGAAATGAAACATTAAAGCATGAGAACAAAACATTAGTAGGTTTGAAATATAATTTCAAAATGGGGGCAGACTTTTTAGGTTCAACACAAGACTCAAATCCCACTGGACACAAGTTGAGGGACAGTGGCACACGCCTCAGAATTCTCCCCCTGGGGTGTGAGGAAACCAAGTGATTTATCCAGAACTCCTGGGGCATTAACTCCCAGCACTTCTGGCTATTGCCAGAAAGCTTCCCAGTAGGCCAAGGGAATATGAGAGGCCACCAATGGCATCTGATAAGTATGGGAAGCAAAAATTGAATGTGAATGTCATTCAATAGGTGAAACAGTGAGAGATGGCTCCCCTTAGTTTTACACTCATGAGATTTGGCTACGGGAGGAATAGCAACATATGTTTATTGCTTGCTTGCTCAAAGCATATGGAACATCTTCTAAGATGGCCCTCCAAATGGGAAAAGCTGTGATCTCTCAGCTTCCACCATAGCTGGATTTTCCAAAGGCCATTCTCCCATTTTTCTGGTCATCTTTTCCTGAGTAATAGGATTCATGGTAAGACCAGTAAATTCCACATGTATAAGCTCATTGACTCTCCTTTTTTTTTTTTTTTTTGCAATAAAATGTCTTCCTTGTTCAGAAACAATACTGTGTGGGATGCCCTACCAACTTTGGATCACTTGGGTCCTGAGGCCCCAGTATAAGACCTACTTGAATCTCAACTTAAACTAGTTATAGAACCTGTCTGGCTTTGGGCCACACTTATGACCGGCAGTTTTAAGGGTTACTTGGCAATAGATTAGAGCATTTATTTGCCTCTTTCTTAATGGCAGGGAATGCAAGATGATGCAAGTTGTGTTTCACTTTGGGGAATATCTTGAATGTCTCACATCACTAAACCCTGAGAATCTTCACTGAGACTTAACTGAGATTTCTAAGTGTTCATGGGATTTATCACCCATTCTGTGGCACATACATGTTTTATCAAGATATCTGGGGTACTTGATACTTTTTGCCCAATCAGCATGCCGTAGTCAATACAGTGGAACAGGGATGTCTTATGGGACAATAATGACCAGGGTCCCTACAGACTAGATTGCTGGACGCCAGCAAGGATGCCTTGCTACTGGATATGAGCAAACTGTATTGAGTGGTATCTGCTTACTGGTCAGGGAAGGAAGTGTCGCCAGATTGACAACCATGTGTCAGACTCCAGGGACTGTGTTGATGTGCTCCATAAAAACAGATCGTATCCGTCACCAGCTCTGCAATTAGAGCCACTCCCTAGGTAAGTTCCCTAAAATCCAGCCATTCTCCCAGGCCTCCAGCACTTCTGCACAGGCCAAAGAGATGGAATCAAACCAATTCCCACATATTCTCCAGGACCTCGATGTGGACCATAATTCTGCAACTTCTAGGATGCAGTCATTCACAATAGGAGGCGGGTTCCCCCATAGCCCCCTTTTCTTCATTCCCTGAGTCAGAGAACAGATGTGGAATTCCTTCAATTGCCAAATCATGCATTCGTGAGCTGGGGAAATAAACACAGGGTGCGTACACAGGACCCCCTGGGCCCAAGGTGAGACAAACTCTAATAAAAACTCTTTTGATCATTAAAATCCCATAACTCTTAATCTGATCAGTAGGTTTCCAAGAAACTCTGGATACTGAGATGACTGTGGTGTCCACACAACATTGTTTCTACCCAAGGAGCTCGTTTTACTGCAAGAAAAATAATAAGCTTGCATGCATGGGTGTCCAGACGGTGCTTAAAATTGCCCCCAAATCTGGTATCCTTCTTTGCCCAGTGCACCTACAGCCTGGGAAGCAGCCTCTGAACTCTCTAGGGAAGGCTCCAGGGATTTTATAATACATGCATGTGGGAATGTTGCAGGTCTTTTTCTTAAAGGAATGCAGTCTCTTCATTTAGGGGTCTAGAGTCTGTGAACTGACTCTAATAGGGAAATTAGGTGGGGAATTCTGCATGTCTTCTGGTAAACAGTCACCAAACTAAAGGTTTCTTTCATCAGGCATACAAATCAAATTCAACCTTAGTAGGATTCCCATCTATTTCAGTGTTAGAGATACATGATAAATTATCTACCACAGACACAGAAGACCTCTGAAGGTAAAGCCACTTTGATCCCAGCTCTGGCCCTGCTGACCACGCTCACCTTGACTCTCATGGTTCCCTTGCCCTCTGTCACTCTGGGCTCTCATCATCCCATCATCATCTGAGCACCTCCCCCTGCACCCCTCCCACCGCCACTGTCAGAGCCGTTTCTGTATAGAGCAACTAGCTGCAAGGGAGCCTGGGAAATGCCATTTTTAGTGTTCTAACTAGAAGAGGCTGGGAATGGATGCAGAGTCCAATAGACCAGAGCCTCAAGAAGAGAGAAAGTACATTTTTTGTGAATTTGGAGAAAAAACTGATCTCGTGCGTATGAATAAGGCAGATGAATGGATTAAAAATGTGTTGTGTACAACTGAAGAGTCACTAAATTCTACCACTGAAACTAATAATACAGTATATGCAGTTAAATTGAATTCAAATAAATTTTTTTAATGTAGTAAATGATTAAAAAAAAAAAAGAATGTGTGTGGATTTTACGGGATGTGCAAAGAATCTTCCTGAGCCTGAAGAGGTGTGGGACATGTCCTTTTATAAAAATGGTCTTTGATCTGCTCAAAAATAAGTAGAGGACACCCATGATGCCATAAAGCAGAGACCTCCTAAAAATAAACCTTTGCAATTATCAAAATTCATGTTTGCATGGAATGTTTCATGGTGTGAGGGAATGCTGATTATATTGCACTCAGTGAAAAAGGAGGTTGCAAGACCATATATACATTTTTAATTCATGTGCGTGGAGGAAAGTGTGTGTGTGTGTGTGTGTGTGTGTGTACCTATATACTGTATACACAGAACTATACACGCTCACATACTGGAAGGAAGCATCTCACATGGCCAAAAATGGTAGTAGAACTACAAATGATAATATGGTTTATTTCCGTTCTTTTATCTTTCCAAAAATTTTTGCAATTACATCATTTTGAACGTTAGCATCACTTTCTAAAAAATATGTAACAAGATGTGGGGTAGTTAACAAGTGCGTTCTGATTAAAGTCTGAAAAAGACTAGTGCCATCATCCTTGAACCGTAGAATTTGATTTCTTGCATAGTGTAAAAAAAAAATGAGACACATTAAGTACTGGGCTCAGGATTAGGTGAGAAAATATGTATCCCTAAAATCCTCAGTGTGGGCTTGATCTCGGGACCCTGGAAGTGAAAGCTAAGCTGCGGACATTGTATGTGTTCACATTTGATTTTAGCAACAGAACCTGTTACTGCTTTTCAGGGAACATCTAGACGAACTCCTAGCCTCCAAAACAAGCGACAGTGAGATGCTCCATTTGTGAAACCAAGCCCTCCAGCAGGATGCTTGAACTTTGGGGAAACCCATTTGCAATCCACTGACCTAGTCCAACCCCTCATTTTCCAGGTGAAGAGATGATCTCGGGAGGAAAGGGACTGATCCTCCTCCCCTAGAAGCAAGGGTCAGATAAGAGGAGGTCCCCACGATACCACTCAGAGTGCAGGGCCAGGGGCCTCTTGTCGTGATTCAAGACATGAGGTCAAAGGTAGAGAAGGAAATCATGTCCCAAAGGACTGTGAGAGGACAAAGCCACAGGTCAAATCTGCATCATGCCCTTGAAGGTCAAGAAGTCAGAGACATAACGTGAGGATCAGGAGTGGGTTTTTTAAGTTCCAGTGATGGCTTGGAAAAGTATTGCAGGTTCGTTTGAGGAGACAGAATGGGGCAGGCAGAAGAGCCTGCTGAAGGCCAGTGGTCCTTAGGACTAATAAGCAGGTGTCTCGACTCAATAGGATGGCCTAGTTAATACCCACATGCACACACATACACACGCACACGCACACACACGCACAGGGACCTGCCTGCATCTAAACCACATAAACTTCATGCTCGCATATGTTGGAACTCTCAACCGTCCTTACTCAGGGCCCCAAGGACCGCCTCACTGCCAATCCAGGGGATAACCACATTCATTTACCTACTCTGTCTCCTGAGCCCTTCCCTTTGGTCACCCTCTCTGAACTTGACCATCCTCTCCCATCACATCAGCTAGCATCCAGCTGTGGTGATCCAACTTCCGTGGGCTTAAGAAGCATCTGGGGAGTAGGATGAAAATGATCATTTGGGGCCCCTTTCCCAGAGGACTTGGGGGAAGGGAGGGCGCCGCTGTACACAGTTGACTCTTGGGTTACAGTTCAAGAAACAATGACCAATACAGTAAAGGTTCTCATGGTCTCCAGCTCAGCTCTTTCTCCCAGGCTCAACGTCTAGAATATCAACTGCCTGATTAATCCGGACAAATCCTGTTACCTTAAATCCATCATGCTCTTACTCACTCCCTCACCTCTTACGCTCCTCTGAAGCCGTCTCCTCCACCTTTGCCCCGAGACTCCAACTTTGCGGGCATCATTCCTGCGAAGCAATGGAGCTGTGCCTTTATCTCACCCAAGGACCTGCCAGCCACGCCCCAGAGCAACCTCCCCACCTAGAAGGGACCGCTGTCACATCTTTCAACACAGAGAGGTTTCTTCTTGAAAATATTCTGTTGCCAGCTCTTAAACTAACGATTTGTTTTCTCCCTGTGGCATATCGTTACCCGGCCCTTCTGAAATGGTTTTACTAACAGCCACAGTCTCACCGCACGATTATTTTTTGATTCCCTTCCTCTCGGGAGGACAGTTGAACAAAGTCAGCTACAACCTATGCTAATGAGGCCGGCCTCAGTCTAATCCTCCTGAGTACTAGTTAGCTTGGTACTGGTCCCAGGAGGTCCTTCCTCCTCCTCCCTCCAGCTAGCTACCTGGCCAGTGCAAGTTGTGTATTATGTGGAAGGTCAGCGGGGGTGGGGGAGAAAGTAAGTGAGGGGGGTGGGGAGACCTTTTTCTCATTAACCCTAAAATATCCCCAAACTGAGAACTAGAACCCCTCTTTCACTGAGAGGTCTGGTTAGTGGATTTTATGATAATGGTCCTGGTGTCTTGGAGGGTCCTTGGGAAAATTAGGTTGGTTCCTTGTGAAATCTCTTCTGAGACAAGACAACAGTCTCTGCTTGTCCTTGGCAATGGTTAGCAGTTTCTATCGATGCTAGCCTTGAAGTAGTTATGTTTTCAATTTTAAAATTCAGAATCCAAGACCTTCCATGTGTCAAAAACCAGTAGATCAATGGCAGAATAGAGTGCTCGCCTCACCTGGAGACAAGCTAGATGGGTGTGCTGATTTCTAAATAAAAATGTTAAAAAAGGGGGCGCCTGGGTGGCTCAGTGGGTTAAAGCCTCTGCCTTCGGCTCAGGTCATGATCTCAGGGTCCTGGGATTGAGCCCCGCATCAGGCTCTCTGCTCAGCAGGGAGCCTGCTTCCCCCTCTCTCTCTGCCTGCCTCTCTGCCTACTGTGATCTCTCTCTCTCTCTCTCTCTGTGAAATAAATAATAAATAAAATCTTAAAAAAAAACGTTAAAAAAGTCACTCAACAATTATCTAGTTATGGGTAGAGACAGATAAGGCTGATGGTCTAATGGCCATTTTAACAGGGAATAAGCTAATTACAGAAAATATTTTACTGATGATTTATGGAAATCATTTTGAAGATATTTACAAACTTCAGGAATTTGTGTTTTCATAATCAGATACAGAAAACAGCAACATGGTGTTTTTGATATACCCAACAGTACCCTTATCAGTAGTTAGATTATCCTAATTATTAGATACTGCTATTATCTTACAGTAATTCAGAATACTGAAAATTCAGTTCTGTTGATGACATCAGTACAAGGAAAGGTAAAGTTTGTATATCTCTGAAAGGATTTTCCTTGGTTCTAGAACTCCCAGGGTGATTTTGAGGAACATACTCTCCAGTAGGGTCCCTGGTTTCAACTTCTGTAAAGTGAAAGAATTAATATTTCTAGATGTCTCCATTGCTAATATCTTATGACCCATGTGACAAAAAAAAATTTTTTTTTTTTTCAGGAGAATTAGCAAGATAACTTGTTGCAATGAGTATCACATATACCTTCAGGCCTCAGTGCCATCCTGTGTTGGGCAAATTCCAAGTTGTTCTACTTCTATTAAGCATCAAGCAGTGGTCCTCTTTTGGATTGTTGATCCTTTTGAGAAGCTGATAGAAGCTGTAAAACTTCTCAGCTTGGAAACGAAAGAAGAGGATTCTGCACACGAACATACAACCCTGTTCTAGAAGATCTGTTAACCTCCTGAAGCCTAGCAGACTTTGTAAAGGGTCACAAATTCCAGGTTTTTTTAAACTGTGGGCTAAATATTAACTTGCAGATTCCATCCTTAAGAACGAAAGCTTAAGCAAGATGTGGAAGAACATAAAACAAGATAAGATTGCAGAAAAGAACCTTCTCCAACCTAACATATATTTTGCACTGCCACACCAAACAAATCTTAAGGCATAACGCAGCACCCATTTCTCCCTGTCCCAACCCTCTGTGACTTCTACTCACCCTTGAATGGAGAGCACATTGTTCAGCGTGGCCTGCAAGGCCTAACCTACTCTCCTGCCTCATTGCTTAGGACTCCCCAAAGGCCACATCTGCCCACATGCACACTGGCCATTCTCCTGTGATTCTCACCTCTGAGCCTTTCCAATGGTTTTCCCCATTGCCTGAATTTCTACCTTCCTCCCCAGGTTTATCTTTCACCACCTGCACCTAAGATCACATGTTACCTCCTCAACAAAGCCTTTCCTGGGCCTTTTTGCCAGATGTGATCAGGCCTTTCTTATAGCCTCATGGGCCCTTATTATGACACATAACATAGTTCCTTAAACTGGTATCTGTGATGAGGCCTACTCCTTGTCCTGCACAAGTCACTCATGAAAAATTATTGAATGAATGAGGATGAATGAATGAATGAATGGGGAAAGTCTAACTGGATAGGAAGGAATTAACCCGGAGCGCTATGAAGGGAGATCATCTTGACCAATCAGATGTGACTGATCAGCACTGGCCTGGGAGGCAGGATTCCAGCGTCCTATCCCCTGCTTATTCACCTCCTCACCGTGTCACCTCAAGTGAGCAATTCAATTTCTTCAATGCTCATTTTTCTGGTGTAAATTAACTGGAATATATATATATATATATATATATATGATAAATTCTGTATATCATATATATTTGTTCCTTTCAACTGTTAAGTGATACTCAGTGTTGAATTCTACATCCCTATCACTTCATCTGATGATCAAAAAAGAAGTGGAAAAATCAATTAATCCAAATATAGGTAACTCGACTGTTTCAACTACCTTGACTCTTTGCAAGTTTTAGAGACATTAACAAATTTAAGCTAAAGTGTAGTCAGTCAGCGTTTCACAATGTGACCAGCTTGGCTTTTCTGTGAATTCTTCTTAATCCGAGTGTTTAAACGCAGTCAAAGCCCTTTACAAATCAGCTCATCGAATCAGGCTTTTTTTGCAGAGATCCTCTGCATGGAGTCCATGCACTGTAGGTTCATCATTGTGTTACTGGAGGTTCCGAGAAGTCTCTGGAATTCTACACCAAATTATATGAACCTGTATTTCATGGTTCAAGAAGAGTCTATAGTTTTCATCAAACCCTCAAAGGGGTCCAGGACCACAAAAAGTTTAAGCATTACTATTAACATTTAATTGAGGCTAGAAAACTCGTTAGATTCATACTCGCCTAACACAAGGCTAGGGAGGGGCCCAAAGATGTGTGGGAATGGATGTCTAGCTAGAAAGATGTTAAGAGTTGTCTGGGGAAGTGTTAAGAGGGCCTGATCCAGGGACGACAGGGGAAACAGGATGGAAAAGCTGAAGATAAGAGGCGTCCTTCAGATAGCTGATCCCTCCCCTGTGTGCTCTGTCATGGATGAATCATCATGGATGTGGGATCTCCTTCTGTCACTGGGTATTTTTAGCTCTCTCTGTTAAGTTCTGTCTCTCTCCAGGTAGGGGTGCCATTTTCCCTCTGGCCTCATATCTTTCTGAGCTTTAGTACATAAATGACTTATTCCTAATTTTGGAAGGATGACTGGGGGCTTCTGATGGAGGAGTGAGAAGTAAAAGATGCTCTGCCGAATTTGATGAGGGAAGCTGTTGAGGAGAAAGAAGACCCAGGACGGGGATGCCTGGGTGGCTCAGTCAGTTAAGCGTCTGCCTTTGGCTCAGGTCATGATCTCAGGGTCCTGGGATCGAGCCCCACATCGGGCTCCTTGCTCAGTGGGGAGTCTGCTTGTCCCTCTCCCTCTGTGGGCACTCTCTCTCTCAAATAAATAAATAAATAAATAAAGTCTTAAAAAACAAAACAAGCAGAAAACTTTGGCAAAAAGCAAAGATGTTAAAAGAAAAAGAATACTGAAGCAGCTTTGCCCTGTGGAATGCAACAGAACCCTTTATGCTATTTTCTTACTGACGCTTTCGTAAAATCCACATCACATATATTGGCGTAAACCTGTAACCTAGACTACTGGTTTTTAATCTTGCTTATGCATTAGAATCACTCAAGGGATTTTGAATACATACCCAGGGTGTTGGCCCCGTCCCAGATATGCTGATGTATTGGGTCTCAAGTGGGGGCCTCAGCATCAGTATTTTGTAAAAATTCTCCAGGTGATCTAATGGGATTTGAAAACCAATGGGGTTAGGGGATCTAGGGTCTGGAATGGCAGGTTTTCAGTCCTCCTCTGACTTCACTGCTCAGAATCATTTGGGGAGCTTTTAAATAATATGGACACACTGGTCCCTCCTCCCCCTCAGAATGATTAAATCAGCATCCCTGGGCATTAAAGGTTTTTTCAAAAATTCCCAGGTGATCTGATGCAACATGAGATTGGAGAACCACTGGCTGTAGGAAAAATACTATACGAAGGCCTTAAAGGCAGGATAGGATGAATCCACTAAGACGCCATAGACACCAATTCTCCACGGCCCTAAGTAACTCATTCCCTGTCCTCGGTGTCCCACTCTCAAAAGGGATTCACTGACATTTTATTTCTAGGCCAGGTAAATGAAAGAGATAGAGTCTCTCCAACGCTGACCCTACCCTCTGGATGAAAAAGGAGCAAGAGGTTTGGGAAGAGAGAAAATACTCAACCCAGTCTTTGCCTTGCTTAAAGAATTCATGCTTTAAAAAAAAAAAAAAAGAATTCGTGCTTTAAAAAAAAAAAAAAAGAATTCATGCTTTAGGGTAGGTTTCTTATTAAAAAGAATTTGAAGTGGTAAATGACAGGAACTCGGGTTGAACAGGGTAAAAGGAAAAGAAGACCGTCTTTAGAACTGAGGGGGGTGATTGGGTGGCCCAGCTGGGAAAGTGGTTAAAAGTGTCTGCCTTCAAAAAAAAAAAAAAAAAGTGTCTGCCTTCTGCTCAGGTCATGATCCCAGGGTCCTGGGATCGAGTCCTACATCAGGTTCCTTGCTCAGCTGAGAGTGCTTCCCTCTCTGCCTCTGCCCCTCCCCCTCATGCTCTCCTTTTCTCCCAAAAATAAATAAAATCTTTCAAAAAAAAGAGAGAGCTAGGACCTTTCGGTATTGGTGCAATGTCAAATCACGAAGGCAATTTTTCCACAGCAGGAGGGCCCCCCCATAACAGCACACTGTATGGGACATTTTTCACCACTTGCGCCTTTCGGGCTCATATTTAAACACAAGCGTGCGTACACACACACATGCACGCACGTATGCACACATGTACCTGCGCATCATTTCTTGGATATATTCACGAGCGCACGCACACATGTGCGCACATTCACAAACACAATCTCTTTCTGCTGATTCTGCATATTCTGCTCTTGGGCATAATATAGGGAAGCAGTTGACTGCTATGACTGGGAGGTTTCCAATTATTAGGGTGATGAAACAGGTTGCCAGCAAGCCATAAAAGGCTCTTCAGTTAAAAAAAAATGCCAGCCGTTTGGGTTTTGGCGGAATTAGTCCCTTTCTTAAAGAGCACAGATCTGTAATTACACAATAAACCTTCGCTTTGCCACTCTGAAAGCTGCAGGCGTAGCATGTGTTTAAGACAGCGACACTATGATTATCCTCCCAGTACCTGAATTCCAATCAAGGATTTTCAGTGCTGTACTTTCAGCATGAGAAAGAAAACAGGAAGAAAGAGGGCGAATCCAGAGTCCAACCTTGAGAATTGAAGAGAGCTAGCGCAAGCCCATGGGCCTTTCTAGAACAAGGGAGATGATCTTTGTTCTAAAAACAACTCGGGCTTAACCCGAAACCCAGGGGACCGATGTCACTGAGTGAGGATCGGGTTGATTATCAATATATTCACGTAGCAGGAAGTATAGTGATAGGAAAAATGCCTTTCTACTGACACATGGGAGATAATTCAGGCAGGATTTGTTTTGTTTTGTTTTGCCATAACAAAGTAATAAATAAAATGAAAACCTTAATCACGATGCCAACTGCCGTTAGGAAATTTTTTTTTTTAATCGAGTCTGAATACAATGGCAGAGTTTTATGCCTTTCTAGCAGCACTGACTGCTTGGATTCGGTGATGAAAATAAATTCGTTTCTGGGACTGTGGTTGCTTTTCCTTTGCTTCTGCGAGTCAGGACAAGAGTGCTATTCAGTCAGCGAGTATTTATGGATGGGGCGGAGGAGAGAGCAGGAACTATCCAGCGGGGGACAACGTGGTCCAGGAATGAGCAGCAGGCCAGGACTCTAGTGAGACTCCTCCCACAGCCGGGCAGCCCTGGAGGAACTACATAAGCCCTGTGCTTCAGTTTGCGCATCCGTAGAATGGGAACACTAGTTATATGTACTTGGGGCAGTTGTTAGGATCAAATGCATTATTATATGGAAAGTGCCTAGCACAGCCCTCAGTAAATGTCCATTAGTCATCTCTGACTCAACCTTCTTCTACCTCCTACACCCAGCTCATCGCCAAGACGAAGACTGTCTTCACCATCTCTCCCACACCCCCTCTACCTTTTAAGTGCCCTCTGCTGCTTTCCCAGTCCGGGCAGGCCCTCATTACTTCTGATCTGAAGCCCTGTATGGAGACCTCCACGCGGGCCCTCCTTACCTTCCCTACCTGCCTCGCCTGCAGCCGATTGTGGACACTGAGACCAAATTAAGCTTCAGGCTCTGCAGTCACAGCCCTCCCTCATGCAAAAACCCGGGAGTGCCCAGGGCCCGTGGGAGGAAGCTGCTGGCATGATGGGTGTCCATGTTTTGGCCCCCATGGGCTTCCCCGCCCCGTCTCCCACCCTCTAGTGCCTTCTGTACGCCCAGCCTTAGCACAGGGCATATGCTTGATCAAAGTACTCCACGTGCCTCTGCCCATCTCCCGTCCTTGTCATGGGCTCCCTCTTGGCCATCCCTCCTCCCCTTCTCTCTCCCCCACCTCCTCCCTACTCCCCCATCCGAACATTTCCGCCTGTTAAAATCAGACCCATTCCTTAGGTTAGCGCTTACATGCTACCTTATCTATGAACCAGCCTCCCTCCATCTCAGTAAACAACTGTGCTATTTCCTTCTTGAATCCTTGCAGATATTTCTCGAAGATAATTTTCTCCCCCTGTAGACAGCCAAGTGGATTTGTGTAATCTTCCTTTTGCCACTGTGAGTTTTCCCAGAGGCTGGCCCTGTGTCTTATTCCTCTTTGTCTCCCCCGCAGCACTTAACCCACAGGGGAGCACCTACCCTCTCCTGAGAGCTCAGGAAATAATTATGAAGTGGGAGACGTTCGCTGCAGCCAGAAGTTACTGATTTTCCAATGACCAATGCAAACACACAAAGGTGGTTGGAATAAGCAACCTTGAGAGGCTGAGACTAAGAATTTGAGAATATATTTCCAGCACTGAACTGAGACCACTTGGTAGGTTCATAATCACTGGGTCGGGTTGGGGGGGTGGGCAGAGCCAGGCAGCCTCTTGAAACACATGGAAGATATTCCTTAAGGAATTCTTTGCCCTTTGCCCTAATTTTTAATGAATTTTCCCAGGCACTGTGTTCCTAGCGGAGAATAGACTCTTCCGCGATAAACACCCTGGTCTTCAGGACATGTCTGTTTTCCGTAGAAAATTTAACAAATTGGTGGTTTGGTTTGCAAGTCAATCCAGTGGAATCTTCACTCAAGGACCTGAGGGTTGCTGGCAAAGTGCCAAAGGGTTCTAGCCATACAGAAAGCTAAGGTTTGGTCCTGTGCTTGGATGTCCTAGTCAGGTCATGGGAGAGAGAATGAAAGACCAAAATGAACAACAAATCAAAAAGAAAGAAGTCCTTTAAGAGCCAATTTATTGTAGTAAAATAAATCTAAATCTCCTGTGGGCCTTGGGTGACTTCAGGGCCTTCTGATTCACTCCCGGCCTCTGTAAGTCATCAGCCCCGTTCCCTCACACTCCATTCAGGGCTGAGTGTAAAAACTGAGGGGGAGTCCGGCGTCTGGGGCAGAGAGGTTCCTTAAAGTGATCCAACAAGTGCCCTCTGCTCTTCCGATCCCCCTCCCCCTGCCCGCCATCTTTCCCTTAGCACCCTCTGTGTCCTGTCCCATTTGCCCTGCTCTCGGTGACCCATCCCCACCGCCTTTCCTGGGCTCTGTTCGTCTCTGGTTGGGAGTCTCTGAATGTCAGCCTGTGTGTGTCTGCATCCTTCTGTCTCTGCTAATCTGCGATGCTATTAAAATCGTTGGGATTGTATATATCAATATGCAAATTTATGCAACAACTAATGCGCAACTTAGCATTTTCCTTCAGAGCCAAAAGATGACACATGACCACCTACAATGGTTTTCTTCCCCCTCAAAAACTTTTGGCCGTGAAAACAATAATCCTGACAGCTTATCTGGTAGAGACATTGCCCCCGATGTTTTAGCGCCCAAGAGAAGGCAGTTAGAGGGAAGGACACGGGCAAAACATCTTGGAGTTGCCCTCAAGAATTAAAGCATAAAAAAGAAGTGTACAAACTGCTAGCATATGGGAGCCAGGAAGGGAAACTTTAAACTGAAGACACCGAGTGTAATCATTTTTAAATGGCACTATGTGAGCTGGTAAATGTTTTGCTAACCAGTCCTTAGAGAATTGAGGTCTCCACTAGAGAAGCAGGAATCGATACTCTTAAATGACCTGAAAAGAAAGCAAATACGTGGCAACACTCATACATACCATGGAATTAATGAGCAAAGCAGCTGACGTTTGGGATATGAGCCTCTGTATTTATAAAAATGGATTTTTTCATGAAAGGAAGGTCCTTTTATTTCCTATTTAATTTATTGCACAATAAATCAAGAGATTTAAAGGAGCTAGGCATGTTGAGAATTTCATTGTTCAGAAAAGCATCAAAAGAGGTTTTTTTATTCCCGATTTTCTACGTTCACCTTTCAAGGAGACTCAAGGTCGTTTCTCACTGCTGGGACACTGCTGCGCTGCACAGACAGACACTTTGGCTAATGGTTCAGAGATTGTGCTTCTTTGCCCTCTAGTTTCTAATTCATGAGGCTTCAGCTAGTCTCAGAGAAAGTCTGATCTAGCCAGGCAGGATGTTCTGAGCCGCTAGAGGAAGTGAGAAGAGACTTGAAGTGCCTTTCGGTGCAGGGGGAGACCGTGACCATGAGCAGCTGGGAAATGGGACGGGACATGAAAGACGCTCTCTGCATTTTACCTCCGGAGATCTTTGCCCCACAGTTAGCTCTATAACACCTCCGGTTTCTCTTCTCTGCCTCCTTTTCTCTCCTCAGGTTCAGTTGGTTCTAGAGTCCCACCAGCCAAGACCTCCACGGCTTCACAGTTAGGATCCCTTTGGGTCACACGGACCGAAAAGCCAATTACATAGGCTTAACCAAGTCAGGCTTTCCTAGCAGAATGAAAAATCCAAACAACCACAGACCCAGGCAGAGACTTGAGGAAGACATCAAGAGTCCAGTTTCCTTCTAATTTCTTGCTCCACTGTCCTTACCATGTGATTTTGTCCCAGGGGATGCACGATGTGGACTCCTCAGACAGACTTGATGTCTATATGATGCACAGGAGGAAGGGGAACAAAAGGGAAGGGGCATAGGCCTGCTGAGAGTATCCCTTTTCACATTAAACAGCTTTCCCAGAGGCCCCACCCCATAGACTTCGATTCTGCCACCAAATCGGCTCCGGTGGCCACTCCCAGCTCAAGGATATGAGCATTTTTAACTGAGCACATCCTCGCTGCTCCGAACAAATTTGCATTTCTCTCCGTAAAAAAAAAAAAAGAAACGGATTCGAGTATGCAATTGATTGATCAAGAATACTTTGAGTAAATTTATCACAGACGGGTAGTGGTACAGGGTGCTTCTATCTGAAAGGGAGAGGTTTTAAAACAATCACATTACTTAACACATAAGGACAGTGGGAATTTGGCAAAGTGCAGGAATGCCGTAAACTTGGTGCTGTCTGCAGTGAAGATCTACAGGATCAAAAGGATTTGCCGCATACAAAGGTGCCCAACAGCATTGTCTCTAGGTAAATGTAAATAAAAACCACCATGAGCTCCCATTTCACACCTGCTAGGGTGGCCATGATGCGTCATGAGGGCAAAAACAGAAAATAACCAGTGTGGGTGAGGACATAGAGAAATTGGAAGCCTCGGTGGGAATTGCAGCCACTTTGCAAATTATTTGGTGGTATCTCAAAAGAGTAAACATATATATGACCCAGCCAGGTGACCCAGCAATTCTGCTCCTTGATAGAGACCCCAAAGAATTGAAGGCAGGAACTCAAACAGATATTGTTTGCCCGGGTTCATAGCAGCGTTATTTACAGTGGCCAAAAAAGTGGAAACAACCCGAGCGCTCACCAACAAATGAGCGGATAAACTAAGTGTGTTACATTCGTACAGTGGGATATCATTATGCCATAAAAAGGAATGAAGTTCTGATACATGGAAACACATTGAAAATGTTATGCTAAGTGAAATAAACCTGACGTGAAAAGACCGAATATTGTATGATTCCATTGATATGAAATATCAGGAATAGGCAAATTTATAGAGACAGATAGGAGGTCAGAGGTTACCAGGGGCTGGGGAGACCGGCAACGGGGAGTTAGTTATTGCTTGACGATTGCTTGAGAATTTCTGTTTGGGGTGATACAAATGTTTTAGAAATAGAGGGGTGGTGGGAGCTGCACGACATTGTGAATATAATTAATGCCACTGAATTGCGCCCTTAAAAATGATCAGAATGGCAGTTTTTATTATAGATATTTTATACAATGCAAATTTTAAGATAATATTTTATAATAATACTAAGATACTGTTTGCCTTTCATTCTGCGCGCACAGTGGCATCTCCCAGGGCTTATATGATGGTAGGCCAAGGAGGTGAGCATTTTGGGTGCCTCATCGTCCTGAACAAATTTGCTCTTCTCTTTGCAAAAAAAGAAGGCATGGATCTGGGTAAGGAATTAATTAATCTCTCGGCTGTAGCTCCCTGACAGCTCATGGAATGCGTGCTTGTGTAGCACTGTGTTTTAAACCGTTCCCTGCCTTAATTTCCAAAATGATACATATCAGTACAACTCGCATAAACGAACAATGTACATTGACTTAGGTTAAATGGAAATGAAGACCTGAGAGATGAGGTATCATTCGATTAGACCCTGATATCTGAGCAGGGCAGAGCCACGGAGAAGCATACAGAAGGATATTTTAGCCTGGAACAATCCCCGGAATCTGTAAGCTGAACTTTTTTTTTTTTTAACCAAACACACTAGACAGATATTTATAAGTGTGATGCACTCTATTCTTTTTCTTTTTTTTTTTTTAAAGATTTTATTTATTTATTTGAGAGAGAGAGACAGTGACAGAGAGCATGAGAGGGGAGAAGGAAAGAGGGAGAAGCAGACTCCCCGTGGAGCTGGGAGCCTGATGTGGGACTCGATCCTGGGACTTTGGGATCATGACCTGAGCCGAAGGCAGTTGCTTAACCAACTGAGCCACCCAGGCGCCCCAACACTCTATTCTTTTTCTTAAGAAAGAGTATATGAATGCATATGGGGGTGACATCATCATGAGGATACCTTTGAATTCTTCTTAGGTTTTTTAACAAGTCCCTGAAAATTATCAGTATTGGAACTCTTACCAATGACCCAGACTCTGTTGATTGTAGTAAAAAATGCTCTGTTCTTGTTCGCTATCAAGGGACTGCATGTGTTTTCTTCACAAAGAATGCCTCTCTGAGACTCAGTTTCCTCATCTGTCAGGTGAGTGCAATGAACTAACTAACCTCTGGTGTTCCTTCCATCTCTAAATTTAAAACAAGAGTGGGTATTACCCAAAGGGCAAAAGAGTGGGTATTTCCCAAAGGGAAAAAGAGAAAGATGGGGGGGTCTGAGTGGCTCAGTCCTTAAGCGTCTGCCTTCTGCTCGGGTCATGAGCCCAGGGTCCTGGGATCAATCCCCACATCAGGCTCCCTGCTCCACGGGGAGCCTGCTTCTCCATCTCCCACTCCCCCTGCTTGTGCTCCCTCTCTCGCTGTCCGTCTCTCTCTGTCAATTAAATAAAGAAAGGAAAGAAGGAAGGAAAGAAAGGAAGAGAGAGCGAGCCGCATACAATATTTAATTACTATTTATACCATTTGATGTAGGGCCTCAGGGAAACCTCCAACTTTAAAAGACAAGGCCCATGGGCAAACTGTCAATTTATGGATTGTTTAAAACGACTTCAAAACCAAAATATAATAAAGTGGATTTTGAGTCTTTTACTGAACAAAAATAAAAGAAACCATGAAGTGAGTATTATGTAATATTATAAAGGCAGTATCCTTGAAACCGGGATAATTAGATGTTCACAATAGAAATCTCAGCCCAGCGAGCTGATTCAGTCTCCACAGTAAAATCTCAATAATTTAAATCCCACTAAAGCACGCAAGAACTGAGCTAAACTTTACCTTTGTGCCATCTACAAAGAAACAGATTGCTTAGCAAATTAAATATGAATAAGGTTTTAGGTGGGTTATTTAACTTATCAAGAACACAAAACACCCTTAGCAGCACTATTTGCCTTTAATGTACTAATTACAGTACAAATTGAAAACTGTGTTAGTGTATATTACTGGCTAAAACTCCACTTATTCTAAAATACAGTATTGAGTTAATTCAGATCCTACTTTTTTTATTTTACATGAGTGAACCTGATGTCATTTTAGGCAGGTTCTAGTTCTGGCTAAGGCCCATACAAAAGTGAATCTAATTGTTTTGTAAGGATGATCCTCGACTTAATACAAGTCATAGTTTGTAGTCATTTCTGCTCAAGCTAACTTGCCCCAGGAAAGAAGTCTCTATTCCCCAACACATCTTTAAAACAACTTATAAAAGTCAGACATGTGACAACTGTCGGGCTCCCTCCTGCATTCTGATTCCTGGACATCACCAGCTATTTTTAACTGGTTTTGCCCATTCTTCACTAACCCACGATTTCTCCAGTTCCACTGTTGTATGGCAACTCATCAGTTTTCCTGAGCACAATCCAAATGGAGGCATGTGTTGTTGTCATAACTCAGCTGTGTGGTGTGGTCTCCTCTGTGTGGTATCGCCCGTGACACATTAAGGCTTCTTTCCTCTATGGGGATACTTGTGTGCGCCACGGCCTACCTGAGCCGAGCCCCAGGGTTGTCTCCTTATCCTCAGAAACTGGGAAGGCCCTCTCACGCTCTTGTGCCTGCCTGCTGAGCTAGGTGGAGGCCCACCCTAGAAGCAGTGCTTAAACACAAAAAATAGGGGCGCCTGAGTGGCTCAGTGGGTTAAAGCCTCTGCCTTCAGTTCAGGTCATGATCTCAGGGTCCTGGGATCGAGTCCCTCATCCGGCTCTCTGCTCAGCAGGGAACTTACTACCCCCTCTCTCTCTGCCTGCCTCTCTGCCTACTTGTGATCTCTCTCCCTCTGTCAAATAAATCAATAAAATCTTGAGAAAAAAAAAGACAGAGAACAGAAGGAAAGAAATGTCTGGTGCATGGTTCTCCTTGGGAATTAAAGGAATTGAGATGATGTATACAGGAGCTTAGTTGTCTCTTCAAATCTGGATACATGAGGTGCGTAAATCCTCCTGGAAAACAAATAATGGGGAAGTTTGAGCTTTATTTGTTTCCCAAAAATCAAAAATACCCCCTGGCAAGTGAGTCCATCCTTAAGACAAATAGACACAGAGAAACACATCAACGGCAAAAACAAAAAAAACCATAATTTCACTAATCATTAGGGAAATGCAAATCAAAAGCGCAGTGAGGTACCACTCACATCCATTAATATGGCTATCATTAAAAAACAAAAGAACAAAACAGGGGCTCCTGGGTGGCTCAGTCGGTTTAGCACCTGCCTTCAGCTCAGGGTCCTGGGATGAAGTCCCACATCGGGCTCCCTGCCAACTGGGGACCCTGCTTCTCCCACTCCTCCCTGCTTGTGCTCTGTCACTATCTCTCTCTCTCTCTCTCTCAAATAAATAAATAATCTCAAAAAAAAGAAAAGTATTGGTGAGGGTGTGGAAAAACTTGATCCCCGGTGCTCCGTTGGTGAGAATGTAAAATGGTGCAGCTGCTGTGGGAAACAATATGGTGGCTCCTCAAAAAATTAAACATAAAACTACCATATGATCCAGAAATTCCACTTCTGGGCAACCACCTAAAAGAATCGAAAGCAGGGACTCAACCAATATTTGACACTGTGTTCACAGCAGCACTATTCATATTAGCCAAAAGGATAGAAACAACTAATTATCCATCAGCAGATGAATGGATAAACAACATGTGGTCTAGCCATAAAATGGAATAGTATTCAGTCATAAAAAGACAGAAATTCTGATACAGGCTACAACATAGATGAACCTCAAAGACATTACACTAAGGGAAAGAAGTCAGACACAAAAGGACAACTCTATGATTCCATTTAGATGAGGTCCCTAGAGCAGTCAAATTCATAGAGACGGCAGGCAGAATGATGGTTGTTAGGGGCTGAGGGGAGGGGGTGTTGGGAAAGTATTATCTAAGAGGTAGAGTCTCAGTTTGGGATGATAAAAGGGTTCTGGAGAGGGATAGTCATGATGATTGCACAACCACATTAACATACTCAATGCCATTAATTGTACACTTAATAATGGTTAGCATTATGAACTTTATGTCTATTTTACCTCTCGGTCCTTTTGCAATGGGCGAAATAACACTGAGCATTGTTTTTGCTTGTTACTTACAGTCAAAAGTTAACTTGTCCTTCATTTTTCCTGGCTGAAAGCCTTTCAAAGAGTGTATTTGTGTTATCATATCTTATCATAAAGTCAGATAAGAACGTTTAGGAATTCAGAACACCTAAGGAAATTATATAACTTATGGCTAATCTAGATTTTAAAAAATGTTGGTTTTATTGGCATAGACCATATCAGTTGTTGCCCTGAGGAGGAGAAAATACCTGGGTGGGGGCGGGGGGATTGTTAAATGTCAAAGCTATGTGGGGTAAAGGAACCATGTGGGAAGATGAGGCAATACGGAATGCGCCGTCGAGAATGCCAACAGCAGGTGAGAATGGAGGCATGACAGGGTCAATATGCATGTGGGCCACGGTCCAGGCTCAGGTGAACGTCCCTGGGTTGGGCCTGTTCCTGTTTGCCAGTTGTGTCAGTTGTGCCCTGACTTCTCTGTGCCTGCATCTCATCAGCTGTGAGGAGGCCAGCCTAGTTGGTGTTTATCAAATCCAGCTTAAAATAAATTTCTCTCTTATCCTCATTTTCTGGATATAATCAGTAATTTCAAAAGCTGTGGAAAAAATTAAACCTGGATGGCAACTCTGGCTAAAAACTCCAGACCCTGAGGGTGCCTGGGTGGCTCAGTGGGTTAAAGCCTCTGCCTTCGGCTCGGGTCATGATCTTGGGGTCCTGGGATCGAGCCCCGCATCGGGCTCTCTGCTCAGTGGGGAGCCTGCTTCCTCCTCTCTCTCTGCCTGCGTATCTACCTACTTGTGATCTCTCTCTGTCAAATAAATAAATAAAATCTTTAAAAAACAAAAACAAGAAAAACTCCAAACCCTGAAAATCTCCACAGTGGTGTTAGTCAGGAGGAGAGCACTTTCAAGTAGGATGACTGGTTTATTTTATGCAGGCAACCTTCGCGTGTTGCCTGCATAAAATAACACGGCTCTAGAACATGTTTTACCTTGTTTGAAGAACCTGTAGTTCTAATCTTTTGAAGTAGAAACATGGACCATTTCAGACACTTCTGTAGACTTCTCTGTGGACAGTTGAATAACTGAGCTAGGAAGTTTTAAAGTGTCCTGTGCAGGCCTGAGAAACTAAGGGACGTAAAAAATACATGGGCCTAACAGTCATCTGATAAGATGATCCTCATTGAAGCAATTATTTTTGGTGAGTGATATCACTGTCATCTATGAGATGGTTTTTCAAGTTTTCCTGAGAGGCCTCCACAAAAGTAAATGAGTTTTCATCCTTGTGATGTGCAATAGAGTTCATACTCCTAATACTCGTAACACCTAAATCGGCATCAGGATAGGATTATTGTTTCCTTTTCATGTGGCCCTCTGGCTCAGGGAGATGTTTGCTGTTTTTGCAGAAATTTAAATAACCAACACTCCTCCAGAAGCAAAAGACTTCACAAAATTTCATTTTGTCTATTCCATTCCTACAAAAGGACATTTTGAAAAATGATGATGAGGAGCGTAAGTTTCAATGTTGGTTCTCTGAACAATGCCTTACTGTTATCAAAGATGTCTTCATTTGCAGTTTTCTTTCCTGAGCCTCAAAAGCTGTCCCCCTCAAAAAAACATTTTTTTTTGGAAAGGTCAGAAATTACTAAGAGGTCTTCTGTGTCTGGCAATATTGTAGATAAATTACTCCAGACAGCCGTCCCTGTGAAACAACTGAAAATGCTGGATAAGGTTTTAAAAAAAAATCATTGAAAAATGCATTACTGGGCTGGCCTTAAGGAAAGGCCAAGCATCCAGTGAAAGCAGAAATACAGGATGTACGCACACACCTAAGCTGGCTTTCACCCTGGGAGCAGGGGTTGACCCTGGGGACGGGAAACTTCTATTCTGACAGCCATGTGGGGTGAAGGGGAAAAATAAAAATAAAAACAGCATTCCACCTAAGGTGAGATCTAATAAGAGACAGTGCATAGAGCTGGGTTGCCAAAGGACTGCTCTCATTGTAAAGGTCTACCAGAAATACATCTGCCTCGCAGATAGAGAAAACAAGGAAAAGTGTTTCCAGCTCAGCTTTGGGTAGAAGGGAGACAAGTCTGACTCCAAACAATAGTAGTTGGAAGCTGACTCTTTCACACATTTGCTGCTCAAATTCACTCTACATGTGTTGTCCTACAAACTTCAAGATAATAAGCTCCTTTAAAGTATCATAGGTTGGTGATGCTTACTGCAGTCTAGAAGAAGCCAATACAGAGACTTGCTGGATAAGCCAAAAGGAATGACCTACCAAAGCTCAAAGAATTTCTATAAATAAAGCATGAACCTACAGACACACATACATGCACAAAGACACACATGCACACACTACAAAGATAGGCTACCACATGCAACATACAAGAGCCAGCAGAAACAATACATGACAACATCAAACTCCTAATGATTTTAGAGTTGGACAAAGACTACAGATTAAGTATGATTTAATTGTTTAAGGGTACAAAAGAGAGATTTGAAGTATAAATAAAAGAGAATAAAATAATAGAAATGGGGAAAGGAAAGACTTACTAATAAAAATATAGTAAAATGTAAAGCTTGAAGGACTTACTACTGGCAGAGTAGGCCCAATTTAAGAAAGAACTGGTGAATTAGAGAACAGATTTGAAGAAATATCACTCAAAATGCAGCATGGAGAGACAGAGACGAAATATGGCGGGTCCCAGGTCGTGACATAAATGTCACGAAGAGTAGCACAGGAAGACCTGATCTATGTCTAATCGCAGTTTATTGGTAAAGAGAATAAGGGAGGGGACTGACAGAGTTCCTAAAACTCTTGCAAGATACCTATCTTCAACTTCAGAAACCAAAGGAAGTATTGTGGTTATATATTAGCTGCTTAAAAATAATAACCGTTCATTGAGTAAGTACTACGTGCCAGTCACCGTACCAACATTGGACATATGGAGCCATTTCACAGTCACAGGCTCAGGCTTGCAAACATATATGCTTATCTTTATAAAACTCCATGCTATGGTCTGTCTCCAAGCCCTATTCTATCGGATGTAGATATTTAATACAGTTGCTTCCATGTGTACTCAGTGACTTGCAATGACTTCTAAGTCAGTTCAGACTTGTAAGTGGGTCACATTCACATTGAAATGCCCCTCTGGCCTCTGGCCTCTTCCCTACCCTTCTGTCCTAGAGGTATCTATAGGGAAGGAGCTGTCAGATTCTGGGTCTGAGTCAGCAGATCTCAACCCCAACTGCCTATTAACACCAACCGGTGACTTTAAAATATGACAAAGCTGAGACCTTCTCCCTCTATGCAGACATTCTGATTTCAAAGACCAGGATTGAGGCCCAGACATTTATGTTTTTTAAATCTTTTATTTATTTATTTGAGAGAGAGAGAGAGAGAGAGAGAGAGGCAGGCAGGGGGCAGAGGGAGAAGGAGAGACAGAATCCCAAGCAGACCCCTCACTGAGTGCAGAGCCTGATGTGGCGCTAAATCCCACAACCCTGAGATCATGACCTGAGCCAAAATTAAGAGTCAACTCTTAGCCAACTGAGCCACCCAGGTGCGCTGGCATCTGTATTTTTAAACATTCCACAAGGCTGGGAATCACAGATCTAAGCCCCACGTGGGCCTTCTACTGTAGGTCAAGCTTCTCTCCTCTGGTTCTCAGCCCTGACTAGGCAGCAGCCTTCTCAAACTGTAATGTGTATCTGAGCCCCCTGGAATTGCTTTAAATTGTGCATTCTGAACAGAAGGTCTGGGATGGGACCTCAGGTTTTGTGTTTCTAGCACATGCTCACATGATGCTGACCATGTCCGTGGACCACCCTTTGAACAAGTAGCAAGAGTACGCAGAAGAGGGCGCCTGGGTGGCTCAGTTGGTTAAGCAACTACCTTCGGCGCAGGTCATGATCCTGGAGACCCGGGATCGAGTCCCATATCGGGCTCCCAGCTCCATGGGGAGTCCGCTTCTCCCTCTGACCTTCTTCTCCCCTCGCATGCTTTCTCTCTCTCAAATAAATAAATGAATAAAATCTTTTAAAAAAAAGAGTACGCAGAAGAAAATGGATTGGGGGCTTCCCACCTTGATCCCACATTGAAATTCCATAGGTAGATGGAAAACACAGTAATACCTAGATATCATCATCAGAGATGGTGATTAACTGGACAGGGCCACGGCCCAGGCGTTGGGAACTTCAGAAGCCCACAAGATGGAGAGTCTCTGCTCTAAATAATGCCCTAGGGAATAAGGGTAATAGTTTAACGTGTCGACTTGACTGGATCACGGGCTGTCCAGATATCTCTTAAACAGTATTTCTGGATGTGCCCATGGGGGTGTTTCCGAACGAGATTAACATCCGAATGGGTAGAGTGAGTAAAGCGCATTGCCCTTCCCGATGTGGGCAGGCATCACCTAACCCTCTGGGGGCCTGCCTGGAACAAAAAGGTGGAAGAAGGGAGGAAGTGCGTTCTACCTGACTGGATGCTGGGACCACACTCTCCCTACTGCCCAAGCCCGCCGGCTCAGACGGGAATCTGCACTGCCACTCTCTGGCTCTTGGGCCTTCAAACCACACCGGCGGGTTTCCTGGGTCTCCAGGCTGCAGAGAGCCTTCTCTGGGACTTCTCAGCCCCCATAATCATGTGAGCCAGCACTTTATAATACATCTCTTTGTAGATTTCGATATATCTGGATACATGCATCTCCCGCTGGTTCTGTTCTCTGGAGAACTGTAGTACACGGAGCCATTCTGCTGGTGCTGACTCTGTCTGCCCTTGGCGCCCTGCCACCCCCTCCTTGTTCCCACTTTCAGCATCCCCCCCCACCCCCCCTGCCCCGTGGGCCCAGGAACCTCTCCTTACTGTTGGTCTCTCACGCTCTGGTTGTGTTTTCCTCTCACCTGAGACGCTGGGAATGTGCAAATGGGCTCCAGCCCCCATCTCCTCATTCAAAACGTGGCATTCTGGGGGTGGATGGTGATCACTCACCCGGTTCTTCTCCTCCCTTCAGCCAGAGGAACTCTGGGACTTCTCGATGGATCTATGGGGGAGGGGGACTTCTCTACTCTTGGATCCCCAAACATCACATGGGCACATCTCTTGTGACCTTTTCCTGCCTTCTCAGGCTTCCCCCAGCAAGAGCCGCTGATTCTAAGTTTTCTGGATTTTTTTTTTCCCCTTCAAGTCTAGCCTTCCTCTTCAGATCCGAGAAAGGGCCTTTCAACTAGCTGAGCATGGAAAGCAGGGAGAAGCTTCTCTTCCTGTTTACATCTGCTTTCACATCTGTTATATCTCACAACATCAAGGTGCTTGTGAAACTTAAAAGCAAACGAGTTAGCGCCAAGACACAGAGAGGGTGTGTGACTCCGCGAGGGACACACCGGCGGCTGGTGAAAAGCCGGAAGCCAGGTGTTCACGCTCATCGCCCCACACCCAGGGTGATCACACCGGCCTCCCCCTTGCTATGCCTCTGTTTCTTCGGCTGCCATCGGGGACCTTTAAACTCCACAAAGACTCCCCACGTGGAGCTCAAAGTGCTTCTGAGAGCTGAAGCTGGGGGAGAAAATGAAGCCCAATGATCAGAAGGAAGAAAATGTTCTCTTTCCCTTTGTTTTCAGGCTCTCTTATACATCTGTGTGAGTACATGAGCACAAAAGGCGTTACTCCCCAGGATCATCAAGCCGGGTAAACAGCAAACTAAAAAAAAAAAAAAATTAACATATTTTCAAAAGATGAATGAGTTAATCATGATCTAAAGACAAGACCTCAGTTCTAAAAACCAAAACCTCCCTTCTGATAGCAAGCGTTCCTGGTGCTATATCATATATAAAAAATATGACATAAGATGTGGCTATACTGGTAAAGATTACAAGTGGAAATTAAGCTTTGTGGTCACATTAAAAGTAACTACTTAGCATCATAAATTATTATTCCTTTTATAGTCATCTTAGATTGTCAGGCTCTCATCAACAATGATGTGAATTCAGCTGTGAGTCAAAGATATTTTTATAATTTATGTTCTTATATATATTCTGGTTTATTTGAGGCAAAGAATGACATTGGGTAATTCCAGATGTGTCTACTCATGGCAAAATAGTTTAGCCTGAACAATGCAGGAGAGCTGGAAAAAAAAAAAAAAAAAAAACGTTTTTTCTTTCTTTTGATATTCTACAAATCCTGAGTATAAGGCAAGATACATTATGAACATATTTGGCAACAGATAAAATTCACATCTTTATGAAATCTCTTGGGAGTCAAAATTCAAGTCCCTAAAAACAGCAATGCTGGAACGAGTCTTTTTAAAACCGAAGATGTTTTTTTCAGGAAGCTTTGTTAGCCTCGCTTCTTTGGCCAGAAGCTGTGGAAAGTTGTGGATAGCAGGATGGGGCACAGTCTGGTAAGAAATCTCTTGTGGATTCAGGGCCCCCCCATGGTGATAGCAACTAACAAAGTTAAAGAAATCCTCTGGGTTCCTCGAGGGCTCACCTCCTCGTTACCAGAGGAAGAGAGAGAGACAGACTGTTCTTTGTATCTTCATGTGTCAGAGAAATAATTGGGTCCTTACTGCAACGTGTAACATATTCTGGTTTTTTTTAAAGATTTTATCTACTTATTTGAGATAGAGCAAGCAAGAGAACAGGAGCGGGGAGAGCAGAGGGAAAGAGAGAAGCAGACTCCCCACGGAGCAGAGAGCCTGACAGGGGGCTGGATCCCAGGACCCTGGGATCATGACGCGAGCTGAAGGCAGATGCTTAACTGACTGAGCCACCCAGGTGCCCCATAACATATTCTCTTAAGTGTTCCATGTGAATAGTTAATGTTCTCAATGCAGTAATGGTAAATGTATCCATGTGCCCGCATCCTGTGTCTTTTCAGTGGTTAATGCTTCCAAACTCTCTCCCTGTGTCAGGATCAAGAAATATTAACAAGTGCCCGTGAAAAGAAACATTCTCTATATTTATGATGCTTTTTACAAGTTCAAAGCCTGTTCCTTCAATCTGCACATGGCCTATAAAAACATCCCGCCCCCCCACCCCCAGCTTTGGACATTTTCCAATCAGAAATGAAATAACGTCGATGTGAAATGCTAGTCGATGTGTTCATGTGCCGACAACAAGTGATAGGTACTTGGATCCTATTGCCGAATTTGGGATCATAACGCAATAGGACCGCAGGGACTGAGGAACGGCCCGGCGTTGTAGTGAATTTGCCGCAGGCCTCTGCCTTCTCCCCCCATTGCAACATCGGAAGAAGACAGGGCTTCGTTGGTGTAATGGTGGGCGCAGCTCTCGGCCCCGCTGTGCGGAGAATCCGTCCCTCTTCCTCTGACCCTTTTGCAGCTCTGCGCCCGCGGCAGCCTCCCCCGAGGGCCTAGCTGCTCAGTCATGGGGCCGCAGCCACAGCCAACATGCTCGTCCTGTCGCCGCTACTTCCAGTTAATGCGGTGGGTTGTAATCATCTATTTACACCTGGGTGTGCTCGACCAGAGCAGGAGCTCAGGGACTCCCTGAGCTCAGGAACCGTGCTCATTTGTGATTATACCCTCAATACTTAGAATGGAGCCTGGCCCACGACAGACGCTCTGCAAAGGAGCTTGCCGATTCATTGGTAAATGCACGAGTGAGTACACGGCCGCGAGGGAAAGATCAGGGAGCCGTGGGTGTGGCAAATCTGTCCCTTAGGATGCTTTCCATCACAGGTAATGGAAAGGCTTGACCAAAGCAGTTTCGGAGTTCACTGACCCAGCCGTTCCATGACGGCATGAAGGACCCACCCCACCCCCACTCCCTACCCCCGCATGGGGTCGGCTCCATCCTGGTTCCTTTGAGGTGGGGGGGTTCCTGGAAGAAGTTGGCTTGATTCTCTGTTTGAGTTTGGAAAAAGAGAGAGAGTGCCATGAGTCCTTCCTTTCCGCCTGACTGGGCCCAAGAAGCCGTTCGTCAGCCGTTATCTCACCACTGGGGGCCTGGGTTCCAGAATCAGTAACTAGCCCAGGGAGTGGGGATTACCACGACTGATTGGAACTGGGCAGGTCCTGAGCTGAAACAGAGCAATTCTCCAAACCTCCTTGCTCTTCCACCACGGCCGAGGGCCGGGGGGCCATCATGGGATAAACCACGATGCCTGCCCTTAGGGGTGCTGGTGCCAGTAAAGATTTGGATATATCACTTTCTAGATAAAGTGATCGTTTTTCCGATCTGCGCTGGTCTTTTCACAAATACCAAAGCATCTACACCAAATGTCCAGGCTGTAGCTTCGCAATGCCACCCCACAAATAAACAAATCCAGGGTCTGAAGTTCTGTGACACTTGTCATTCTGTCCTTAGGTTACCGGGACCCAGGAAGTAGGTTCTACTTTATTAATAGATGCAGACGAGCTCAATCCTGAGACAAAATGGGGATCTCCTGCTTCTATTCCCCCAACTCCCTCCAGATTTCACTTTATTTATTTAGGGAGGGGGAAAGGCAGTGGGAGAGGAAGAGAGAGAATCTTAAGCGGGCTCCACACCCAGTATGGAGCCTCACTTGGGACTCGATCTTACAGCTCCAAGATCATGACCTGAACTAAAAGCGAGAATTGGATGTTTAATCAACTGAGCCACCCAGGTGCCCCATTCCTCCAGATTTTAAATCTCAGGTGGAACGCACTGGCATGAGGAGGTCAGGGGAAAGTTCAAGACAGCCAACCAGCTCTGCAGAGAAAGCTGCTTACAGCTCCGTGCAAGGAGAAGACAGAAAATAAATGGAAGGAACAGGGCTGGACTGCCCCCAGGATCCAGGCCCTGCCTGTGTCTGAGACAGGAAACACAGAAAGGAGGAGCCCTACCCATTGGTAACAAACCAAACAGCCAATAATAATTTCTCCTTCATTAGCGGGTGGGACACTGAGGTCCTGGGATTAAAAGTTCTCTCTCTCACTGAATCTGGGAGGTATTACAGGTTCACTACTATTTACAAGGCACTTGAGGGTTTATACTCGCAAACACTTTCTTGTTTTTCCTCCACCCTGTCCTGTGTGCAGGGACTAGTACTGCCCATTTTACAGATGAGGAGACTGAGATCCCGGACCCACCGAGATCTATTGGTGCCACAGCACATGCTCTTATGGCACTAGGCTCTGAAGAAGAAACACAAACTCTCTAAATTTGGGGGTCGATGTTCAATATTAGCCAAGGGAGGAAACGCACAACAAAGGTTATCTTGTCTAGAAGCTCGTTCTTCAAAGTGTGTTCCGTAGACCGGCAGCATCCTTGTCCCCTGAGCCCTTGTCAGAAATGAATTTCACACCCGATCCCAGACCAAGTTGATCAGAATCTAATTTTAACAAGGTCCCAGGAGGTGTGAAAGCACATTCACATGAGTGTGAGAGGATTTGCCATCGGACGACCAGAGACCAGGAGTGGGAGCCTCAGGGCCAGGTTGTACCATAATCATAATGTGTTGGTGGACTTAAAGATGAGGGGTAATAGGATGCTTTTGGGGAGGGGGGGTCAGGGATAAGAACTAGACAGTTTCAGAGCCCAGACTAAAGTCTCATATATTAGCATCTGCCTCTGTGTCCGGAAACTTCTATATTGTCTAGACTAAAACAGCATTCCCTGGGAGATGGTTCCTGACATATTTTTGTTGGTACAGGGCTGAAAGGTCAATTTTTCAGGGCTCCTCGGGACGGCACTTTGCTCATGCAAAGTCTGCTACTGTGATTGGAAAAACACTTGCAAACTGCAGGTTAAACTCCAGGCAACGGCTAAAGAGATTTTTATATTTTCTTCTTTCATCTCTCACATGAAAGGAGCAGCAGGACTATTTCCTCCTACAGAAATGGGAACAAGGAAGACCCGGCTTCCCCGTCTCCCAGAGTGCGTCAAGTACGCTGCGTCTTTTTGCAGGAAAACGCAAGCAATCCGATTCCAGAGTGCAAAGCGTGCAAAGCTTTCAAAGCTCCATACGAACCACAGACCAGAAAGCTCCCAGGAAAACTGGATTATAATCGTCGCTCCTCAAAGTTGGCGGTGGGACCTGTGGTCACGGACGAGCCACCGCACACCCGGGAACCAAAACCGACAGACAGAGTCGTCGTTCTCCCAGGTCACACACCAATTTAGGTTTCATTTTTGTGCTTCACAAAAACTCTCTAGAAAAGCCAGATTTCTGAAAACCAAAATCTCCTGCTCCATACGCATCTTTCATTTCAGCTTTTATAACCCTCTTTGCTCTTCTGTGCTTTGTCCTGAAGTCTTCTAAAACCAAGATTGGGCTCTTTTATAATTCATGGCATGTGATGCTTTTGGCCCCTTGAATTTTCTTTCCAAAAATAAAGTGATTATACAGTTCAGCATGGGACAGAGAGCCTATTTTCCTATGAAAGGCTCTCGGGAGAGGTTGTAGACCTCTCCTGACAGAGTTGGGTACCCACTCGCTGCTGCTCACAGCCCAGTCTGAGAAAGAAACGCAGTCGAGTGTCACATTTTTTTTTTTAATGAGACCAGACTAAATCAATAAAAAGGTTGCGTTTATAGTCTGCGCTTTAAAGAAATACAATTTTTATTGCCTTCAAGCACATATAAACTCAAGTTAGGCTAATCAAGTGGTGTCTGCTAACGGTCCTTCAAGGACTCGTTTTAGCAAATAAACAAGGACAAAGTGGAATTATCTAGCTCCCTCACTAATATTCTCTAGTGTCTCTGATTTATCATTAGCTCATTGAAACCTCTGGTTTATTTCTATTTCCTAAATATCCAGCCTCTCTCATAGAGCACATTTCTCAAGTCTAGCCACTGAAGTGACTTTTAAAAAATCTCCATTTAATTTTTGTTGTACTGTTAATTTGCTGATTAAAGCATGCTTTTGACTTCGCCACTTTCTAGTCGAGGTTCAGAGGGGACTCTAAGCTTAAGAGGAATCTGTAGCTAAGTGATCTCCATCTCCGATCTGATGATAGCCTTCAGTCAGGCGTGGTTTCGTGGAGGAAAAAAAATTAAAAGACAAGGGCTGGAGACGAATTGTCTACCCTCACCCACTTTATTTCTGCCTCGGTTTGGGATTGATACAAGCCTCAAAAGCTTGTGTTGGGATGAAGTAGGTTCTAAGTATGTGAAATTGCTCTTTATAAACAGAAAAGCCCTATTCAAATGTTGGGCATTATTGCTATTTTGAAATCTGATGACTGAAGCCCAAGTTAATGAGATTTTTTTCATGTCTGGAAAGAACATGTTCAGTCAGATTTTTCCCCCCGCCCAGGGTGAATCATTCCTTGTAAGTAAGGAAGCTGATTCGGAGCCCTCTAGCCTTTTCAGGTTTCTAGAGTGGCACCCTGTTTGCAAAGTGCCATTCGGGTTTAGAAACACAAACTCAGCTCTCCTGGGGGATCCGATGAGTGTCTGGCTCCTTCCAGAAGCCTGGTGGGATGACTTCATCTGCTGTTTCCCTGCCTCTTCCGATTAACCAGAGCCTGCAGTCGGATGAAATTCGACAATCACTGAAAATGCTTGAGAGAAAAGACCACTTTGCTGGGCACCATGCAGGGAGTGACGAGGTGGTAGGATCCCGGGTGGAGAAAGGGCCGAAGGGGCAGACCCGACGGTGTGCACCTGCCCAGGGCCTGGGAGTTCGTGATCTGGGGAAAGACACACACCGGACATTCACATCCTAGGAGGCAAGGAGCGGTGAGTGCAAGGTAGAGCTAGGGAATATTGAGTGTACAGAAAGGAGAGACTGATTCTGACTGGGAGAGTCTAGAAGGCTTCCTAGAGCAGATGAGATTCTAACGGAGTCTTGAAAACAGGTGGTATGTGGGTTTAGATTTGTAATTAGATCCAAGCTGATGAGCTCCGGGATGGGGTGGGAGGACACAGGGTCGACTTGGGAAGTTGAAACATGGGGTGTACAGTGGGATGGGCTGTTGAAGAAGTAGAAATCTGCATCCCTGACACTTCTTCACTCCGCCAACATCCACTTAACCCAGACTCGGAGCCCCTCTGCCACCCAGCAGGTGGGAAATCCCATGTCGGCCACCATGGGGTGCCCTCTCCCTCCCTCTGGTTACATGAAAGTGAGGGGTGCTTGTAGGGTCCCCAGATATAGGGCAGAAGCCTCTATGCTCTACGGGACCAGAGTCATCACCGAGGTCTTCAGGGTCGAAGCCTGAGCAGTCACGGAAGTCCTTTCCACTTTGACTTCGAGAGTGAGAAGCAGACATCTCTGACATCTGCTGGTCCAGCTGCTCTGGGCGTGCGGTGTGGCCACGCAGCCCTGAGGCCCCTCACCTTCCTGGGAACCTAGCTGAGGGGCAGTCACTCCCAGCGCCTCAATCACCTCTCAACGTTGGGGGAATAGCTCCCTCTCCCCTCTTGCTACCTTTCATTGTCGTCCTGCCTCAGGGACCCCTCATATAATTATATTCGTCAGCTCAGGCCGATGTCACGGAATGCCATAGACCAGGGGGCTTAAACAACAGACGTTTATTTTTCTCACAGTTCTGGAGGCTGGAAAGTCCAAGGTGAAGGAGCTGAAATATTTGTTCTTGGTGGGAGGCCTCCTCCTGGCTTGTGGACAGACGCCTTCTCACAGGGCCCTCAGCGAGCGTGCTTAGAGAGAAGGAGAGCTCTTGTCTCTTCCTCTTCTTTTTTTTCTTAACTTTTAAAAGATTTTACTTATTATTTGAGAGAGTGTGTGTGTGTGCAAGAGAGAGCACAAGCAGGTGGAGGGGCCGGGGGAGAAGCAGACTCCCCGCTGAGTGGGGAGCCCACTGCAGGACTCGACTGGGGTCGTGACCTGAGCCGAAGACAGACACTTAACCGACTAAGCCACCCCAGGTGCCCTTCTCTCCTTCTTATAAGGGCACTAATCCCATCGTGTGACCACATCTAAATCTAATTACCTCCCAAAGGCCCCACCTCCAAACACTATCATATCGGGCACTGCGTCTTCAACATATGAATTTTGGAGGGCTAGAAACATTCAGTCCATACCAATAATGTGTGCAATAAACTCGGGGTTTTGCACATGGCAAGAGTGTTGCTGGCTTGCCCTGGAAGGAATGGTGAGGGCCCAGCTCCCTGTTGGAAACAGGAGTGGCAGGTTGGAAGTTCAGAGAACAAAACGCAAGGTAATAATGTCTCAGGAAATAAATCAGCTATAAAGCTTTTCTCATGTGGCCGTAGTTCACTGTTTCTCAATTCTTTATTTGAATCAATTTTTCAGCTGTGTTGTATATATCATAAAGCCAATAAATAACTTTTATACCTTTTCATCCTGTGTGGCTCTTCGGCAAGTGGTATGATCAGAGAAAGCACTTCTGAATATTTGCTGAATGGTCAGAAATGAATATTCTCTCGGACTGCCCAGCGTGTGACCAGTGGCCAACCCTGCATGGAGAGGAGTCTGATTCTCATGAATATGGCATTACCAACTGTTGTCCCAAAACACACACTCACGCACACACACACGAGCACGCACACACACATGAGCACGCACACAAACACCCTAAAGAACACATAAATAAATAAGAACTTCAAAGTCACAGGAGAGTTTCTTATTTTATATGTTATTTCCTTTTCAGTGTTAGAGGATGCAGAAATTCCTACTTCCTATCACCACAAAAAGGTTCTAATTTGCTATGTGGCCTTCACCCAGGAGACTGACCCAACAGGGCAATTATCAGATGTTATAGGAAGACCGTGCTCCCTTGAAGCCACATTGCCGAGGACGGCTGTGATTTGGACGCCTTTCCCATCCTTCAGACCAAGCAGGCCTCTTTCTCTATCACGCAGACACACACAGATCAATAGCTACGTACACGGGCTCACTAGAAGCCCACGTGGAGTTGGTCTGAGCCTCCTAAGGCTCCAGTAACGACTATTAGGGTGAATACCACAAATACGGTGAATTAAAACAGCAGAGTTGGGCACCTGGGTGGCTCAGTTGGTTAAGCAACTGCCTTTGGCTCAGGTCATGATCCCGGAGTCCCGAGATCGAGTCCCACATTGGGCTCCCAGCTCCATGGGCAGTCTGCTTCTCACTCGGACCTTCTCCCTTCTCATGTTCTCTCTCACTCTCTCTTTCTCTAATAAATAAATAAATAAATAAATAAATAAATAAATAAAATCTTTAAAAATAAAAATAAAAAAAAATAAAACAGCAGAGTTGTATCCTCTTATGCTTTCGAAGGCCAGAAATCTGATAAGGGGGACTAAAATCGAGGTGTCATAGGGCCCTCTCCTTCCAGAGGCTCTAGGCTCCGTCCCTTGCCCCTTTGAGTTCTTGGGGGATCTGGTGTTCCTTGGTGGGGCTGCATCACTCTACCCCTCAAGGCCAACATTCGGAAATCTGTCCTCGCTCTGTTTTCATGTCACTTTCTCCTCTGCACCCATTAATTCTGCTTCTGCCTCCCTCTTATAAATATACGGATGACTGCATTTAGGGCTACTTGGATAATCCAGGATAATCTCCCCGTCTCAAGATCCCTAACTCCATCACACCTGCAAAGCCCCCTTTCATGCCATATAAGCAAATACTCGCAGGTTCCACAGATTAGGCCATGGATGCTGCATTCCATCGAGACGTTCTTATGACCCCCTATTATAATTATTAATGGGGTGATTATCCAATGTGTACACTATTTGGGCTTTTGTTTTTTCTTCTTTTTTCTCCATTTGTCTCTGGCCTTTGGCCACACGACCCTAGGAGTCGGGAGATGAAACTCAAAGAAATCAACCTAATGATTACCAACTCTGGTAAAAGACTGATGAGGAATTTCACTAATTGAACGAAAATAATATTACCTGGGATTTGTTTGTTCCTTGCTCAATTGAGCTCAGATAATCAAAGATCAATGATATATGGTATAGTAGAGAACCCAGAGGTAAAGCAAATAAATCCTTCGTTTCCTTTTTGTATTTCCTGTAGGCTTTTACATTGCTAGTTTAGCAAATTGCAAATTAATGATCTGTGAAGAAGTAGATTGTGAATTACTGATCTAAGGGGCTGTTTCTGTTTCTGACTGTTTACTCTGGATTTACTTCAACCAGTCGCTTAACTCCACGGTGAGAAGTTTGAAAAATGAGAACAATGATTATATTTACTTTTTTCATATCGCATTAGGATTCTTTAATGATAACGGATGTAATGATTCGGATTCTTTTCATACAAAAGCTCCAGAGAATAACATACGCTAAGTGCTTTTGTGTTTCTAATGAAATAGTTAAAAGGGGGGGGCGGGGGCTTAAATATGCGGAAATTCATCCACTCATTTATCTGTTTATTGAGTAATTATTTACCTAGTGCCAGCTGTATGTCTGCTGCTATTTTGGTTGTTGGATCTTAAAAGCCAGAGTCTGTCTTGTAGTACTCATAAAGCATAGTTTAAACACTGGGAGAATCTAATTTAATTAATGTAAGTTGGTTTGCCCTTCTGAGAAGAAAGGTGTTAGGGAGATCTGAGTCAATATTGCCTCTCATCTGAATCTCAGGCAGCATTAACAAAGGTGTACTGAGGATAAGCACCACTTCTTTCCAGTTCCTTCCATCCTGGCTGCACCAGAAAATAATAGCTCTAGGCCTGCCTTGCCCAGCCGTCTAGGATAGAGGCATGCCTTTGGAAGGCTGACATTTAGACCAGACACACGTGAAATGAAGATGTGGTCAATTAACTGGTTGATTGAATCAATGAAGATAGCCCATCAAAATTACCCTAATCCTGGAAAAGGCTTTTTTTTTTCACCTAACTAAGCCACCTTAGCAGACTAATAGGTCAGTCAGTTGAATATGATCATTCTCAAGTTATCAGTTTAACTGAGCCCCTGTGATTTAAGGCTACAAACTCAAATTCTGCATAGATGCAGGCTCCCCTTTTGTTCCCTCATCATGACCCCATTTTGCATGCTTATAATTTTTATTATAAATAAATGTCTTTATTATAATTACATGTCCATTTCCCTCTTTATTAAAAGTCTTTATTGACACTGCAGTCCATATTAGGATGGTTGGATTTCTTAAGTGCTTTGGTATATACTAAAAACAGAAGGAAATGAATGTAACTTTAAAAACAAAATAGAGATAGCAATTGAAAGGAAGGTTGGGATAAGAGACTCAATCTCAGGAAACAAATGGGGGGTTGCCGGAGTAGAGGGGGTGGGAGGGATGGGGTGGCTGGGTGATGGACATTGGGGAGGGTATAAGTGCTGTGAATTGTGTAAGACTAAGGATTCACAGACCTGTACCCCTGAAACAAATAATACATTATATGTTAATAAATAGGAAAAAAAGGACGGTTAGGAATGACATTTCACCCTCCTGCTATTGAGAGTGTATCTGACCAGAAAACAGGAATCCTCTCCTTTTCAGAATCACTGGCTACTTTGGTGGGGGGAGGCAAGGACACCTACAAATTCACTCATTTCTTCCCTGTTTAAAAAAATGTGAGTAGCCTATTTAACTTGAGCATAATTTTTAAGTATTGGGACAAAAATACTAAAGTACCACCTTGACATTTGCACAGTTTGAACATCCTCCCTACTTTCTTAAAAAAAAAATTTATTTATTTATTTATTTGAGATAGAAAGAGTGGGTGGGGGAGAGGCAGAGAGAGAGGGAGAGAAGCAGACTCTCCATTGAGCCCGGAGCTTGACTTCGGGCCCGGGCTGAACCCGTGAGATCATGACCTGAGCCGGAATCAAGAGTCAGACGCTTAACCAACGGAGCCACCCAGGCGCCCCTCTCTCTACTTTTTAACCAAGAATTTTGTATTCTCAAAAATGGGGGATCAGGTTTTATCTACTTGCTCACATGTGTTTAAGAAAATCATTGAGTACAAGTAAGTATTCACTGGGACGCCGCTGTTGTTTTCCAGTGTCTGATGATCTTCTTCTCCTTCTTCCCCAGATAATAGTTTTATTACAGTGTGGATGGAGGCTCTCCAGATGCCGTGGTCGGACTGGGAAGGAGTACGCCCTGCATCGGTGTGGCAGCGGGGTCAGCGGGGAAAAGGGCAAGGACGCTGGGTTCTGCCTATCGCTAGCTCCATGACTGCGCCAACGGACTCGCCCTTTCCGAACTGCCAATTTCTCACCGTAAAATGTAGCTAATAGGAAGCACAGTGATCAGAGTTGGTGTAACAAGTCAAAGGAGAGTATTTCCCTAACGTGCAGAGTAAGAGCTGACTTTAAAGGGCTTGTCTAGGTTCTGTTTTTTCAGTCCTGACCAGTCCTCCACACCCTTCCATGAGACGACTAGAAGCAGGCTTCCCATGGGACAGAAAGCCTTTGTCCCTTAACCGGATACTTGGTCTCCGGTTAGTGCACATGAGTTAATGGAGGGCAGGTTTTACGTTTTCCACTTGACTGTGATATTCTTAAGGACACAGATTTTGTCCTGCTCATCTTGGCATGGCCGCCATCTTAGAGTTTACGCTCGTTTCATGTGTGTTAACATGACATGAAATAAAATTGGTCTAGAAGTCACCAGAAAGTTGTTTCTGTCTCAGGTGTATCGATGAATGTATACATTTATGCATGCATCAAATTATATTGAAAACTTTTTATGTGATAGATCCCCACACCCCTTTCATGAACTGCAACATACTTCAAGTATATACAAACCTCCTATGGAGCCCAGGAGGAAAAAGAAACAGCATTTTTTTTAAAAAAGATTTATTTATTTGAGAGAGAGAGATCACAAGCAACAAGGAGGGGCAGAGGGAGAAGCAGACTCCCTGTGAGTAGGGAGCTCAATGCGGGAATTGATCCCAAGACCCCAGGATCATGACTTGAGCCGAAGGCAGACGCTCAACTGACTGAGCCACCTAGGTGCCCAAGAAGCAGCATTTTTAATGACTTATCTAAGGCAATTCAGTGATCTAAATTCCTTCTTGTTGTAATACACTACCATATATTTATATATGTATCTTTTCTTACCAGGACCTTCTCTTCTATTTAGCAAATGGGGAAGAGCCCCAGTCGGCTTCAGTCACAATTTCATCGTTCGGAAGAACTCATTCCCAATTTTCACGTCTTGAGGAGCTCAGAAAACTTCTGTTGTTTTTGTCACCGTGTTTGCCACCTACCTTCACTGTCCTCTCTGCAGTCTTGCTTTGTATCTCTCGACAGACTGTTTACCCCAAAGGGTCTTTGCACTGAGTCCTCTGAGACAGGACCTCCCTTGCCAGTGAAGCCCCCCTTGGTCTCAAATGACAAATAGTGATCACCACATTCACAATAACGTCACTAACACGTAGCACGTGCTAGGTCCTCGTAGTGATGCTAAGCACTTTCTACTTCATAACCCACATTCATAATACCTGCAGTAGGTATTAGTATCCGCATTTTGCAAATGAGCAGACCAAGGTTAAGGAAGTTGCTCAAAGCCCTGTAGTTGCTGAGCAGTGGACCTGGAAACAGAACCCAGATCTTCTAGCAGAATCAGTGCTGCCACCGCCAAGCTGTCCGGCCACACAGGAGAATGAACATGGTGCGTCAGCTACAGGGCCCGCATGGAATGGTGGGAAAGTTCTTTGACCACCACGGGGGAACTGGGTGATGGGCGTTCAGGAGGGCACGTGATGTGATGAGCCCTGGGTGTTGCATGCAACCCAAGAATCACTGAATTCTACCCCTGAAACTCATAATACAGTATGTGTCACCTAAATTGAATTTAAATAAGAAATTAAAAAGAGAGAGAGAGAGAGTAATATCTTCTTAGTTGTAACCCTCTTATGAGATAAGGAATTTCTTTATAATGTCGGTGTTGTTTTTCTATATATCCTCACAGTCAACATAAGATGGTGATCTTCCCAAACTGAGTGTCCGTGGTTGCCGCACAAAGCATATTATTCATGACCCCTTTATTTACACTGGATTACTAGAATTTAAGTTGGCTGCTGCTGTGGCTTGATGTTCAACCGCTTACACTCTTAGTTAGCCAATACAAACTAGGAAATTTGGAGACAAAACAGAAATTCTTGTTCCCAATACGTATGTGATATAGCGATTTGGTGTGGGAATGTCAATTCGATTACTTCAGTGTTTGTTACCTAAATAGCTCAAGAAGAAATGGAATCTGTTTCAGTCTTCTCTTGTAGACAGTTATAAAACCAAATGAGCTCATGTCTATAAACTACTTTGAGTTCTTTGGTGGAAAATACGTTAGAAACAACATGTCTTCATATTGTACGTAGTAACTTTGTGCTCTGGAGAACTCAGAAGCCTCTTACATGAAATGGGATTTGGAAATTTTTTTTTTTGGTTTAATGTATTTTTTTCCCCAAATATGTTTATTTTATTTTTTTCAGTGTTACAATTGTTAATTATGTCAGACTCCTTTGTACGTATTTCTGGAAATAGCAAATTTCCTAAAACAAGAAATGGAAACTTCCAGGGGCAAGTGTAGGCTGTTAGAATAATTTTCCTTTATTTGAAGTTCTTCCCCAAACTAAATAAATAAAACCAGCCCTGTGTGTGTGTGTGTGTGTGTGTGTGTGTGTGTGTGTGTGTGTGTGTGATTCTCATGGAACATCCTGGATCCACTAATTTCAAAAACGATTCAGTTGCCGTGAAATCAGGAAAGGGGAGGGTTACTTTTGTTATCTTTGTGCAGTTGCTATATTGATCTACATGCTATATTGCCTTCCTATCACAAACATCGTGAGATTTATTCTACATTTGCAAAGTAAACTCATGCACAAACCGTTATTCAAGATAGCCTGAGTGACAAGAATGCCACAAATATGTGACAACCTTCTAACCATACCAGATCCTTGGCATATTGGCCGGGCCAATTCTGGGCCTGCTGGGCGGGTGCTTGGGATCCAGCGTTGTCTGTGACCCTGGAGGCAATGTTGTGACAGCACCATTGAAATGACTGGGCGGGCAAGGCAAGCAAGGCAGGCTCTGGGAAGCTTACCAGAGCCTTCTGAGAAGTCACAGTTCAGGCGTGAGAACCAAAGAAGTAATCAAAGAACTGACACAGAGAGGCCTGCATGGACTCAGCAGAACATTCTGTCGCCATTTCAACTGGCTTCTTTTTTTTAACCGCCCTACCTGCCTCGGCAGAGGCCTTCGCTGCTAGGCAGGTACCTGCCTGGTAACTTGGCCAGATATTTTTTGGGTAAACAGGAGCAATTGTACAGATTAGTATGGAAACTATTCATTTTATAGGGCTGAATAAAGCCTGGGGCCAGTACTTTCTTCAACAGTAGTAAGTTATTCCTTCTAGGACCTTCTGAGTGTGTGTCTCAGTAAATTTCATTAAAACAGAGCAAAGTCTCTTGACAGCCCAGATGCAGGGAGCGGGCTGATACGAATAGAAAACCACCTGCAGGGCTGCCTGGCAGATGTTGATAACACCGACAAGGCAATGCAAGGCAGGCCAAAGGTCGGTGTGTGCAGGCGAAGGGAGGGGAGGTATCAACACGAGGTCAGCACACCTGTCCATTTCGCAACTCGACCTTGGGCCCCGCGAGTCTGGATGGTGATGGGCCCCAAGAAGCTTGCAAAGGTGGGCTCTCTCACTTAAGTTCTAAGGCTGAAAACAGAGACCTTGACCGCACCATTCAAAATAGCTCACCTTGTAGAAAGATGTATTTGATCGAGCCAGGTGAAAGAGTCATCCTTTAACTCTTTGGAACCTTAAAAAATTTACATTGATCAAACTAATGTCCCTGTGGACTGCTGTTGCCAAATCACATTAGGATTGTTGATTTCTTTATGTATCAGTGGAAGAAACTAGTAAATGCAAACACATCTCTTAGATGATACTTCTGACTCAAGGGACTTATCAGTAGGGTGACCCCAGAGGTGGTTACCCACGTCAAACAAAGCCATGTAAAGAATCCAAAATTTAATTGAATATAATTTTAGTGTCTTTAAGTGTTGGATGGTCCTAAGAATTGGAAAGAATGCAAGAACCTATCAAGTTCCAAGATCTTTTAAGTGGTACCTGGAGGGCACTTGCCATCATCATCAATGATCACATCTATTCCAAGTCCTTTCTGTGCAGAAGTGTGAGCTGCTGGTCTAGCATCGGCTGGATCCTCCCCAACATAGCCATTCTGCCAGGAAACTGCCTACGGGGATTCTGGGAAAAGGCCAACTTGCCAGTGGACTGTGCTCTATGAAATTCTCCTGACCGTCCTTAGAGACACATGTATCTCATCATGAATCAATGCTACACTACGCCCAAAGACCCTGGCTTACCAAGCCACAGCCACATCCAAATTGCCATCAAAACAGGAAGAGGCTAGTATTCCAAAATATTCCCCCAAAAACCTCCATACAATCTATAAATAAACTTATTTATTATTCTGTGATAAACTCACACACATGCCACCATTAAGGGGTAGACAAAATGCAATATGGATTTAGAACAACTTTTAGTAACCTGTGAGGTCAATATCAACTGATAATGTCCTGCACTTCAAATATGGACATTGAAATAGATGTAAAATAATTTTATGAAAGTCTTTTCTCATTGTTCCCTTACAAAATACAAGTTGAAGCTGACTTGTGCAAATCTGGGTACCATTTAAGAACTCAGGAAGCCCGGTGGATGCCCCCCAGGCTTGGGGCAGCTTCAGACTGAGAGCGGCAGGCACGTGACTGAACCAAGAGCACAAGCAAGCATTGAAGAACTGTGTGGGGAGGCAAGATGTGTTAGGAATTGAGTTGAAACTGATGTGGCTTCCAGCCAGGGGAGGCCCCCTCCTTTATTCCGACCTGCAAAGATTTTTTAGAGAAAGGCAAAAGTCATATATACTTTTAAAAATTCACTAGTAGCAGGAGTGTTTGCTAGCACAGATTTTTAAAAGACCTTAGAAACTTAACGTGTTCATAAGTGCAAAGCATGAAGGCTTAAACAAAAGTGGAGTGGAAAATAAGTAAGATTTAAAAAAATGGAGTGGAGAGCCATTCTAGGTACCAGTCCTTTTCTCACCTCTTATGTTAAACAATACTCATCTGTATAGTTGCATTCAGGTCACAGATTGGAAGAAAGTTGATGTCAGATAGGCTGAAATGGTTTTTCAATAGCAAAGGTGAGGGCAAAGGGCAAAATTACTTAATGAGTCAAGCTATTTATTGCATCATTCACTCATTCATCCATTCATTCATCCAACATTGACAGATTGCCTTCTGTGGGCCAGACCCCATGCCCAGGGCCAGAGTTATAAAGCTTGGTAAGGTGAGATAGAGAATAATTTTTGAAAGCACTAAGTGACAAGTGAAATAATGGAAAGACATTTGAGATAAGAGTAGCACAGAGAAAAGATTGCTTAATTATACTCAGGAGAAATTACTCTGAAAAGATTTTTGGTTACTTCAACGGATTTTAAAAGAATGAGAAAATTTTTCCATTGGGTTTTAGAGGGAAGGGAGGAAGAGATTCTAGACAGTGACTAGACCATGCCCAAATACACAGACACATGATTCAACATGGCGCATTTATGAAATTTCTCCTATCACTGGATCAAAGTTTGCAAAGGACAGGGCAGGAATAAATAAGGCTAACAATTTAGTTAATATCCAATCAAAGTCAAAGGTACTTCTGAAACAATGGAAGCTATGGGAAGTTTTCAAGTAGGGCATGCTCTGGTCAGATTTTCATTCGGAAGCGTCAGTCTGATGACAGGCTGAGGCTTCGGATAAGAAGGAGAAGAAACAGTGAGGCAATCACTAATAGTCTATGTCAAAGAGGTTGAGGCCTGAGCTAAGGCTGGGGAGGGGATATATATTCAGTAAATATTTGGGTGGGAGGTAGGACTGGCAGGCTTTCCAACAACCAATGGCCAATGCAGTCAGCAAAGCACAAAGTCGGGGTTGCCTGCCAGAGTTTCAGGGGGCTGTACTCACTGGAGTAGGCTAGCCTGGTGCTTCTCACACAGCTGGAGGGAAGAACACGCTTTTCCTTTTTGATTTCAAATACATGAAATACAATGTGTGATTCCACTCACTGCACGTGACCAGTATATCATATGCAACTCACCACATGATTTCTTGTAAGAATGCAAATTGCTTATACTCTGTTCAATGCAATGAATCCATTCATCAGGCACTTAGATGCAATGGTGTCAAATTGCTGTAAAAGCTTATTAATGTTTACTCACACATTTCTATTTTTCTCTTCTTGCTCGCTAATCATAAATTGTTCATCAATCAGCACCAAATGGTGGACAACACTTGCAGTAGCTACAGTATGATCAAAATAGATTTTAAATAGTCCCCAAATGTCAGTGGCTTAACACAGTAGAAATGTGTCCTCCACTCACGGTCCACTTAACTGTCTGAGTGGGGTTCTCTTGCTTGGTGCATGGTTCTCCTCAACCTGGTGACTTGGGGACCCACGTTCCTTCCATACTTTGGCCCATTATCCTCTAGGGCATCCCCTTGGACTAGATCCGTCTGGCAAAAAGGAAAGAAATGGGAAGGCAAGCATCCACTTCTTAAAAACTGTTGCTTGGAATGGCACAAATCACTCCCCCCCACACCCGATAGGCTAGAACTCAGTCACATGGTCCCCCTCACTGCAAGGGAGGCTGGGAAATGTAGTCCAGAAGTATACGTAGGAAGAGGAAGAAGTAGTTTTGGAGGGAACAGCCCCATGACTCTGCCACTTGACTACTCCCGATGATACTCAGATGAATGCGAACAAATCACTTAATTCCTTCCATAGAATGTGTTCAGCAGGGGATTATGGTGAGACCAAAGATGTATAACTCAGAGTAGCTCAAGGGTTCCCTACAGTTCTGAGCTTCAACGTGCCTTACACTTTGTTTAGATTATGGACACTTTTAATACAAGTGAAGGCTCATCTGTGACTTGTGCACAAGGCGTAAGTGCATGCTTAATTAAATATGCAGGAGGTAACACATGCATATGCATGAAAACTCAGAGGTAAAATCTACTGGCTCTCGCTGTGAAAGGGCTAGATGCTTTTTATATAAGCCCATAGATGTACTATCTTTGTATCTACACATAGGACTTTTACTTCTTGGCTTTATGGGCCATCCTACCCATCAAAAGCAAACTATTTGCGTGAGTCAAGTTGATTGACAGACCAGGGGCTTCATGAGAGGAGCAAGATCATTTCACTATGGCAAAAACAAAGCCTCCCAAACAGTTCAAGGTGGTTTTAGACTTATTTGTCCTACACGCAGTCACTGACGATATCGCCTCCTGGCTCATTAGTTTTATTAGTCGTAGTTTCTACCAACGCTCAATCATTCACGTTTCACAGAAAATTTAATGTGTCATTTAAAATGTCACCAAAATAAAGAAATGTAAAAATGTCACTGCTGCTCTCTGTCTTCTCCTCACTCCTTTTTCTAAGGTAACAACTAGTTTTCTTGATTGCCTTTCCCTTTCTCTGTAATTCCCTAGAAAATGGAGTTAGGGCCAATGTTTTTAAGAGTCACTGGGTTAAATCCGAGACATGGAAGGACACCATCGTCACCAGCTGCCCTCAGAAGCCACCTCCTTGTGCCTCTCGGTGACAAGCCATTACTATTCCAGTAGGACTGCCCAGGAGAGGGTAGGGTTCTCTGCAGGCGCCGAGTCAGAGGCCCTCTCCCAGCTTCCCCGCGTGTGAGCTCTGTGACCTGCGCGAGTCACCGAATCTGAGCCCCGGATTCCTCTTCTGTGAGACGCAGGCAGCCTCCCAGGGCTGTTGATTTAAACGACACGTACAGCCCTTCGCACAGAGCCGAGCACGTGGCGGGCCCTGCATGAGAGGTGGCTCGCGGCCGTGGTGGTGAGTCAGGCCCCCACACACAGCCCAAGCCCCACTCTGCTCTCCAAGCAGCGAGGAGACAGTGCTTCTGCCTTTCTTCCGGCTGCTGTTCTGTGGAAGAGATGGGAGAAAGCTGAACACGGTTACTCGCTCGCTGCGTGGGGGGGAATGTCCCTTTCCTGTAACCAAACACCACATACTGGGTGCCTAAAAATAGCAGAAGTGTATACTCGTAGGGTTCTGGAAGCCAGAAGTCTGAAATCAAGCTGTTTGACAGAGTTGGTTCCCACCAAAGACTCTAGAGAGAATCTGTCTCAGGCTTCTCTTCTACCTTCTGGCGATTTCTGGCAAGCCGTCACTTTCCTCAGTTTGTAGGCATGTCACTGTGATCTCTGTCCCCATCTTCAGAAGGCATTCTCCTGTGTGTGGGTGTGCGCACACACGGCTGTTTTCTCTTCCTTTAAAGACAACGGCCATTGGAGCAGAGCCCTCCCCAATCCAGTATGAATCCAACCCAGTTCCATTTGCAAAGACCCTTTTTACAAATAAGGTCACAGTCACAGGTTCTGGGGATTCGGACGTCAGTGTATCTTTCTGGGGACAACATCCAAACCACAACACAGATCGGCAAAGAGACAGTTATTGTGTCTGTTCAGTGTTTAGGATCTTTCAGTGTCCAGGGAACATTCTCCACCCTTTGCCTTGGCAAAGGTATAGCAGAGAGGAGACAGCAGGTTCCATAGAAAACCTGAGGTCTGGAGCGCCTGGGTGGCTCACTCAGTTAAGCATCTGACTCTTGATTTTGGCTCCGATCATGATCTCAGGGTCGTGAGGTCAAGCCCCACATCAGGCTCCACACCTAGCATGGAGTCTGCTTGAGATTCTATCCCTCTCCCTCTGCCCCTCCCCCCACTCATGCTCTAATCAATATATTAATTAATTTTTTTAAAATCTTGAAAAAGAAAACTTAAGGTCAGTTAACCTATCCTAAGCCCCACTTAGGCCAATTCCTCTGAGATCAGAGTAGTGCTTGGTAGGATCTCGAGTAAGAGATTGTTTCCCTCTTTTTTCTCACCAAGTTTTTAAAGAAGACTTCGTGCTATCCCCTGGACATCTCTACATCTTCTTCTCTGCGTTCTCCGTCTTGATAGACAGCATGAAAATAAAAGAGCATGTTGAAATCCCTGCTGCCTCGAGGGATAGGAGATCGTCCCCATGAAATATGCTAACCTCCTTCCAAGGCTGCCCCCATTCCAGGACGGAGAAGGTCACGTGGTTCAGCACATGGCATCTTTATTAAAACCTACTCGAGTATCTGAATTAGCGCTCTAGCTTCAGACGGGAATGGGTAAGACTTCTTGGTTATGCTTGTCAGCCTCCAAGGGTGTTGATATCCGTACCTCAATTATTTGATTTTCCTCTTGTCTGTAAAACTCTTCTGTCTGTCAGGAGAGATAACATGTGGGAAGAAAGACACCCAGGGCATTAAAAATATCAAAATTTTTGCATGCATAATTTAAAGTCTTCTGAATTATTTAAAAGAACAGAGTCACTTTGAGAAAAGTTTTCAAGTCTGAATTGTGAGCACATTGCAAGATCTGGGGACGAAGACCAGGTAAATTTTATCTGGATCAGCAATGACCCAGAAGCCTAGTAACCTTCACCGACAAGTTGTCTCGAATGTATATGAAAATAAGGGGGCTCGCCTCTCCAAATTCACTCTGAGCACTACTCTGATTATTGTTAAAATGATTTTATCTTACAGCTAATCAAAGAAAAGTAAACCACGGTGTCTGTATTACTGGCTTGAATATAACCATTCAGCCTTTCTTCGTAATTCCAAGAGAAGAATAAAAGGCAAATGGCACGAAGTATCTTTGGAAGGAGTCCTGCACTTTTAATTCCCATCAATATCTTCCTGGGTTCTTTTAAATTGCTTATGGCCTTCAAGAAGAGCCATATTCACATCAAAACACTTTGGCCAAATGAAGGCGCAATCAATACCAACCTTTCAGCCTGGTTGGACAACAACATCTGATCTAAAGCCCAAGTGGGAAGTCAGCCTGCCAAAGATTAAAGCTAATAGACAGTATAGCTGCAGGTCAATCTTGCTTCAAAGCTGAGACCAAAAGTCCAATGAAAGACCAACAAGTGTGTGAAGTCTAGTAGGGCAAAGGTCTTACAGCAGCTATAGAATGAAAAAAAGTTAAGCCGAAGCTCTGGTCGAGACGTGTTAGCCATGACAGTTAAGAGGTAAGAGTTAGGTTTTGGTGCTGCTCTGCTTAGTCCACTCAGGCTGCTACAACAAAAATACCAGAGATGAGGTGGCTTATAAAGAACAGACATTTCTTTCTCACAATTTTGGAGGCTGGGAGGTCCAAGGTCAGGGTCCTGGCAGATTCAGTGTCTGATGAGGACTCACATCCTAGTTCAGAGGCATCTTTTCATTACATCATTACATTCATTACATACAAAAGTCTCTAGGATCTTTTCTAAGGGCATTAATCTCATTCGTGAGGGTGCTACCCTCAAGACCTCTCAAAGGCTCCACCTCCTAATACCATCTCGTTGGGGGTTTAGATTTTAAAACAAGAATTTCAGAGGAGACACAAACATTCAGACACAAACATTCATGTCCCAAGTCTATTCCAAGAAGTTCTTAACTTAGTTTTCCCTAATGCTTAGAGCTCTTTCAGATAATATCCATTCGACGAACACACCAATGTAGGCACGAATGTGGACTAGATCAGGCAAGAAAATTTTATACCAATCGAAAATATAACATTTTAGCTTTCCTTAGATCATTAGCTATATTGTTACATGTTTGTGCCCACATGAAACGTCCAAAGGAAGAATATCAAATCCATGTTGTGTTAGTTACACAGGAAGCCAGACTATCAATGCTGCTGTTTTTGTATGGTGAAACTTACAAAAAGATAAAACCATGACTCTTATAAGAACAAATAATGAAACTATTTATTTTAAATAGTTTAAAAAGCACAGACTAAAAGCACAGACTTTCTCCCCTTTTAAACATACTGCTCTAAATTAGGAGACTGAAACTGTTATCTTAAAACAGAATTATTTTCTGTTGAATCCCTATATCGGACACCTGAAACTAATATTACACTGTATGTCAACTAACTGAAATTTAAATTAAAACCTTAACAGAAGAAAAAAAAACCTGATTTGTTTCTCTTTTCGTCTAACATATTGCTGAAATTTATGGCTAAGATAGAATTAACTAAAATTTAGCATGTAGAGAAAGAATAGAGATTTTTAGATATGCATTTTAATAAGCACTTAAAATCTAGGCACTGAGAAGTTCCTGAAGCATATATATATATTTGTTATAGTTAGGTATAATGAGGAGAACCATTCCAAGGTGAGTTTTAGATGATATCTTCATTTATCATTGCCTGCAAGCTAACGTGTGATATATGAAGATCATTTTTTCCCATTTATTTTGTTCTCCATGAGAGTTTTCCATTGTAGCACTGAAAAGGGTGGGAGAATCTCTTTTTTTGGCAGGCATAAAATGCCAAATATTATCAGTCAAAACTTGTTGTGGTACAAGCATACAGATCACAGAAACATACTGTGTGGTCATTTTCTATTTTTATTTTCTGCATTGTAGATGGAAAATAACAGACTGCATGGTCATCTCCCTAGCCTCCCCCTCGACAGATGTTCTGCCAGATGTCTGAGAAAGCACATGGTAAGTTTGTTACCTACAAAGGCCTCATTCTGATGTTCAGTGTTTCCCTTTGCCTCTGGCCCTGGCTTTGTCTCTGGAGCAGGGATAAGGGGTCTGATCACGTTGTGAGCCCATTTCAGCCAGTGGGTGTTGGCGTGTCCTAGCTAGAGGTTTTGTGAATTGTCATTCCAGCTGGCGCAGGTCACGGCCTTTTGCAATGAGGACTGAGGTCTTCTGTTTGTTTGTTTTTTAAGATTTTATTTATTTATTTGACAGAGAGAGATGGAGCATAAGCCTGGGGAGTGGCAGGCTGAGGGAGAGGGTGAAGCAGGCTCCCTGCTGAGCAGGCAGCCCCAGGCGGGGCTTGATCCCAGGACCCTGGGATCATGACCTGAGCAGAAAAGGCAGATGCTTAACGACTCAGCCACCCAGGTGCTCCAGGACTGAGTTTTATTGCTGGCAAATTCAAAGCAGTGATTGATACAACAATAGCTGAAAAGGTTTGCCTTCTTCCGGCCATTGTATCTTTTAGCATTTGTAAATTGGCAATTGTATCTTTTAGCATTTGTAAATTGGCAACCGTTGGTTCTGGGTGCAGCGAGGGTGGTGAAATTTTGTTGAATCCTTTGAGTCCTGGTAAGGAAATCCAATCAGCTTGCACTCTTCTTATGGCCTGCAAGTGGATTTGGACCCACTCTGCCTGAAGAAGCAAAATTCTTCATGCTAATTTCTGCCTGGCGGCTGCCCCCACTCAAACATCAAATTAATTAAGTATTGTATGATGACAATTACTTGTTGCAAAGGTACTAACCTGATTTGCTGGGGGAGGAGGAGGGTGGGAGTGATCCTTCCATGCAATCAGGGGTTTATTTACGAACCACTTAGATTGTGCCTGTGTCATTAAAGACTAATTTTCTCTTTCAGGAGGTAGAGCCAGAAGTAAGTTTGCTTACCGCTAAGATGCAGCGGTTGTACTCCGCGAGCAAGCTCGCTGTAGGAGGGAGTCATCGAGCCTGCAGAGGGTGTGTGTGTGTGGGGGGGGTACTGTCCCCAAGGCCACCAGACACGTAGCTTCTCCACAACTGGATGCGGCCAGTGCCTCACAGCCCCTCCGACTGGGGGACAGCTATCTCAGCTCAGCCTGCCTGGGGAGAGAGGGCCACCGGAACTCCCGATCTATGGAGTCACCTGTCACCGAGAATCCCGGGCACACGCAACCCACCCTTTTATCGTTTTGTTTTAAGATTTTATTTATTTATTTGACAGAGAGAGATCACAAGTAGGCAGAGAGAGAGGGGGAAGCAGGCTCCCCCCTGAGCCGAGATCCCAATGTGGGGCTCGATCCCAGGACCCTGAGATCATGACCTGAGCCGAAGGCAGAGGCTTAACCCACTGAGCCACCCAGGCGCCCCCACAACCCACCCGTTTTTTAAGACTATATTGCTACACACTAAAAACACTCCTCAGGTTCTAATATAGGATTTGCAACTAAATTTAAATCGCTGCCCTAAATTCAAGCTGCACGGACCCGCTGTGTGCATGTTAGGCTCACCAGCTTCTGCTACAGCAGAGTAGTCTCCCCCCCCACCCCCACCTCCCCCGGGGAAGAAGCCTGTTGCAATTGCAAAGTGGTATTTGAGAAAAATGCAGACCCCCCAAAATTTCAGGATTCTTCTGCCAAAACACAGAGTTAACATCTTCAGAGTCTCAGTGGACTTTTGGAGAGTACCGGTTTCCATGGCAAGACCAATGAGGGTACGTTTTTACCCCAGCTGTTTACTCTCAAGTACAACTTAAAAATGATGTCGCATAGGAAAGCCTGACTGCTTTAGCTTAAGATGAGAGACTGTGGACTCTGAGCAAAAAACCGAGGGTTTTGGAGGGGATGGGGTGGGGGGTTGGGTGAGCCTGGTGGTGGGTATTGAGGAGGGCACGTATTACATGGAGCACTGGGTGTGGTGCATGAACAATGAATCTTGGAACACTGAAAAAAAGAAAATAAAATTAAGATGTTAAAAAAAAGAAAAAGATTGCATAAGATTACCCTCTGATGAAAGCTGTGTTAATTCAGAAACTCCTATGCTATCACACATACGGCAGGTAACTAAGGCCTGAACTCCTAGGGAGACCAAAGGATATCCTGGAGTGATTTCTAGAAGTGGGAGCCATAGGTTCTGCTAGCCCCAAACTCACTGTGTGATCTTAGGCATGTGGCTTCCAATTTCTAGGCCCAGCTTCCTGGTCTGAACAATGAGAAATTATGTCGGGGCCCCTTAAGATGAGACTCTGCTGGAAAACTCTAGGAATACCTAATTATGCTGTAGCCTAGAAAAAAATGTTTGGCATTTCATTTTCAAGTCTTACATCTAGAAATAGACTTTCCAAGTTTCTGTTGCTTGTTGAATCAATTTCGCATAGAGGAACTTCCACAGTAATACTGTAGAGGGGCAGTCCCTCTCTGCAGAAAGGAGGAACTCTTACTTGTTTCAGGATTTCATATTTTTATGGGTTTACACTGTTTTTTTCACAAGACTGTTTCTTCTTCCTTTTACTCTTAAACATTAAAATATTGTTAACAATTGGGGCGCCTGGGCGGCTCAGTTGGTTGGGTATTCAACACTGGATCTCAGCTCAGGTCTAGATCTCAGGGTCGTAAGATCAAGCCCTGCTGGGCATGAAGCCTATTTAAAAAGAAAAAAAAAGAAATATATATATATATATATATATGTATTTATATATAACAATATATAAATATATAGAGTTAAATATATATGAATACATACATAGCTGTATATATATGTACTATAAATGTGTGCATATATGTAACTATATATGTATAATGTATATATCTTTACGTAGTTAACAACTATGTCAGCCACCGGCCACAACTATGAACCACTATTGAGTTTGCCTACATCAGAAAGAGTGAACACTTCTAGAGTGATTTACTCAGTCCCATCATAAATTTTGGATTTTATAAGTCAATCAGTAAAAGTCAATTATCATGTGATTTCACTCATATGTAGAATTTATTTTTTTTTTTTAAGATTTTAGTTATTTATTTGACAGAGAGAGAGATCACAAGTAGGCAGAGAGGCAGGCAGAGAGAGAGGGGGCAGCAGGCTCCCTGCTGAGCAGAGAGCCCAATGTGGGACTCAATCCCAGGACCCTGAGATCATGACCTGAGCCGAAGGCAGAGGCTCTAACCCACTGAACCTCCCAGGCGCCCCTCATATGTGGAATTTATTTTATTTTATTTTATTTTAAGATTTTTATTTATTTATTAGAGAGCGAGAGACTGAGAATGAGAGGGGAGAAAGTCAGAGGGAGAAGCAGACTTCCCGCAGAGCCGAGAGTCCGATATGGGACTCGATCCCGGGACTTCGGGATCATGACCTGAGCCGAAGGCAACCCCTCAACCAACTGAGCCACCCAGGCGCCCTCATATGTGGAATTTAAAAAACAAAACAGGATCGTAGGGGAAGGGAGGGAAAAATAAAACAAGATGAAATCAGAGAGGGAGACAAACCATAAGAGACTCTTAACTCCAGGGAGCCCTTAACTGAAGGCTGCTGGAGGGGCGGGGGATGGGATACCTGGGTGACGGGCATACAGGAGGGCACAGAATGTGATGAGCCCTGGGTGGTATGTCCTACCGCTGCATCACTAAACTCTACCTCTGAAAGTAATAATACATGATATGTTAATGAATTAAACTTAAATTTTAAAAATAAAAATAAATAAATCAATTGTGGACTTTACAACAAGGTAGTAGTAAGTAGATGTTTTTAAGCAGTCATATGAGGTTAACATAGTCACACACACACACACATATGAATGCACATGTGCTTATGTGTATATGTATATATAAAATTCATGCTCATTTTCATCAGACATTAAACCAAGTTAGCATGCTCCTCTTAAATAATGCTCTAGAAATATCTGTCAGGCACAGCATATTCTACGTATATGACAGAAGTGTCAATGGGCGAAGGTCCAAAACCGCAAGATACCATATTGACGTCAACACTTGAAGTGCTTTTCTTAATTTTCTACCTGTTTCATTTCAGACCCCAGTAAACTAGCCTTACTGTTCCTGGTCTCATGGTTGTAAAATGATTTGGCCTGAGTTTCCTAGGAGATTTTGTCCTGCAAAGGCTCCCCACGGTCTCCATAGTATTATGAAAGTCTCACATTTAAGAAGGCGGCTATAAGCAAGTATAGATTTGGAAAACTAGGGATTCCCTTCTCCCAACCTGACCCAACACCAGACAGTTTCTAGTGTGTGTGTGTGTGTGTGTGTGTGTGTGTGTGTGTGTGTGTGTGTTCCCCCTTCTTAGTTTAAGCAAACAAAAGCGGTACATGCCAACTATTTATTTACAATTCCAACATACCTCAATAAGACTCGATTAAAATATTGTAACCTGTTTTCTCACAGGAGCTATACTGCCAGCCTTCGAGTTGTAATCAGCATCTGCCACGAGTCACATTGATTCTTAATTTGAGTTGAAATTTACTCCCATGCCTATAAAATGGAACCGTTTTTGACAGCTGTAGTAGTTTATGTATGCGATGCACAAATGTTTATGTAGTTCTTTGTCTCTGCTAGGCACTGCTGAGCTCTCGGTACTGGAAAACCAAAAACCTAAGTAAATAAACAAATACCTAAATACTAATGGCTGTCACAAACACCCTCTCGTAGACGCTAGCTTCACCTAGATCTTGCTTCTTTGCCTTCTCTTCAGCAGCAGATCCTAGAATGCGCAGAATGCAAACAATACGTAAGCCTTTAACCGTGTTTTCTTTCTGTGCCGGGCCACTTTCAAACCATGCAGGCTGTGTTCGTGTGTGTAAATAAGGTCAGCGTTTATAGCAGGATTCCAACGTGCAAACGAAGAAGCTTCGTTTTTTTTCATGGAGCCTGTCTTGCCTTTGAGCTCCAAGGAGCTTCATTTCTGTCAGTAAAAAGTGACAAATTCCTCCAACAGGCTGTGCAGAAACGGATTTGCCGAAGCAGGCCCGAGGCTGCTATCTTTAGAAAGGCCCGCTTGCAAGATAGGTCCTCGGCTGACATCTGGGAATTTGGATTTGGGGAGGGTTCCCACCTTCCCCCGGAACTGGTAAGAATGACTCTGTGCCCAAATGTCTTATGCAACAGTATGGTTTAGGCCGAACCCCGACTTTCCTTTAGGGAGTCTGAAATTTTGCTCCCTGCCAGGCAGGGGTGTGCAGGGGACCTACCCACAGTGAAACCTCTGGGCACCGGGTCGCTAGTGAAATTTCCTGGTCGACAACATTGCCCAGGTACTGGGTCTACCCACCGCTGGTGGAAGGAAGCATAGTCTGTGTGAGGGGATGGAGGGAGGACCCTGGGAAACTCCTACCTATTTTCCCCGCCCTTTGCCCCATGTGCCTTTTTCGTCTACGATAGTCAGAGTTCCACTGCTTCTGCCTGTCCTCCTGGTGATCACCAGCCCCAGGAGTGGTCCTGGGAACTCCCAACACACGTGTGCTTAGTGTCCAATGTGCTAAGCACTTCTAGCAGCCGAGGGTATACAAGCAAGCACAACTAAAGTCCCCACTGCCCCATGGAGCTTACATTCTCTTTGGGGTGTCGGTTATTTTACAAAAATACACCAGCAAATTACATAATGTGTTGATGGTAAGAGCTGCTCTGGAGAACAATAGAGCAGGAAAGAAGTATGGAATGCCAAGTTCAGGGCTTGCCATTTTGAATAGGGGAGTCACGGAAGGCTTTGAGTGAAAAGCTGAAGGAAATAAGGAAGTGAGTCATGGAAAAATCGAAGGACGGAGCTCTTTAAGCAGAGAGGACAGCTGGTGCCAAGGCCCTGAGGTGCAAGAGTGTCTGGTTCAGGAAGAGCAAGGAGGCCCGTGTGGCTGCAGGGCAGTGACTGTTGAGCAAGAGGAGACGGGTCAGAGTACACCGGGAACTGCCCGCTTTCTGACTTTTAGTCCGAGGAAGACAGGAAGCCACTCAAAGGTTATAAGCAGAAGAGTGACACTGAAAAATTTGCTTTTAAAAGCATGATCGTGACCATTTATGGAGGTTACAGGGCAGAGCAGCAAAAGCAGAGGTGGGGAAGACGGTGAGAAGACGATGGCTCCTCCCCAGGTCTTGCAGGCGGACTAGATGCGGGAGTGGGAAAAGGAGTCCATGGCGATCCCAGGGCTTTTCCCCCCTGCACTTGATGAAGCTGCCATCCACTGAGATGGGGAAACTGAGGAGGAAGGAGGTTTGGCAGGGGAGTAGGAATACGTGGGAATCCAGAGTTTCGCTTTTGGATGTATTAAATTAGAGATGCCTGCCAGTCTAGTGAAGATAAACAAGTATTATTTCCGTTGTCAAAGTGAAGGAACCGGCACAGAGAGGTTAAGGGATATGCTCAGGTCACACTTGCCATCAGCAAAACTAAAATTACTCATCCTTGATGCACGAATAGACACATCTTAATAATAAATATACAAACATTAATTACGTAATAATGATAAAATATGACAAATATACTATCATAAAAAGCAAATATTGTTGCCTTTAATAAGCTTCAGTTTAACAGCACGCTCTTGGTTAGCTAAGTAGCCTATCAAAGTCCAATTTTCCCCAGAGAATTGTCTACTGAGAACAAAGATCCCAGCACTGCCCACTGCTGTTTGATACCTCCACACAGCCTAGGTTCAATGAATAATAACCTAGTAATACAATAACGAGAACAGAGGGGAGAAAAGACAAAAGAGATTTATTTAAAAACCTCAGAAGGCTTCCACACTGGGAGAAGGCACATGCAGTGTTGTTTGTATTTGCAAAATGTTGGAGACACCCTACATGCCCAGTTAGGAAGGCGGTGAAGTAAACTATGGTATGGCTACACAATGGAGAATTACATTGTGCAAACAGGGATGGAGAAGGCAGGCCTTTCTGAGCTGATAAAAAGTGATACCCAGGATATACTGTTTAGTGAAAAAAGCAAAGTGTAAAACAATGTTCTATAGTATGCTACTTTTTATGTAAGAAAGAAGGAAAAGAAAAGGAAATGTAAGAACTTGCTTGATTTGCAAAAATAACAGAGGAAAGATAAACCAGAAAATGAGTGGTTTTAGGGAAACCACTTTTAGGCTTTTTTTTTTTTAGGAAACCAGGTTTAGGCTTTTAGGGAAAGCCCTAAAAAGGAAAACACAATGGAATCTAGTGCATTTCAAATTGAAAAGCAAACAACCCTGGAGGTGGGGGAGTGAGGAAGGGAGAGAAACAACTCAAGTAACTTTTGAACATTGTTTCAACTATACACTCTACCGGAGACAAAAAGAACTCTAAACCAATGTTGAATTCTCATTAGTAGGTTTGCTTTTGCCCTGGAATCGGAACTGAGCCAAGGGGAAGAGGCAAACGTGGTAGCACCTGTCTTCTGCAGAGAAAAAGATACATTACAGGGCTCCAAGCAAGGTGAGGAGAGAAAACGTCTCAAACCCACCTCCCCTAAGGGTCGGCTCTGGGTGTATTTCAGAATAAAGGGTCTTTTAAGTTTATTTATTTGACAGAGAGAGAGAGATCACAAGTAGGCAGAGGGAGGCAGAGAGAGCCCGATGTGGGGATCGATCCCAAGACCTTGAGATCTGGCCCTGAGCGAAAGCAGAGACTTTAATCACTGAGCCGCGCAGGCGCTCCGGGAATAAAGGGTCTTGATGACAGCGGGTATGTAGGTAAGATGGAATAAGCTGATTGGATGTAGAGAAAAGGGAGGGGCCGTCCTTTCTGAGCATGCCCACTCCGGAATCATGAGACACAACTGGCTGTGTGGGCAGGACTAGGCGAGTGATTCTTGGAGCGTGTTTTCACAGAGGTTACTTTGGTTTACTCTCGGTCCCTTTGCTCAACTGCAAGAGTTCTTCCTGGTTTGCTTCAGTCTTCACTAGTCTTATTGGTGGTGAGTCAGGGTATGCCAATCGGGCTCATAAACCAATCGGGTTACCCAGAGTTTCCTTAGGTGGAACAGTTAAAAGTCTGTTAAGGTAATGTGTCCGTTTCAGAATGGCTCAACCATACTTCCAACAAACTCTAGGACTGAGCCTAGATTGACTGTGGGTGCCAGGTTGCCCATTATCAGAAATGAGAGTTACAAATAAGGGAGGGAAATTATAGATTGAAGTTTGTGGTGCTGGATTGAAATTGAAAGCATTACTATAAACTCCTGGTTTTTCAGATAGGTAGGTAGAAAGATACATGGATGGATGGATGGGAGACAGACCTGTGGACAGAGATAAGCATGTATGTGGATTTTTCAGGGACGCTCCATGCTGCCCAGATTCTTCTTAGGACTGTGGGATTTGTTACCAGAAATGCAGGGGGTGTTGTTGACTAGTAGCTCTCCGCTGTCAGCCCTCTTCAGAACTGTCTGACTTCATGACCCCTTCTCCGGAGAGCCTGTGCCCTCTGAATGACGGATGGAGGGGTCTGAGGGCCTGAACCTCTCACTGCAACTCAAAACAATTCGGAAGGACCATCCCGCATGGTCCGCCCCACCCCCCTATCCCACTGGGGTCAGCAGAGGCCTTGAAGATACCACATGAGAACCCATCTTCTCCCTTTGCCCAGTCCTGCTGCTTTCACACTCCAGAGTTGTTCCTCCCAGAGCACTCCCTATTACGGTCTCTGCTCCTAATGTCTGTCTCAGTCTTTGATTCTTAGGGAAGTAAACCTGCAACACAAAGACACACACACACACACACACATACACACACACACGCACCCTAGCTATGCCTGCTGAGAGGGTCAAGAAGCAATGACACCCAGTAGCAGTGAGTATACCTTGTGCCCAAATATTTCTAGATGTTACTCTTCACTAAAAGGAACACGAGCTCCTTGAAGAAATGGCTGGTTCCTTGGTTAGAAAAGAAAATAAAAGATGAGCCTGAGGGGGCACCTGGGTGGCTCAGTCTGTTGAGCGTACGACTCTTGATTTCAGCTCAAGTTATGATCTCAGGTTGGTGAGATCAAGCCCCGCATTGGGTTCTGCGCTGGGTGTGGAGTCAGCTTGAGACCCTCGCGCTCTCTCTCTCTCTCTCTGCCCCTCCCCCATGCCCTCTAAATAAATGTCTTAAAAAAAAAAAAAGATGAGCTCAATATATGAGAAAGAAGCATTTATTCAAAGAAGGATGAGGCCGCATCAAAAGACACATGAAACAGCTTGAGGGTTTGCCACTGGCCAAAGCTGGCATCATTTTAACCTCAAAATAAATAATATGAGTAACAAGTTATGACCCACTGAATAAAATAAGAATCTACGAGATCTATAAGTCTCCACGGTCACAAGAAACAAATGAATAAATGAATGAATGAGAAGGAAAAGCTCGTCTTCACTGTAGTAAACTACCAACAAATAAATGTAGACAAAAGGATAGAATGAGAAGAATCACTATTTGACAGAGAGCAAAGCAATAAGGGATTGAGGGCATCAAGAATCATTAATAAATGCTAAAAATGATTGGGTGAGAGTGTTTGGTGAGGAATAGGATACCTATGCAATCTGGTAATGTCGTTCCACAGGATAGTTACCGATTACGAAGAGGGAAATAGTAGCTTTACCAAGAGACACAGGATAGAAACCATCTTAACCAAGTGACCCATGTAAACTTCACCCACCGTGGAACCAAGTGACATCCCGCTCTGATAGCACAGCATCATTTTGATGGGATTCCAAAAATGCGCAACCTCAGCCTAATCTGAAGAAACATTAGACGTGCCCATTTGAGGGACTTTCTGCAGAATGACTGGTCCGAACTTGTCAACGATATCAAGGTCATAGGACACACAGAGTGAGGAATTACTCCAGGTTAAAGGAAAACCTACAGCAGTTTGGCAATATGTGATCCCAGAGTGTGCCCGGACCGGATTCTTTTCTTCTATGCTATCTTAGTTTTGCTATAATGGACATGATGGGGATAGTTGGCAAAGTTTGAATAAGATACATTGATTAGATAATTGTGTTTATTAACTTCATTTCGATTTGACTGAGTTCTACCGTGGTTATTTAAGACAATGCCCTTGTTCTTAGGAAATACATAGTGTTGGAAGATAAGGGCGAATCATGTCTGTAATCTATTCTCAAATAGTATAGAAAAATATTACACACAGAGAGAGACTAATGAAGTAAATACAGTAAAATGCAGACACTTGGGTAATTTGGCTGAAGGGCAAACAACAGTTTCTGTAGAAGGAGCTCTCTGTACTAGTCTTGCAGCTTTCTTCATTTCTGAAATTATTTCAGGCTAAAATATTAAAACTGGGAGGCAACCTTTGAACATCCTACCTGATAGCTTACAAAATTGAGGATATTGATCATGGGGAAAATGAAGTGCTTGAGCCAAAACATTTAAAAGTTTGACGACGTATGTTCATTAAGATGACAAATCTAAATGAGCTGAATCAGAAAATTAAATTAGGGGCCCCTGGGTGGCGCAGTTGGTTGAGCGACTGCCTTCAGCTCAGGTCATGGTCCCGGAGTCTCGGGATCGAGTCCCACATCGGGCTCCCAGCTCCATGGGGAGTCTGCTTCTCACTCTGACCTGCTCTCTCTCACTCTCTCTCTTTCCTAATGAATAAATAAATAAAATCTTTAAAAAAAAAAAAAGAAAAAGAAAATTAAATTAGTATGCTGGACCAAATTTTCAGTGTTCCACTGTTATACAAAGATGCCATTTCGGATTGCATGCCATATAGTATACAATACGGCATAATGCCAAAAATATTTTAAAATATTGTCATTGGGAAAATGGAAGATAATTATACATATCAACCAAATTATGAGAACTGAAGTGACTTGCTATAGTTTTGGGATTATTAATGTCTCTTCAACGTTACTGTAGAGATAATTTAATATTTTTATTTCTATGTATCTTACTTTAATATGGAAAAGGAAATGCAGAAATAATCTTAACTTACATTCCCATGCAATCACTACACAGATTTTTAAGATAAGTATTAAATTTAATAATTCATTTAAAGAAGAGAAGGAAATACCACTGAAGTGAGTGCACGGTCATTATCTGAATGTTTTCTACAATTATTGTAAGGCTTAATACTTTGTATATGTCAAGTTCATGCTTGCAAATATGTAACTTTGCCATCCCTGGAGTCTGCATTGATAGTTTTATTTTTCCATTAAAAATAATTACACTAACCTGGTATACATTACCATAATCAAGGCATTAAGGCTAGCAGAAAGTCATGTTGATATCTTATATCTCCTGATAGGATGGGACGAGAATGACACTTCCCCTCTGTGCATCTGACAAGCTCCCACTGAAGACATTCAACAGAATACCCAACCGGTACTCTTCAAAACTGTCAAGATCATGAAAAGTGAAAGGAGCCAGAAAAACTGCCCCAGATCAGGGGAGACTCACGATGCATGACAGCTAAGTGTAATGTGGCATCATGAAGGGGATCCTGGCAGAGACAAAGAATACTAGTGGAAAAAACTGGTGAGATTTAACAACAGCAAAATGCCTATGATTTCATTAATAGAAATGTACCAATGTCACTTTCTTAGTTTTGACAAGTGTACCACACTGTCATTAGGGAAAATGAGTAAAGGGTATATGGAAACTCTCTGTACTATCTTTGCAAATTATTCTAAAATAATTTGAACATCTATTAACTCAAAAAGTACTTAATGCACCCCTGCTATTTGTCGAATAGATCTGAAAGGGCTAATTGAGCCTGCTGAATACATTACAAAACAATGAGAATTCAGATTATATTAGCCCAGATGACATCCCATTCTCTACATTCGAGACCAGAGGAGAAAAATTTTTGCAAGCTTTGGTTGGAGGTAGAGGAAACCAGATAATGAAACTACAGATATAAAATAACAATCAGTAATGATTCTATTCACTAAGAGTTTTAAAGAATATCAACTATTCAGAGTTGAATTGATGGCCCAGAAAATAACCTCTGATTGAGGAAAAAGGCCATGCTATTAGATTCTTTTTCACAAAGAGAGGGGAAAGTCGGGTTTTTTTTTAACCACACATAAAGATCACAAAGATAAAATACTTTGCTTCCTCACATCTGTGTAACTTTAGATTGTATGTCAGCTCGTCCTTTAGAAAGCCCGTATAATATACAATCTAAGTCACAATCAGGAAGGTGGAGAACAAAAAAAAAATGACATCCTTTTACTGAAATAAAAGGAGAAAATAGGAGAGGAAAATTCTAGGACTAACATAATTTTAAAGAATTGGATCATTTGAGAACTCTGCGTTTAGTCTTAAATTGGTATTGCTAGTTCAAAGAAACTCATTTAACCTCGTTCTGTTTTGCTATAGGTCCTTTTCTGTTTGTTTTAAAGTTAAAAGTCTAGCTAAGTCTCCCCAAAATGAAACTGCCAGCATAACACCCATGCACTAGTGATTTTTTCAAGTAATTATGTAGTAAAAGTAAAATGCCATGCAGAAATCATCCTGATATAGAACTATAGTCCATGTTAGATCGTCTAGACTCTTCTAGATTGAGTTATAGTCTCTACATATGGTCTAGAAGTGCCTTTCTGCTCTTGAGTTTTCATGCCACTACTTGGTTTAAATGAGTAGCTATGACTTTGCTGAGTAAACTGTGGTCTTCATGGAGGAAAGCTTTGGCAGACCTCCTTTCCAGGAGCCCAGGGCAGAAGTGCATTTAGGACAGATTATACTGCGTTCGATAAAATGATAAGTCAAGGCCAAGCACAACAAAGGTAGTCCAAAATCAATGTTTTCTCACGTATTAATTTAAAACAACAAAAAGAAAAACATAAATGTGAAGCCAGCAGGGTATTTAAGGGAAGAGAACAGAGTGAGATCAGAAATTGTGGCTTACCCATCCACCGCTAGGGAGATGGGCACAAAGATCCCTGATGTCGAGAGAAATCTGCTCTTCTCTGGAGTAGCCCCATTCTTGAAAAGAATCCGTTGTTGGGTGCTCTCTACTCTGACAGCAGACCAGAAGCTGGCTGTGATGAAATTTAGGCAGACCTGGGGCTTTGGGCTTGGTTGGGGAAGAAATTCAGGTTCCACTGGTGAATTCTACCCGTTAGGGAAGAATTACGACCAGCTCTACATAAACTCTTCCAGCGAACACAAGAGGGAACACTACCCAACTCATTCCGTGAGGCTGGCCTTATCCTGACACCAAGACCAGACAAAGATATTGCAAGAAAAGAGAACTACAGACCAATATTCCCGATGAGCATAGGTGCAAAAATCTTTTGCATAACCTTGTAAAATCAAATCCAGCAGTATGGAAAAGGAGGTTAGGCCTGTTTGTATTTCCTTTAAAATTAAAAAAAAATACATATATTTTTGGTAATTTGTACAATCTTCTGTAATTCTTTCTTCTGAAAGGAAAAAGTTTCACTTTTCTTTTGTGCAGGCCAGCTGAGGAGATGGTAGAGCTTCCTTCAAAGGCCATTGAGAGTTCCTTTTTTTTTTTTAAAGATTTTATTTATTTGTCAGAAGGAGAGAGCACATGTGCACACCCATGCACAAGCAGGGGGAGGGGCAGGCAGAGGGAGAAGCAGGCTCCCCACTGAGCAGGGAGCCTGATGGGGGACTTGATCCCAGGACCTGGGATCATGAACTGAGCCAAAGGCAAACGTTTCACCGACTGAGCCACCCGGGCATCCCAGCCATTGATATTTCTATGGTGGTCAGAGACCTCGCAGAAAGAACCCTCCATTCTCTATGACTCTTAAAGAGAATATGCACATGGCCTCTGATAATACCGCAGAGCACTTTTTTTGTAATTTTGCATTATTTTATTTCATTATGTTACATACTGTAATCCTCTGAACTTTATGAAACAGAAAACCAAGTATCTCCTACTGTACGTTAAGGAAAAAATGTCTGCTTTATATTTCGATAGTGCTTTCATGTAACTTATCTCATTGAAATCTTTTAACAACCCAAGGTCAACAGGGGGCAGGTATTACTCTGTTTTACAACTCTGAAAATTGAGCCTCGGGTTGTGAACTCGTTATATTTTGCAAGGTCAGAACTAAAATCCACCCAAGTACGCCTTCCTAGCCCATCAAGCTGAAGGTTGGGAATCTTCACTGAGCGTGCTTCCATTTTGCCGGGGCAGATGATGCATGAAAGGCTATGTGAGAACTTCTAGAAGAAGTTTTAACCCTCTACATTCGAGGGTTAAAAACTGTTGCAGGCTAGGTTACCTGCAACCTACTGTGGCACTCTGCTCTTAGAGAAAGCATCTTTTTTTTTTCCCTCTCTGAAAATATTGCAGACGTTGCCAACATAAGACACACTCAGTGTGTGTGTATATAATGACACATTCTTCTACGTGAAAATCTCTTTGGCATGAGACAGCTGGTTCCTGCCTTTGTATCTGAAACTACATGTTGGTATGAGAGGAATAACCCCGAATAGGTCCTGCTTTACTATTTGTCCTGGGGCACTGAGATGATATTATTGTAATTAACAAGGTTCAAAAGATTTTCAAGTAATTAGAATGTATGGTATTTTAAAAAATAAGTAACCTGAGCTTGGTAGAGCTTGGTAGAGCTAGAAGAACTCCCCACCACTTTTTCCAGTAAGCTACTTGTCCAAGTACAAATACCTGTGAGGCATTATTTGGGGAAATAACTTGAATACTTAATTATACCTTGAATTGACAGATCAGGTAGAATGATATTAATATTTATCCTTTGAAGTACAACTAATGGAGTTTCAGGCTACTCATAGTGAAGCCCCATATCGATGTTTTATTTCCTTGGTTAGTTTAAAATACTTCATTAATGGAGCACCTGGGTGGCTCAGTGGGTTAAGCCTCTGCCTTCGGCTCAGGTCATGATCTCAAGGGTCCTGGGATGGAGCCCTGAAGCAGGCTCTCCGCTCAGCAGGGAGCCTGCTTCCCCCTCTCTCTCTCTGCCTGCCTCTCTGCCTGTTTGTGATCTCTCGCTCTCTGTCAAGTAAATAAATTAAAAATCTTTAAAAAAATAAATAAAAATAAAAGAAATAAATAAAACACTTCATTAATATTTTAAGTAATGCTAAGGAATGATGACGCTTGATGGTTTTTAAGTATTATTTTTAGATAACAAAAGCAATGGCCACTCATGTAAATAAAGTTCTAAAATAAAGAAAAATGGGTAGTTCATTTCTACCCTAATTGCTTTTATAGATTCCTGCCAATGTAAACAATCACAGCCAACATCCTGGAATTTTTCCTTCCAGGTTACGTTCCTGCGTAGATTCGGTGTGTGTTTTACCTTGGAGCGATACTATTGCCCTGGTTCTTAAACTTGGATGGGCAGTGAAGGAAGGAGGGAGAGGAGGAGCTATACGCCATCCTCCCAAAGGCTCAGCCACCTCCACTGGCAACTCGGGCACATTCCGTCTGCTCTCTGTTCTTTTCTTGCTACTTTTGATGAATACGGAGGATGCTAAGCCCACACACGTCGTTCACTCTCAGAGGCTCACAGGAGAATCTATGCAATACGGAGACAAAGGCTGAGAGCACCTCGAAGGTAAGCACCTGAGAGTCAGTCCCACTTGAGGTTTTTAAAACCGTCTACCCAGGACTTGCCTCCTCTCTGGGCCACCGAGGCTGGTAGACTTTTTCCGGCTTCTGAGGCCAATGTGACACTTCGTTTTCCATGATAACCATGAGAGGAAGGAGAGCTCAAAACTGGAACACAAGCAAATTGCTGAGAGGCAGCAAAGCATTCCCATCCACTGGCTGTACGTAGTCTCTTTAGCAGGAAGGTGGAAAGGTTCCTGAGAGGAGGATGTGGGCCACAGGATTCCGAGAGTCCCAGGGATGAGGGCAGCAATGGTGAGCAGTGAACTCTTTCTCTAGTTTGATTTCTTTGATTTTTAATTTTTAAAAATTTTTAAAGATGTTGTTTATTTATTTATCAGAGAGAGAGAGAGAGCGAGCGAGTGAGCACGTGAGCACAAGCAGGGGGAGCGGCAGGCAGAGGGAGAAGTAAGCTCCCTGCTAAGCAGGGAGCCCGAGGCAGGATTCGATCTCAGGACCCTGGGATCATGACCTGAGCTGAAGCTGAAGGCAGATGCTTAACCAGCTGAGCCACCCAGGCATCCCAAGTTTGATTTCTTTTAATGACAATATCCAGCGAGAGCTCATATAGCTCGGAAAACGCGGCAACACGGAGGCCAGGCCAGTGAGGATTGGCTGACCCCTAACAGAGCTGACTTTCAACCCCTCTAGTTGAAAGTTGACCACAGCAATCAAATTGTCACTGCAATTAAAGGCGCGAGTCTTCACCTTTCTCCTCCGGGCCTCTAGATAAGATTCCAAGTCTGAAAGCCTCTCCTGTGATAATTGATTTAGAAAACAGCAAAAGCGTGTAAAAGGGACGCCATGGACTTCTATAAAATATTTGCACTTCTTTTGAATGTGTGTTCGTCGGTGCTCTGTGTGGTGTTACAAGGTTACATGCTGGACGGTTTTTGTTTGTTTGTTTGTTTTTACCTAAAAAATGATCATTCTTTTTTGTTTTGTTTTGTCTTGGTTTCGTGCTGTTTTGTTTTGTTTTAATTCAATTATCCAGGCCACCTGGGTGGCTCAGTGGGTTAAGCGTCTGCCTTCAGCTCGGGTCATGATCCCGGGGTCTTGGGATCGAGCCCTGCATTGGGCTCTCTGCTCGGTGGGGAGTCTGCTTCTCCCTCTGCCCGCCACTCCCCTGCTTGTGCTCTCTCTCTCTCTCTGTCTGACCAAAAAAAAAAAATCTTAAAAAAAGTTCTCTAAATTTCATCAGCCAATATATAGTCCATCATTAGTTTTTGTTTTAATGTTCTGTGATTCATTAGTTGCGAAAACCACCCAATGCTCATCACATTGCATGCCCTCCTTCATGCCCGTCGCAGTTACCCCATCCCTCCACCCGCTTCCCTTTCCACAACCCTCAGTTTGTTTCTCGGAGTCAAGAGGCCCATATAGTTTGTCTCCCTCTCTAATATTTCTTCCCTTTCGGTTTTCCCTCCTTTCCACTCTTGTCTTCTGCACTATTCCTTATTTTCCACATATGAGTGAAACTATATGATAATTCTCTTTCTCTGATTGACTTGCATGAAAATGATCATTCTTAAACGAAGGGATATTCTACAAGGTGTGTACTCTTCACAATGCCCATGAGACCCTGACAAACTGTTCCAGGTCAAAGGAAAGTAGGGAGACTTGACAACAGAATGCAATGCATAATCAGAGTTTTTCTTTTGCTAGAAAAGACAATCATGGAACAACTGGTGAAATATGAGTAGAGTCTGGGTATTAAACAGTAGTATTGCACCAATCTATACTTCCTGACTATGATAATCGTATATGATTCTATAGGATAATATCCTTATTTTGGGATATTTGGATAATTATTTGGATTAAGACTTATCTTTGAGGTATTTAGGTTAAAGGTAGCTGCATGTCTGTAATTTACTCTCATACAATTCAGTAAAAAAGTAGATACATAGAGAGAAAAGTGAAACTAATGTAATCAAACGTTAGTATTTGAGGGCTCTATTGGGAAACTCCTTGTTCTATTCTTTTCTTTAAGTCTAAAATTATGTCAAATAAAAATTTTCAATAACAAAAGATAGCTTTTAAAACCTTAAAAAATGTTTAAGGTGCTCTGGTTAACATTACATAAATATTCCAAGGCACCACTGTAAATACTTAGAATACTTTTAATTATTGATAATATGTTTTCCTTTTCACAACACACACTAAAATTCTAACAGCAAAACGCAATTTAACATATACAATAAATAATGATCTCACTGGTCTTACTCTTTGAACATCACCAATTGATTCAGTCATCCAGTGACAGGAATTGTCCCCCCTAAGCACTGTATGTTTGAATATCACTTTTTCTCTTCTGTGTGTTTTTGCCTATATTATTTCATTTTATACCTTGCATTCATGTACTATCTTAGACTTGCAATTTTTCAAGTAAATGTTTTCACAGCTAGATGAGATTTTATGTATATATATATATATATATATATATATACACACACATATATATATGAAGCTGGTTAAAAATAACTACAGATGAGATTTAAATTATATATATATACTTGAAGCTGGTTAAAAATAACTACCATCTGAGAAAGACCTCTTCCTGACTGGGGCCAGCAATGGGAGAGGAGAATTGTGTTCTTCTAAAAGCACCCAGAAATATACCTTAGTCTTCATCCATCACAATCCTCAGATCTGACACCGGTCTTGGGCAATCTATCTATGATAAATCAAAATATCTTTTAGTCATGACAAGAACAAAGATATCAACCCAGGTGGAACCCTGTGTTTGTAAGTATGTTTGTCCTAATCTATTACAGCGAAGCTAATTGGAATTGTGTATCACAAGACGCTCTCCATCTAAATTATACCCTAAGATGAAGAGATTTGGTGTTTAAACATTGTCTTCCTTGCATTGACTTGCACCGTTCCTTGGTGACCAGATTCGGAGAAACAGATGGAAAAAAAAAAAAGATTTTTTTAGGTTGGTGGAAAAAGAAAAAAAAAAATAATGGATTTTAACTTTCAGTCTCTGGAAGGGAAAGTGGGTTCAAATGTAAGGATTTTTAACTGAGACAATTTGTCGATTATTTACATGTTTAATTCTACTGGATTTTATCTTTAAAACTAAGGAAAATAAACACAGTAATTTTTTTAAAGATTTTATTTATTTATTTATTTTGACAGACAGAGAGAAATCACAAGTAGGCAGAGAGGCAGGCAGAGAGAGAGGGGGAAACAGGCTCCCTGCCAAGCAGAGAGCCCAACATCAGGCTCGGTCCCAGGACTCTGAGATCATGACCTGAGCCGGAAGGCAGAGGCTTTAACCCCTGAGCCACCCAGACGCCCCTAAATGCAGTAATTTTTAACAATGGATGTAATTCAGACTCTGTGTGATGTCACTAGTCTGCCTAATGCCCCCTCTTTGCCCTTAGGTTCATTCCCTCTGCCCCCTGCTGTGGCCACAACCCCTTCAAAGACTTTGGCACTGGTGACTTCTTTTTCCAGGAAGGGTTTCCCCACAAATGTTCACCCACAGGACTCCACCTCATCATTCCTTGCTTTTTTTTTTTTTTTTGAAGTAATCTTTGCACTCAACGTGGGGTTCCAACTCACGACCTCAAGATCAAGAGTCCCACCCTCTACCCATTGAGCCCGCCAGGCACCCCTTGCATTCTTTGAGTCTTGCTTTTGTAACTTTCTCCATGAGCCTTCCATGACCATGTGCAAACCATACCTGACCCCTAACCCCTCTGCTTCCTGTCCCCTTTCCTTGCCTCGGTTTTTTGTTTAACATTTACAATCTACTTGCTTATCTTGTTTATGGTCTGTTTCCTTTCCTGGAATATAAGTTTCACACGAGGCAGCTTTGTCCTCTGCTCTATCACCAAGACCTGGCATAGCATTCATTTGTTGAATAAATGAGTGAATGCCGACGACCAAATAAAGGCTCATAGCAATGAGTAATTAATAATAATAATAATAGCCATGAACAAATTTATGAACTGTGCACTGCCAAAGCTACCAGTTTTAAGTATTTTGTTTGCTGGTTTGTTTATCTTTACTCTTTTGCTGCTTTTAGTGTGGACTATTATAAGATTATGTTCAATTTCCCGGTAGTGAATTCCATAGCAAGCCTGCAGCTCAATTTATATCCTATAAACAGGTGCTGGAAAGAATTGTACTTTAGCTAACAAGCTACTATATTGTTCAGTGAAAATAGGAACCAAACCTCCATCGATGAGCTATTAATAGCTCCTTCCCCAGGTCAACGTTAATAGACGTGTATTTGAATTTACTCACTATATGAAAATGGATAAAGATGTGGAATGTATGTGAGAAGAGACAGGGCTGCCTTTCTGAATGCTATGGACTAAATAGTGCCCCCCAAATTACCTATGTTGAAGCCCTAGCCCTCAATGTGATGGTATTTGGAGGTGGGGATTTCGGAGGTGATTAGATTTATGGGAGGTCAGGAGGATAGGGCGCTCCTACCCTACTACCCTGACGCGATTAGTGCCTTCTGGGAAGCGACATCAGAGAGCTTGCTGCTTCTCTCTCCATCACGTGAGGACACAGGAAGAGACAAACCAGGAACTGACCATGCCGGCACCTTGCTCTTGGACTTCCCAGCCTCCAGAACTGGGAGAGAATACATTTCTGTTGCTTAAACCACCCAGTCTATGGTGTGTTGCTATGGCAGCCTGAGCGGACGAGGACACGGAACAAAATTACAAACCACACCCTTGAAGATGAGAAATAAGAAGCAAACATCCCATGTAGTGTGGGCCGCTGGACTTCTTTTCCTTTCTCTAGAATTACTCTCTTGTGATTACTATTATTGCTGCCACTCTGCTCCCAGGGGTGTTCTACTTTAGGACTCAGACCCAAAGGAAGTCCTGAGGCCATTCTCACCATAATCTGTGCAAAACTAAACTGGGCTGGGTTGCTTGGGCAAGTTTCACAAATGGGTAAGAGATAACCCAGGGTAACTCCACAAAATCTAGGTAGATCAGCTCAAGACCTGGTTTGTTCTCTGGGCTTCATATACCTATGCACAGCAAGCGTCACACCAACGGCTGAGGAACACCTGCTGAGATACCTCTTTCCCCTCCCCCACAAGTCTGGACCCCACGGAGGGCGGGATCTCCTGCTGTGCCGATCTGGGAAATGCTCACAACCCCCACCTAATCACTGCTGTATTCCCAGGCTCCAGAACCAAAATAGGTGTGGTGGAGGGAAATGTAGGGCTAGGATCTGAGGTCCAGATCCCTCATGGGCGAGACAGGACTTCCTCCCCTCCCTCTGGGACACCACGGCTTCCTGTTCAGTTCTCCCAGGAATTCTGAACACGGGAGAGAGGAGAAAGCAATTGCTGGAGTGTGCTGGTTACTTATAGCCACGGAGAGACTGCCAGGGCAGAATTAGTCTTGTTTTCAAGTCATTTTGAAACAGTCACAATCTCGGAGGACACCACCAGAACAAAATATTGAATAACTGAAAGAGGAGTAGGATTTGCATAGCAAGTGATATAAACAATGCAAATGTCAGCAACAATAAATGAGCTGGGAGGAGATGGGATAATTGAACTTTAGTGAGAAGTTGCCTCTTTCCAAAGCACTCGTAGTTTCCATTAGGTTGTTTTCAATATTGTTTAGTAGAAGTGTGTGATGCCTCCAACAGATATAGCTGATTTTCATGCGCTTTGGGGATTTCTATAGCATTTTTAAAAAAGATTTATTTGTTTGGGGCACCTGGTTGGCTCAGTTTGTTAGGCGTCTGCCTTCGGCTCAGGTCATGATCACAGGGTCCTGGGATCAAGCCCCGCATCGGGCTCTCTGCTCAGCCGAGAGGCTACTTCTCCATCTCCTGCTCCTCCTGCTTATGTTCGCTCGCTCGCTCTCTGACAAATAAATAAAATCTTTTTTTTAAAGATTTTATTTATTTATTTGAGAGAGGGAAAGAGCATGAGCAGGGGAGGGGCAGAGGAAAAGGAAGAGACAGAATCTCAAGCAGACACTCCACTGAGTGTGGAGCCCAATTTGGGACTCGATCTCATGACCCTGAGATTGTGATCTGAGCCGAAATCAAGACTCAGAGGCTTAGCCAACTGAACCACTCAGGCGCCCCCCCCCCCCCATAACACTTCTAACAGTCATCACTTCTTCTATGGAAAGTTGGTATGCCCTAATGTGCCACTGATCTTGGGAATGGCCTCCCCCACCAAGTTCTGAGTCACAGCCACACACATGGTACATCGTTTACAGCAAGGCAAGCTCAGACAAGGGAGGGACAGAGGAGAGGAGTCCTTATGGATCTGCTGGTTAGGACATCACCTGTTAGGATAGCTTTGTGAGTTTGAGCCTCGGGCAGCCTAATCCTGGACCATCCCCATCAACGAAAACAAGGCATCAAAATATTAAACAAAACCTTTCTGTTGTTACATGAAATGTACTAAGTCAGAAGTGATTTCCAAGCTCTGAGCATCTCTCCACTAAATGATCCATGCCCAAGACATAAGCACTACCACAAAATGTGACCTTGCAGGGCATAGTGAGAAGAAAAGCAAATAGAGAAGGGAGTCGTATTTCAGGAGACAAGAGCTGAGAAACATTAGTAGTTGGGACTTTTTTATGAAGGTTTTTCTTGCTGTTGAGAGTTTTCCTAATGTTCGTAGCATTAGCTATAGATCAGGAACTCCCCACCCCAAGCCTCTCGTGCTCTCTTGATGTGTCTCCAGAACTTCACGGTCAGTATTTGATGATGTCATAAGGTTTACGGCGCATTGCATTCACCATACAAAAGTAAAACATCACCACTCCCAGGAAATGCTTGAAAAAGTTACGGGTTCTTGGTGGCTTTCCTGTCTTTCCCGCATAGTCTACCACGAGCATGAACTACTCTCACCACACAATAAAATCGTGTAAACCACTTGTTAACGAAGATGAAACCATTTTACACGTTCCAGAGTTTGGGAGACAGGACATTGCCTCTTCTCCATCCTTTCCTTTGCTCCTCAAACTAGCAGTTTGGGAAACGAGATGCTCTGCTTTGATGAGAGGCCAGGATTCAATTAAACCAATCCTGGTTTTACAAGTCCAATATGTCCAACGAGAGCTCTCAGTTCACTCAACACATTCTAACCCACTTGTGGTCCACGAAGCATCGCTTATGAGAATAATCAGCTTGAGTGATGTGTGGAAGCAAAAAGGACGGATTTTGAGGCAGCCACGAAATGTTCTTCCCTCCCTGCTCCTACAAAGGAAGGTGGAGAGGTAAAAAGAGAAGGGCCTTTCCTTTGACCCAGCGCAGGGTGTCTGCAGGGACGTAGGCGGGCGGGGTTGAGAGAGAAATGAGCGAAGACAGGTACCCATCCAGCCGGCCGGATCAGACCTTGTGCTCAAACAGAAGGAAAATTTTGCAGCCAGTCGACCATCACATCGCATCCTTCAGTTATTACCTAGTGTTCGGTCTTGAGCCCTAGTCGAGGAGACAGAAAACTGTATTAAGTGCTTCGGGTGTGTTGGAACCGCCAGGATTCCACGGTTCTACCCCTTAGTTACTGGTTTTTGTTTTAAAATTCTTCCTTCCTGCAGCTGATCCTTCTACTTTGCTGGTTAATTTTAATCCTTTAAGAGGGGATAGCTAATTGTCAGCAAAAGAAGGCAGACACAGATAAAATGTAGCACCTCTCAGGCTAATTCCGAACTACATCAGTCACAGCTCTGTATCCGAAACAGTTGCCACCCCCAGGCCGGGGTGTTCAGAGTCTCTGATTTTGCAGTTAGACCCAGCTGGGGCTCGAAACTGGCTCCAGACGTTTAGTAGCATTACCAGATGGTGGGATCCTCTTAGGAAGTAATTCTGTGGGCTTTCTATTCCCTAACCAGGTCTTCGAACATAACGTGTTTCCACCCCCAGCAAACTCAGCCTTCGCATTCCCTAACTAACCGGTCTCTATCTCTACTCTAGGAAGAAATTAGGAGAGGAAGAGAGGGAGCAGAGAGAGGAGAGAGAGAAGGAGAAGGAGGGAGTGAGGGAGGGAGAGAGAGAGGGAGGGAGATTATGGTCTCCTATTTTCCATATATTCTAGTAGAAGCCAATATTATTTTTCTTCTCAATCATCAGGATTTCTCCCACCTCCTCAAGTGCCATGTTCATGTTTTTAGCTTTTTTTGTTTTGTTTTAAGAAATCTATCTCCTCAGGGCACCTGGGTGGCTCAATCGTTAAACATCTGCTTCAGCTCAGGTCATGATCCCAGGGTCCTGGGATCCCGCCTCAGGTCAGGCTCCCTGCTCAGTGGGGAGTCTGCTTCTCCCTCTCCCTCTGCCCTCCCCCTCTTCCCCGTTTGTTCTCTCAATCTCTCTCTCAAATAAATAAAAATCTTAAAAAAAAAATCCATCTCCTTCTTAGGCTTCTCTGGTGATTCTTTTTAATTTATTTTTTATTAAAGTATAATTAGCATACAGTATTATGGTAGTTTCAGGAGTACGATAAAATGATTCAACAATTCTATACATTACTCAGTGCTCATCACAATAAATGTGCTCTTAATCCCTTTTATCTATTTCACCCATCCCTCCACCCACCCTCCTGGTGATTCTTAATTTCAAAAACAACTGGAATCTTTATCAACCATCCCATAGCAGGAGCATAATCTGGGTTCGGGTTAGACATATCCCTGCCCAAACCAAAAATATGTATTACTTTCAAAGTCGTTTCTCAACAAAACAAGTGTTTGGTTTGGGTCGTGGCTTGTTTTGTCTTTTTTATTTTTGTTTTTGGCCACCCAATATTTCTCCCTCTCTATTCATTTCCATGCCTTGTCCTCATTGATTGTTATGAGCTTCCAAAAGTTGTGCACTCGAGTCCCTTTTGCTTAAGTTAGCCAACTTTTGGTTAGCAGGCTTTGGGTTAGCCAGCTTAGTTGTTCATAAACAAAAATATTAACCAATACACCCGGGCCTCATCTTGGCTCTCACCTCTTTTTCCTGTCCTAAATTTGCTAGTGCTTAAGCACAGGTTAGATAACAGTGATCCAAATAGTGTCTCCCAGATAAATTTCCCAAGCAGTAAACTGGATTTAAGGGAATGAGGAACAGGAGTTGATATGAGAGAAGAATATTTCAGCAGTAGGATATCGCAAGGTATATTCATAAGACACAAAGAAAGCTGTGAGTGCGTAAGACCGCCTGCAATACTGGGGCTAAGGACTTTGACTACTTTTACTACTTACAATTTTACCCATAGTTGGCTTTAGTGAAAGACTGTGATAGTAGCCTTCTGCTCCAATGCCCTTCCTATTTCTTTGGCAATAAAAGCCAATGGGACGGAGATCATTGAGATTCAGGAAAAGGGGTAAGACCAGAAGCCATTGGCAAGCAGTAGCTGAGCTGATCTTCTTGCAAATACCAGGTCATTAAATGCTGCTCTTTACAGCAATACGGGGGGGGGGGGGGGGGGGGCGGGGGGC
>CM052802.1:120307451-120423536 GCA_028533885.1 Nasua narica
GGGGGGGGGGGGGCGGGCGACGCTGCGGCCGGGGGCGGGGGGCGGGAGCGCGTCCGGGGCGCCCGGCCCGCGCCCCCTCCTCCTCGCGGCCGTGGGGCGCGCGGTCCCTGCAGGCTGGGAGCGCGTGGTGGGGGTGCCGAGGACGCGCGCGCCGGGCCTGCCACCCTGCCCTCCCCCCGAGACCCCGCACTTTCCCGGAAGAAGGAGGCCCAGCACACCTGCCGCAGGTGTGTGCATGACGCCGCCTGTAGGGTCCCCGCGGGGTCTGGCAACGCCCGCCGAGTCCCGAGATGAGGTGGCTGCTGGCGGTCGCAGGTCCCTGGGGTTGCTTGGCAGACAAACGGGGCCCTTGTCTCTTGCTGCTTCTCAAATGGACCGTTCACCTGCACCTCCCCGTTTGCGGGCTCGACGAGCGTAGGTTTCGGTCATCCACTCCATTGCCTTTAAAGCACGCATTTCCTTAGGAGTAGAGAAGAATGCTTCTAAACACTGCGTGTTGGTAGGACAGACAGCAAATTTGATCTCGAGTGGAAAGCTGTGCCCTCACACCCCCTAGACCTGAGATGTTTAGAAAACCTCTTGTAACAAGCTTAGCTGACACTTGTGGCGTGTTTCCTCAGTGTGTTTGTTTTTTTTGGAGTCCAGATGGTTAAAATTGTCCAGATAATCTGCTAGATCAGCTGTGCAGATCGTGCTGGTGGAGGAAATTCCAGTGATTGGAATAAGAGGGAAAATACCCTGTAGATTCCCTCCCTCAGCCTTTCTGGAAGGCTACTTTTGAAGACTCCTTTTTCTCTACTGCAGTGGACGGTGTCCTGGATGTTAAAGGAAGCACAAGCGTCTCTATTGGTTCATCAACACCAGGATCATAGAACTTTGTTCTTACAGCTTAAGACAGGCACTGTAACACCTTTGTTGAACTTTGTGAAAAGCAAGCAGGAATCTTGGACCCAGAATGTTATCTTGGGTTTGCTTGAACTCCATGAACCATTTCCTCATCCATGTTGCCTTCATTTTTGTTCTAGGTGTGCAGGCGGTTGGGAATTATAGAAGTTGATTATTTTGGACTGCAATTTACGGGTAGCAAAGGTGAAAGTTTATGGCTAAATCTGAGAAATCGGATCTCCCAGCAGATGGATGGGCTAGCCCCTTACCGGCTCAAACTGAGAGTCAAGTTCTTCGTGGAGCCACATCTCATCTTACAGGAGCAGACTAGGTAAAGTGACACTGAAATAAACCAATGTCAGATAGACTTTTGATTCCATTTAGGAGAAAGGGCCGTTGCCCCTCCCCAGCGATGTTCGCAGGCAAATGTGTTTGATACTGAGTGAGCTGGTCAGAACTGAGAAGTTTTCCACAGCCCATCCCTTTTGTTGAGGTGAACAGGGAGCCGCCCAGTTGGCCTGGGGTACATTTTCTAGCTCCTGTGGTTTTTCTTGTCTTTGTAAACAGTGAGGGAACAGGGTTGAATACTTACAAACACTCGGGATCAGTGCCACAATGCAGGGTTAAAAAAAAAAAAAAGGTTAAAACCCCAACTGACTTCCTGATAGCCGCATATACTGCCCGATAGTAACCTCTGCCTCAGCCGAGTTACTACAGGTCACTGCAGACTGTTCTAACAGAAAGCAGGAAACAGTTCCTCTTGGGTTACTTAAACTTAGTCAACTTCAGCCTAGTGTCAGATTACAATATGCAGCAAAGAGCTCTGTCCGACTCTGCAGAATTTTTGAAGTTGTTAAGTTTCTTGAACACTTAGTAAGAGAACTTTGTAAGGCCAGTGTAACCAAACTCCAGTCTACAGATCTGTAACGCATGATTGTTTAGATTGTTGAATTTATCTCCGTTACTTCTAGAAAACCACCAGCAGTGGTAGATAACTGGAGCATGTCGTTTCCTTTTTCAAACAGAAAATGTTTTCTCCCCTGGACTGACTCTAATACTTCTCAAGGATGAGCCAAATTAGGAAACTGGCGCTCAGTATTTATTACTGAAATTTAAGAGACTTACATCATATAATGGCATGTTACCAAAAAAAAGAAAGAAAGAAAGAAAAAGAAAATGACGTTTAAAAAGAACAAACTTTGGATCTGAGTTCTAATATTTTTCATAATCCTTTGGTTTGGAAATTTGCCAGGTGCATGAAAAATGTGAATGTGACAGTCTCAAGTAATGATAAGTGAGCAAAATCCTTTAAGAGTTGTTAGCATGTCATTTTTTTTTTTTTGTCCTCTGCTAAAGGACTGATAGAAAACTATTTTGAAATACTATTCATTTGGATTTGAAATGTCTCTTTTACCTTGCTACAGAACTTTAAAGGGTGAGGGAAACGTTCAATTTTGTCTCTGGGCAAGTATATTGGATTCTTAGTGTTCCTGAAAATGTCTTGCAAAATATTCATATGATTGCATGTTTAAGGATGTTTTAGCCGTTATATTAATCAGAATAGGTCTTGTTGGTTGGTTGGTTGGTTTTTTAACTTAAAGCTGATTTGTGAAAGTTTCCACTTCGTGCTTCAGTGTGATAACTTGGAGTAGAGTAAGAGAGAAGGATACATACACACACACACACACACACATACACACACATATACATTACAGCATATTGGAATTTTCACTGGGTGGTTTTGCAGTCCTTTGTGGGTCCCCGGATGAAAATCTGTTTTGATGATACAACTTTATTTTTTAAATTTGCAGAAGCTCTAAGGACCAAATACATCTGATATAAACAATGGCTGCAGATATGATAGCATGATCCAATTGTGTTATGAGTGATTATAGACTTTAAAGTTTGCCACTAGGTGGTCTCTACCTGTGCTTTCTGCAACTGAGTTAATAATCATTAAGTCCATTTTATACATGCAAGAAATAGAGATATCCTGTGAATTAGAAATTTCCTACTTTATTGACTCAGTTGACTGTAACTCTTGACTCATTGACTAACTAATTAATTAATTCATTAACTCAGAGAATACAGACACCTAGTTAGCTAGGTAATTTTAATTGATTTAGTTCCTTTTGCAATCTTATCAAAAAATTAGCATGATCTAAGCATTTGACTTGCTTTTAAAATATTGGTGAATTTTGCTTGTTTTTCATGGGGTTGTTCAAAACACAGAATTTGAGGAAAATGCCACCTAAAGTACAGAGCATTCTGCTTTAGTAACTCAAGTGATTTGTAAATAGCATTTGTACCTTTTCATTAGGATCATAAGTTGTTCTGGGTCCAATGTAGTTACAATTAGCGTTGTTTTTATGCGCATGATCCTATGGAGCAAAAATACTGATTTTTCTCTCACATCATGTTAGCCAGATCAAGCTGGTTGGTAAACTTTTTGATGGCTCTTAATTCGTTGTAAAATATTTATATAAACTGCTGTGAAAATAAAGTAGATCTGTTTGCATAGTCCATAAACACAGCTCTGCCAGTCCAGTTACGAGCTGTGATTTTCTCCCGTCTCCAAGTCAAGTCAGGCGGGGACATTTAGTATCCTGAAAGTGTCTGGATAGCTTATTAAATGGTTCTGAAATATCCTGGCCAAATTGGCCTGTGTGTAGAGTTAAAGTAGCCTACTCACAGTAGAGCTGGCTTAAGTGGGGTAGTAAATATACCAGTTTGCATCAGATTAGGGAGGCTGCTGCACGAGGGCAGACAGGAAGGCCTGTTGGTAACAGGAGAGTAGATGGGGAGTGGTATTTGGGGGTGCTGTATTCTAGGTGCAGCTCTGCCCCCAACTACCAGAGTGTCCGGACTCCCAAGACTGAGCCAACCCCGAGCTTCATCTCAGTTGAAAGCCCAGGGAGGGTTTGTCTCTAAAAATCCTTCCTAGCAGTAATTTTTTTTTTTCTTTGCTTCTGCTTCTTTTCTAGCTTATTTTCCTCAATGTTTTCCTCAATATATTTTTCTGAAGACCACCTCCCCCCCCCAAAAAAAAAGAAGAAAGAAAAACCATATCAAATGTCTGCTTAGATTGATACAGTTAATCTGGTCTCTGATTTGGCCTAATTTTAGATTTGGTTCTTTACCCAGATTATTATGTTTGCCTTTGAAGGAGGGGGTCTGGAAAGTAACCAGAGAGTCTTGTTCAGACTCGGCTGGTACATTTCAGAGACAGAGACAAGCAGGTATATTCAGCAGATGTTTGCCATGCTGTGCATTAAAACTAAAAGTGAAACTCATGTATTCTGGAGGTAGATCTGAAATAATAATGATCTTTGAAAGTCTTGCCTTTTAAAGCCTCTCAGTTATTCACAGCAATTGAGACCAGATTTTGTCAACATGTTCAAAGCCAGAGATATGAGAATTGTATGCTTCATCCTCAGAGATGGTGATTATACTGTCCACTGCCAATAAAATCTGTTTTTTCCTGACTTTGCTACATTTTAGCAGAGATCTGGGATCTTTGCTAGGGGCCCTCCTGCTTCCTTAAGACTCACCAGCACCTGAATTCTCTTTCCCAGAAACCAGCCTCGGCACAAGGCTTCCGTGAGTCCTGAACTAAACACCCAGGGAAATGCTTTAATCCTGAGCGTTGAATCTTGTCAAGATTTCAGTGATTCGAGCAAGTGGTGTTGAGTTTGACCCTCCCTCGTTAAATCCCGCTGTCCTCCAGTCCTCCTTGGGAAAGCCTGTGCTGGGCCTGCCTCGGAGACTGCGCTGTCCCAAGACATCATGTAGCTTTCCTTTATAGCATCTAATGAGCATATAACACTACCATCTACTTATGTGACAATTTGTTTATTGTCAGCTGCTCTAATAATTTAAATTCCATGAAGCAGGGGGCTGATCAGCATTGTATCCCCAGAGTCCGCCAAGTGCCTCGTGCATAAACATTTGTTGAGTCAATGAATTAAGAAATTAGAAATAAAAAATGGGGTTAATGGATAGTCATAATGTAAATTTTCTTACAGATAGTGAAATGTTTACTAGTTTGCTTCTATAAACTGAAAAGTTTGAGACAATCTAAAAGAAATCTCACCATTAAAAAATGTTTTGTAGTGATTACTGTTTGTTAAGAATTTTCTTGGGGCTTGGCATTCTTCTGCTTCCTTCCTTCACTCTCTCCACCCCACCCCAAGCCTTTTGTTTATTGTGGCTGTTAGTTCTCATCTAAAATGAACTACCACTCACCTGGACCTTTTATGAAATTCAGATAGTTTTCAAGCGACAGGCTCCTTAATCCAATTTTGAGCCAGGTTGTAGGTTCTAAGTACTTATTAAACCACGTGTCTCCTTTCTCCCAACAAAAATCACTTAGATGTCAAAATCCAGGGAAGATGGCATCATTGAATCCACAAAGCAAATGCCACATGCAAATAGGGTCAGAGTCTGCCTTTAGCTCAGGTCATGACCCTGGAGTCCAGGATCGGGCTCCCGATCCACATCGGGCTCCCGATCCACATCAGGCTCCCGATCCACATCGGGCTCCCCACTCGGTGGGGAGTCTGCTTCTCCCTCTGATCCTCCCTGCTCTGGTGCTTTCCCTCTCTTCCTCTCTCTCTCTCAAATAAATAAGAACGTGTTCAAACCAAATCATATGTATCCTAGCCAGAGCCTGTAATCAGGTTCAAAATCTTTCAATACATCGTCAGCGTTGGTAAAGGTTGTTTAGCATAATTTACCTTTGTGGGTTCAGAATGGGTTCAGTAGATACTGTTGCAGCAATATTTATCTGATCTAAAGGCATCACTGTGTTTTTCATCTCAACTCCATGCCAAACAGTAGAATGACACATTCCTTTTTTTTTTTTCCTGTGTGACCAGAGACAAAATAGGCTTCAGGAAAGAAAAGCAGACTTCTCTATTGTTTTCAGAAAGTATTAATTAGATTCCTGAATTCTTTTTTTTTTGGGGGGGGGGGGGATTTCTGAATTCCAGTTTACCTATTAAGTCTTTCTTTTTGCTCAGAGTATAGGATGTTTATAGGATCATATATTTATTTTAGCCACAGATCTCCCATCTGGACACATTCAAGTATCTTTATGAATTTCGCATACTTGTATATTTGCGTAAAGTTTCCAAAGAACATTAAGAAATTGATTTTTTATGTTACCAAAATGGGCTTTCAATTTTAAATCTGTCATTTGAACTAAAAGTGGACTATTTAGATGGCACATAGGGTCAGACTGAGGGTGCCCGGTGATGCAGGGCTGTAGGCACAGGAGGTACGTTTACTATCTCAGTCATGCCCCACCGTAGCCTGCTTCCAGAGCTCTCCTGGATCTAACAGCACTCCCCACAATCCAGACCTTTGGGAAAGTTCTTGTAGGAAACACGTTTAAACTGCTGGATTGCCTGGATTGTTGCTTGCCTGGGTCAGGGTATCTGTTGTAAGTAAGTAATCCTATTTTTTCCAAGTGCAGATCTCATGCTTCTGGTAATCACTTCTGAGGTTGGGGATTTCCCTTTCCTTTCCGCCCCTCCCCACCCCCCAAAAATTTCATTGCAGGTATGACTTCTTTGTCCCCATCTGCTTGTTTTGATATGATCAGTAACCTTTCGCCCATTTTACAAAAAGGGATGGGTGGGCGGGGGGAGTCCATGAACTAGACAGTTATAGAACAGATGATTCAAAAGAAAAGTAATAGGGAGAAAAACGCTTGATTCAAAATCGCCCCGCAGACCCTTGAGCCATCACTGGATTCCTTATTGGAATGTATCTCTGAACTGTGCCACCATCCCTGTTGGGAAGGGGGCGTGAACTAGTCTACCGACGGCTCATCAGAGCTTGGTGACCCTCGCGGTCACTGATTCCTTGTCTTGTTCTCTTGAAGAGCATCAGCACGTCACCCAAAAATTCATGTGAGGCTGGAGTTACCGTAATAGGATATGCTTCCCTCAAGCTACAGGTCGTCCCTTCCATCTAAAAAGGATCTGTCAGAGATCAGTTCACCCTGTGACCCCAGGCTAGGGCTTGGCACAGAGGCAATGACTGACAAATATTTGTTGACTTCAAATGAAAAGATTCCTTAATAGCCACGAAATTGCAGAATACAGGAAGGGCCCCATCGGAAAGTTCGTGGGGGAGGGGGGCGGGAAGAGGAGGACTCTTCCACTTCCTGAGTGTGCACTGCCGTCCAGCCTGGAAGGGGTGGGGTTTGCAGGAAGGGCCAGTTGTCCTCCTGCTCCCTTCTTGGAATGCTGACCCACAGGCTGAGGAAAGATCGAGGGAGGTCTCAGACTGCTGAGCACTTGCTCATATCCTTGGCCTTTGACTCCAGCAGCCGCGTCTCTAGGAGCGGGCTCGGGTTGTTCGGGTGAGACGCGGAAGTCTCTCTCCGAACCACTTGGAAGACAAGGAAGCAGTGACCTCAGGCCTCTTGCAGGTGAAACGTCACTCCTGCCCGAAGCCGAGAACTGGTCTCTAGGTTGACACTAGGGAGAGAAGTCAAAAGATACTTCCACCTGAGCAGTATTTGAGTTGAGAAGACTTGGTTTGTGGTGATACCCTTACGCTCGTTCAGCACGTAATTCCTCCTTCGCCATCAACTTGTATGCAGGGTTTTGTTTCCAACTGTTGGCCCTCCCGTGAATACAGAGACAGGGATACGTCCCCCAAGATGAAATTTACCGAATGGCCGTTGAGAAAGCCTTCTGACAGCTGAAGCACCGTCGTACCCCCAAGATCGCATGGGATGCGAGCCCTCGCTGCTCCCATAGCTATTTTAAAACAAACTATTTCTGTAGTTGTTTCTTTGCCCCAGTAGTTTCCCCCTTCTCAGTTGAGCGGTGTGTTAAAAATACTTTATAAAGACTAGCAGATGTTTGGGTCAATAAAAACCCTGCTTATCTTCTTTCCGCACTCTTAGGCATCCTTACTGTGATTTCTTCATTGGGGCTTTGAATCAAGAAAAACCTGCAGTATTTTTGGCAGAGTCTGATAACTTTAAATATTTCTTTGTCTTTCCAGAACACACAAAACCTTGAATTTAAACATCTTACAGGAAGATTCGTGGCTCTTGCCTGCCTGACGTTATGAGACTGTCCGTAGAGCCCCTCCCCCTTGTACTTGTAGTCTGGCTTCCTTCTCCTTGTCTTACACTGCTCATGTGTCCCCTCTGCCTGGGACGTCAGACATAGGACTAGCGTATAAATAAAAGCAGTACTGAGAACTGGAATCAGGGTATCCAGCGCAAGTGGGAAGCTGAGCTTAGGGGCTCTGTTCAGAGCAGTGTCAGAGATTCACTGCTGGTCATAATTCATTTGTTAATGGGAGGAATATTGTGGCATTTCCGCCAGTCGGAGAGGCCGTAGCAAGGCATCAAATGAAGGTTATACCTGTATGTTTGCCAGAGACAAATTTTATAACCAGGCCGGTGTCTCCGTGGGAGTTTTAGATACAGTGTTGAGAATCTTGGGCAGTCTGGATTAACAGGCTTCGTAGGTGGTGTTTCCTGGGAGTTTCTAAGTCTGACACACCTTATAGGAAACATAGAATGTAGTATTGTATGCAGTTAGGAGAGGCACTAATGGAACGGAACTAGGGGTCCGCAGACGCTTGGGGTTTCACATCCATTCACAGAGCTCTCTCACGGAGTGCTAGAGACACTTGAGAAGTCAGCTAACTGCAGCTGACTGTAAACATTAGACTCTGCCGAATACTGTAATAGAGAAATAAACAGTTTGCATAGGATATGGATGAAAGGGTAGGTGATCTAAGTGAGGGCACAGAAAGAATGCCCCTTAGGACAGAGGGAGCAGCCAAGACCACAGACACGAGGACATGAACAGGCTAGGTCTTTCCAGGAAGAGGAACTGCCCCTTTCCTGGGGGTGTAGTCGCCGAAGGGAAGTCCCATGTGGCTGGACGTTTGGGGCCAGACCCACAGAAGCTGGGGTTCATGCCGACAGCATGCTTCCTTGGCAAACAGTTGGGATTCCTCGAAGGATTTTTGAGCCGAGAAATGGCAACCTTATCCTAGAAGGAAATGGCTTAGAGGGTGGATTAGCAGAGTCTAGAGAGATCGGCTTGGGGGAGATTGTAAATTCCCAGTTGAGAGCCACAGGTAGGACGTAGGCGATAATCCTATAGGGAGACTGGAACTGACTTAAAGAGTTTGCAGAGATAGAAAGCAGGTGGAAATAAGACAAAAAGTCAAAAGTGGGTCTATGGGTAAAATAACAAACAAGCCTCAGGTTTCCACTGGGAGGAGAAGTGGGTTTAGGAGGGAGGGTGGTGAGTTTGGTTTTGAACAAAGTGAAATTAGGATACTGAACATCCCAGGTGGAGGTGTCTGTAGGCACCCACCTGGGTATTTTTTGTTTGTTTTTTTCCCACCTGGGTATTTGAATATCATGCTTAGAGAAGTTGGGGCAAACTAGAGATCTGGGCGTCATTTGAATGAAGGTGAGGAGCTAAGATATCGAGTCCACATTAAGATCAAGTTTTTCTCAAGATAATTTCTTTTAAAAATTTTTTTAAAAATTTAATGCAGAAACTTGTGTGGAGTTATTTTATATCTGATAACTTGAATGTTACTGGATTTGTCTTAATCAGATTTGTTTTGTCTGGGTCATACATTTTATTCCGGAGAAACTTAAGTTCTTAGACTTATTTTGCCTTAATACTCACTATTTAAAAACAATAACAACAAAAACCAAAAAAAAAAAAAAAAAGATTCTTTAGTGGCAGGCATTTTCAGGGTAACTTTTTAAATCACTGTGTTTTCATTACCAAAAGGGATTGTGAAACCGCCAAGCAGGTTGAGCTTGATATCAAGCTAGCCCCCCAGGATAAGCTCCTTCTTGCATCACTTTGCAGGCATATCTTCTTCTTGCATATCAAGGAGACCCTCCTGGCTGGCCACCTCCAGTGCTCCCCGGAGCAGGCAGTGGAACTCAGTGCCCTCCTGGCCCAGACCAAGTTTGGAGACTACAATCAGAACACGGCCAAGTACAGCTACGAGGAGCTGTGTGCAAAGGAGCTCTCCAGCGCCGCCTTGAACAGGTGAGGCCGCACGGGGGCAACGGTATTCACACAGCTCGTGACTTTATACGTATTTCCTGAAGCAAATGCATCTCTGGTGTATATATACAGATAGCTGGCGAGGCTGAGACTAGACCATTGCCCAATTTAGCCAGTTTTTTCAAAGGATTCTTAGCCTTTTCTTCGAGACATTTACAGACACCAAACATAATCCGCCTAAATCAGTGCCCTTATATAAAATGCCATGGGACAGGAATTTTTAAAATCTCGGACCTCTGAAGGATGCAGATTTCTTCCAAAGTCTATCATGTGTGTTGGTATTTTCTTCGTCCCAGCAAGGATTAAACCGAGAGACCGAGCGTGTCTTAGTTACCCATTCCTGGGGAATAAGTCACCCCCAGACTTCGGGGCTTACAACAACGAACAGTAGCTCTCCCTGCTGTGGGTCAGAAATCTGGCTGCAGCTTGACTGGGTCCTCCCGGATCTTTCGTGAGGTGAGCTGCTGGTGGAGTTCAGTGTCATCCGGAGGCTCAAGCGAAGGAGGGACCCCCTTCGAGGCTGCCTCCCATGGCGTGATGGCAGGGCCTTCCCTCACCACACAGGCCTCTCCTGGAGGCTGTGCCACGACATGGTCACTGGCTTCCCTGAGGACAAGCCATCAGTCAGAGCAAGGGGGAACATCCAGGACAGAAGCCAAGTCCTTTTAGAACTTAACCTCAGAAGGGAGTGACATCCCATCACTTCCGCTACATTCTGTGCATTGGAAGTGAGTTATGAACGCAGCCAGTCGTTAGCACCGCAGGAACTCAACACTCGGGTGAAGGGAAGTGTACAAGGTGTGACTGTTGAGGGGAGGGAGGGGAGGTCTTGGAGGACGGTGTTAGAGGCTCTCTGCCCCAACAAGTAGAATAAATCCTGCAGTCTTCATTTGCAGATGATCTCATCAATCCCTTCTAATGCTTTAGCATAGTGAAACTTACAAAGTAAGTGTAGACACCCGTGTGAGAAGTTCCTACATACAAAATCTCTTATGTGTATTTTTAGAGATTCTCCATAATTCTTCCAATTCACCCCTACATGGCATCCCCACTTGCTTTCTACTGAGTATTTATACTTGAGGTCTGGAATGGTGCCTCAGAAGTATTTTACAGTCAATTTGCTAAATAAATGAAATATCAATGTTATATTGCTCTAAGTTTTTGACATACATAAGTGGTAGCATCCGCATGATTCACTAGTGAAAATGATACTGATTTCTCTCTAAAGACCACATCAGTGAATCTCTCCATGCCTCTCTGCCCTATTGGTGTCCAACAGCATTGTTGCAAAGCATAAAGAGCTGGAGGGGACCAGCCAGGCTTCGGCCGAATACCAGGTGTTGCAGATCGTGTCGGCGATGGAAAACTATGGCATAGAGTGGCACTCCGTGAGGGACAGCGAAGGGCAGAAACTCCTCATTGGGGTTGGACCTGAAGGAATCTCAATTTGCAAAGACGACTTCTGCCCAATTAATAGGTAACGTACGGCTCACATTTTTATTTAGCCCAAAGCATGCATATCCCTTTATAGCTCTGCATGGAAAAATATAAAACCGGGAAGGGATTTGCCAGATACTTACTTTTTAGGAATCAGATGTTTCATTTTGGGCATGGATATTAAGTTTATTCAGGTTTTGATAACCATTTAATTATTTTTTATTTTATTTGAGAGGGAGAAAGAGAGTGTGCATGAGCTGGGGGAGGGGCAGAGGACGAGGGAGAAGCAGACTCCCCACGGAGCAGGGAGCCTGACCTGGGGATCGATCCCAGGACCCCGGGATCATGACTTGAGCCGAAGGCAGATTCTTCACTGACTGAGCCACCTGGGCGCCCCTTGATTATTTTTAAACTATGAGCTCAAGTGTACTGATGGGGCCGAGTTAATATTTTTCAAAAAAGTTCACTGCTGTAAACGTCTCCTTTCCACACACACACACACACACACACTCACACACTCACACACTCACACACTCCACAGCTCACTCCAGCACTTCTCTCCACAACCGCTTTTCCACGCGCCTCTCTGAGCAGGGAGTGCTGTGCCTACTGCAGACCAAGCATCTGGGTGTCCCGCCGGGTCCCCAGCACAGCCCGGGACAGATCTCTCCTCCAGGGCCGGCTCACTTTTCTCTTCCCGGGTTTCAGGATCGCTTACCCTGTGGTGCAGATGGCCACCCAGTCGGGAAAGAACGTGTACTTGACCGTCACCAAGGAGTCCGGGAACAGCGTGGTGCTCTTGTTCAAGATGGTCAGCACTCGGGCAGCCAGTGGGCTCTACCGAGCGATAACGGAGACCCACGCTTTCTACAGGCACGTAGCGCTCCGTCCCCCGCAACCTTAGCGCCGGCCTGCAGCCCTGGGTTTTTAGGTGACGAGGTCCCTGCGGTTTCTGGTATCGTCGTGTCCATGAATCTTGTGCAGAACTTAGGAAATCCGTGGCTTTCGAACATTTTGTTTGTCCTGCTCTGCTGTAGCATCGGAGTCCTTATCAACGTGGTCCCCGTGCTCCCCACAGCACGTGCGTGGGATCGAGCTGCACAGACCACAGAAAGCCTCCCCTTTCCCCCGCTTCTCTTACCTTATTCCCTCACAGCGCCTCCGCCTCCTTGTTGGGCCTGTCCCACCGCCGCCTTGCTCCTCCCCAGCGGGGTGAGACTTGCTCCGAAGTCGTCTTTGTGGGAGAGCGGCTACTGACCCCCCCAATTGCTCAGCGCCCAGGAAGGATTTTCTCACCACACTCACAATACCCTCATTTCAGAAGGTGCTTTTAAAGCAGACTTGTGGTTTGACCCAAATATGTGAGAAATTAAGGCTGAGAAATTTAATTGCAATCTTAACCTTTTTTTCCGTTAAGATAGACACACAAATTTGGGAGCAGAATGGAAAATTGGTGGGAATTTTTAGCATAAAGCCAGGAAAGAAGAACATGTCCTTTTTTCCTTGGTACGAGGTGTTTCTGACTGGAGCTCCTGTTCCCGGGGGTGGAGGCGCGCATTCACTGCCCTCTCCGTTGACGGCTGCTTTGTCCCGGGTCCTCTGGGGACACTGGAGAAACAGAGGTAGAATCATGAAATGTGTAACGCACGTAGCCCTGGAAGAATTTACTTTCGGGCACGCAGGCAAGAATACAGATGTCCGCTGACACAAATACTCTTAGGCACAGTAGCCTCGGAAGGTCTGAGTCACAGGAATGCCCGGGCTTGTCGGTACTGAAGCAGACGTTCTGTCTGTCCCTGCAGGTGTGACACAGTGACCAGTGCCGTCATGATGCAGTACAGCCGAGACCTGAAGGGCCACTTGGCGTCTCTGTTTCTGAATGAAAATATTAACCTTGGCAAGAAGTACGTCTTCGATATTAAAAGAACGTCCAAGGAGGTGTACGACCACGCCCGGAGGGCTCTGTACAACGCGGGCGTGGTGGACCTCGTCTCGAGAAGCGAGCACAGCCCCCCCAGCTCCCCGCTGAAGTCCTCGGAGAGCAGCATGAACTGCGCCAGCTGTGAGGGCCTCAGCTGCCAGCAGACCAGGGCGCTCCAGGAGAAGCTGCGCAAGCTGAAGGAGGCCATGCTGTGCATGGTGTGCTGTGAAGAGGAGATCAACTCGGCCTTCTGCCCCTGCGGCCACACTGTGTGCTGTGAGGGCTGCGCCGCCCAGCTGCAGGTGAGGGGTGCTCGGCGGCGGCGGTGGCGGCTCCTTCCCCTGCTCGCGGTCACGGAGCACCTGCCGGTTGCCGGGTGCAAGCCGAAATGCCTGGCTCCACCTGCACCCCCGGGCAGGGCCTTCCTGTGTGGGGCCTTCACAGGTACTGCTCTTGGGAAACATTCTGGATCAGCGCACTGTTTCCAGTGTAATTGCTCTAAGTCGTAGACCCTTTTCAGGTTCTGGAAACGTGACTTAGACTCACAGGGTAACACATCTCGCAAGCAGGTGAGCCGGAGGCTAGAACCATCACTTCCTGCCTCCTGACGCTTAGGAGCATGGTCTTTATGATTTACGTAAAATATTTGAAAAAGAACACTAAGAAGCAGTAGGTAGAGCTCACTTTCAGTTCCGTGGGGGGATAGTTGGCTGTGATTATTTGTGATTAATTTCCCCTTATTGCTGCTTATGCTTCAAGGGGGCATCTTGGATTGGCTCTTAGGTAGCAAGTCAAAACTAATTTTAATATTAATACAGACGACAAAAGCAACTCACATATGTTTTCCTTTTTCGCACCTTGCATTTTCCCTTTACAATAATTTTTTCAACTCATTGTCATTTCTAAGAACTGGTTGCTAAATGTCACTGTGGTTTTATTTTAAAATTAGCCCTAAATAATATCTAGTCCTTCAAAAGCTGCTAATTTCAGAACTATTTTTAGGGTTATATACTAAGCTGGCAGGATGCCTTTGTCCTTCCTGAGAGTAGATAATGAGTTAATAACAAGGAGTTACTTCTCTAGGGGCCGTAGGTCAGGGACTTGCTTCCCCCCACCCCTCCCCACATGGTTGGACCCCCCCTCCCCCATGCCTAACACCCCCCCCTGTGGCTGAGGGAGGGCCAGGCTTACTGAGAAGCCAGCCAGGATGTGAGCTGGGACCTGGGACCTAGCAGAGCCAAGTCCACAGGCCACATGGCATCAGCCTGGCAGCCCTGGCCTGGGTCAGCCCACTGAGCCAGGGCACCCAGACTCTGGAAGGGTCTCAGCTCCCCTGCATCACTGCCAGAGGGCTGCACTCTGCCCATGCAGGGACCTCAGCCTCGCCACACAGCGAGAATTCCATGCTAATCACTTTACTCATTGTGCCTGGGTTAGAGTGGGACTAAAAACCTAATTACTTGCCTGTGGTTTATACTTTTTCCTAATACTTTGAATCCCTTGTAAGGTATAGGCTTTTAAACCTGTTAGAAAGCAAAGATATCTGGGGAGCTGGGTGGTTCAGTCGGTTAAGTGTCTGCCTTCCACTCAGCTCATGATCACAAGGTCCTGGGATCGAGTCCCACGTGAGGCTCCCTGCTCAGCGGGGGGTCTGCGGCTCCCTTTGACCCTCCCCCTGCTCATGCATGCTCTCTCTCTTTCTCTCACTGTGTGTATCAAATAAATAAATAAAATCTTTAAAAAAGAGAAAGCAAAGCTCTCAACCCCTTGAGAGCTAGACATAGTCGCAACCACAAGTTACTTAGCAAACTGACTAGAGTAGGTGCCACGCGTGATCACGGAAGACGCAGCCTCGAAGGTGCCCTAACTAGTACCGCGGGCTTCTCTTTTCCAGTCGTGTCCGGTCTGCAGGTCGCGGGTGGAGCATGTGCAGCACGTCTACCTGCCGACCCACACCAGTCTGCTCAACCTGACGGTGATCTGACGTGTCGTGCCCTTCATGGGACGTGCCACATTTCCACGGACTGCACTGCTGCCTAACTGTACAGATGATAGATCGTGGAGAAAACAAATACTCCGACACACCCATCTGCCATGCAACATGTTAAAAAAGAAGAAAAGGACGAATAAAGAGAGTACTCCTCCCCACCAAAACATACCATGCGTAGAGTCCGCATCCACACTGGTGGGACCGGGAAGGGTTCTGGGCATGGCCAACGTTCCTTGGATTCTCTCTTCTCATGATCCAGTTAAAGGAATAAGTAATATCTATGATGTCAGTTAAGAGGCAGCAAAGCCAAAAAGTGGGTACCTTTTAGGAAAGGATGTTGTTAAGTCTCCTGATATATCCCCAGGTAAGTTTCCTACGTGGCAGCAAATTTTGTAAGAATTCGTTTTAAGAATTTACTTGGTTCTTTTTGTACGGTCGTGGAGCTCTGAACATTTTAATAGGAAATTTTTCTTAACCGGTCATTTTAATGTCATTTCTGTTTTTATAACTTGCTCAAGAACGACTGGAAGGCAAAGAGATATAAAGATCCATTCCGAGACTTTGAAACGTTGACAACGGGGTTGTCAGATGTAAACCAGTCTGGCTAGTGGAAAACAGAGAACTCAGTATGCACGGCTTCCTTGCCCCCCGCCCCGCCACCTCTCCGCCAACCTTTTGATTATAAAATGCTACCAGTCTGGTTATAAGATTTCTGTGGAGTAGTTCGCACTCCTTGGGCTCTTGAGTTGGTGGGATATTTTATTGAAGTTGAAAAGGGAACGCATGTTCCTTGGGAAGCCGAGCGTTGCTGGAGGAGATGAAGCTTCGCGGTGTATAACCCGGGGGGGGGGCGGGTCTCCACTTTTCCCCAAACATCCACTCCAGCTTCATACCCTAGGGTTGCTTTGGCTCCAGCCATCAAGCCATTTATAGCCTTATCGTACGTATCTTAGATTATTGTATGCCTTTTTTTTTTTTGGTAGTAAATGCTTAAGTATTAACTTCCGGTTGTCCCCTCCCTAGGTCTTTGAGGGGTTTCGAGTTTCTTTGTTTCTACATTCTTAATCACGTTTTCCACTCCCACTGGGGCATTTTGGATGCTGGTCAGCTTGTGGGTTTTCTAGGACGTCGGGACACCTAGATGACCTTATTGGGTGCAATACTAGCTAAGTGGAAGCTAGAAACCTACACTGTCACTTTACTGAGATTTCCGAGTATACTTTTCATATTGCCTTAATGTAGCAGTAATGTGTTTATGCATTTGTTTCTTTGCACAGACATTTTGTCAAATATTAAAACTCTACTTTTTTATGGCACATATTAGCATATAAGCCTTTATTCCAAGAGGTATTTATTTTTTCACTTGTAAAAAAATAATGTTTCCACATAAAGAACTCTGTTATATCCGAAAGGACTTCTGTCTTTTGTATTCAGGATAATAAAGACTTTAAAGCAAACGTGGTGTTTGTGTCTTCACAGACCTTGTCATTTAAACCAGTTTTATTCACTAAAAAAAGGAGGCGCGTTGAGAACATCCCGCTTGGTATCTGCTTTGGTCCTATATGGAAAATTTGAAAATGTGGAGGGTATCAGCTCTAATCGAGAGCATTCATCCCATAATTCGCTTCTCTGTTTTCTGGTCTGGGGCTGAAATGTAGGCGAGAGTAGAGGAATATACATAAACGGATGCAATGTTAACACGGGGGACAGGACTAGACGGTTATTAGAGAGGGAAAGGAATGGCGGAGTTGGAAGCTAACCATTTAAACTCAGATGATGCCGCTAAGTTAGTTGTCTGGTCGGGACAGGGGAGCGCCTGTCCGGGTCCGAGCAGTCACCGCCTAGGCTGCAGACTGGAGGACCACGTTGTGTGATGCCGAGCAGCTAGGATCCGCTGGAGGCGTGTGCGCATGCGCCGGGTGGTGCGGCTCAGGAAGCGCTGGGGGCCGTCGGCAGCCCTGCGCATCGCGTTTGTCACTGATTATTACCCGGGGCAGTGGAAGGACGTGATTTCAGCTGTGGCAGAAGTTCGGCCCCTGACCGGTACAATTATTGCCAGAACATGATCTTCTAAAAATTGAGAGATGGGGATTTGTTTACTACGATTCCTATACCTAATTCAGTTTTCCGTCAAGTTCTAGCAATCCTGTGTTCACGCCACACGTTTGTTGAGTACTTAAGTTACTAACGCGTGCTGGAAATTTAACAGCGATCGAAACGTGAGGGATAGGGAGAGGTTAAATAGTGCTCAGAGTCGTAGAATATGAGCGCCGGAAGAGCTGCCGCCGGGCCAAGGAGTCGGAATACAAGAAGGGGTCATAAAACGTGGCCAGGGTTCTGGGGGAAAGTGGGTGCACCTTGAGAAGTGAGATGCTATGAGGTTACTGGACGACAGCGAGCTGAGGACGCGGACGTGCATTTGGTAGTGAGTGGTTTAAATCAGGGAGGTGCTCTCGGAGGAGGCCGGGCCAGAGAAGCATGCCGTTTCGGATTTTCAGCGGGAGGGCGTAGGTAGGCCAGGAGGAGACGGCCCTGGACAGGGTGCTTAAAAGACACAGCAGGGAGGAATAAATGGAGAGACAGAAGCCTCAGGAGGCCCTTCTGTCAAAAGACCCAAGTGGTAAGACTTGAACAAAAGAATTCTTTCACCTTTTTATTAACGGTTACAAAGATTAGAAATGGTTTTCCCCATCCTACCGCATTCCCCTATGTCTGTATTTACCTGCTCATGGATGGGGACCCAAACACAGTGCTGACACTCTGGGTTTGTCCCCTTCCCTCTACTGTTGAACGTGGAGGACCAGAAGGCCCACGGGTGACGGCTCTTGGGTAAAGCATAGCCTCTTCCAAGAAAAACTTGAGAAATGGCCCGTAGGACAGAAGTTGGAGCAAATTTCCCAGCACAGACATGAGGGAAAGTGCATGCAACCAGTCACAGCAAGGGAGCCTGAAGAAGGAGGAGTACGTGCGATCCCTGGGTTCTGAGAGAGCTCAGAATCAGCCACAAAGGCCAAAGTTTTGGTTTGGTTTATTTTTTAAGGATTTTATTTATTAGCAAACACAAGCAGGGTGGGGGGAGAGGTAGAGGCACAGGGAGAGACAGACACCCCGCTGAGCAGGGAGCCCAACCCAGGGCTCGATCCCAGGACCCGGCAATGATAACCTGGGCCAAAGGCAGACGCTTAACCGCCTGGGCCACCCAGGCACCCCAGGACCAAAGCTTTTAATACAGGTCTACCAAGCAATGGGAAAAAGCCTACATCCAGTTTGAGCACAATCAAAATCTAAGACAAAAGGCAGCCGTTTTTGTCTTTCTCGGTGCTTCTCATATTTAGTGCCTTCTCCCAGAAATCCTAAAATGTCGATTTCTTTTATTCATCTTTGCAGAACCTCCTTGAAATGGGTTTGAAAACTGTAAGATACTGAAGTTAGCCCTGTGCCTTTTAAAAACGAAAGTATGTTAGGGGCCTGCAGATGACACAGATAGAACACACCTGCCAGTTGCTTAAAGAAAAAAATTCATCCCACGCAAAAGCTAAACATCTCTTGTTCATAAAGCTTGTGCCACTGCTAAGGAGAAGAAAAAAACTTGCAAGGTGCAAGTAGGCCCTCTAGCAAGGAGCGATCCTTCTGGTTGAGAAGAAATTTCCTATACGTGTTTGTGAAACAACAAGATGAATAGTTCTAAGACCCAAAATAACACATGCATATGCATATGTGCATATAGACCTATGTGTTACATACACATTACATGTATAGTTTTCTCTTTTTTTAAAGATTTTATCCATTTATTTGACAGAGCACAAGTATGGGGAGCAGCAGGCAGAGGGAGAAGCGGACACCCCGCTGAGCAGAGAGCCCGATGCGGGGCTCGATCCCAGGACCCTGAGATCATGACCTGAGCTGAAGGCAGAGGCTTTAACCCACTGAGCCACCCAGGCACCTCCGTATATATGTATTCTTATAATTTTCTCTCATCCTTTCTATTCATAAGTCTTTAGATCACTGTAGACTGGGTGAGTTGGGGAAGACCTTCTGAAGTAGTTAAGTTCTTCTTTGTGTTGAAGTACGTACAGAATTTAGAGCGGTGGGAGGAAAAAGCAAGTGTGAGAATGGGGAAGGGACCACAGGCGAGAAGCCAAGGGGACAAGGGAAGAAGTAGAGCGAGTTCATGAAGAGCCTTGACCACCTGAATGAAGGGCGAGTGTGTAGAAGCTGTAGTAAGGTCTTCATCTGCTGATTCATTCAGCTTTGTATTCATTAACTTGGACATTGATTGATCAACTCCGCAAATATTTCATAAGCACCGAGTGGACATCGGGCTCTCTGTTAGGCCTGAGCAGTTGTCCTCAACCAGGGGCACTTTTCTCCCCCAGGAGGCAACGGGAAATGTCTGGAGACAGCTTTCGTTGTCACGCTGGGGATGGGGTGCCCCTAGCCTTGACCGCGGGGGTGGGGCAGGGATGATTCCTACAACAAGGAACTTTCTGGTCCCAAATGTCAATATTGCTCTTGTTGAGAAACCCCGGGCTAGAGGGTACAAGTATCTGAGATCAAGTCCTTGCCCTTTGGGTTACCCTGGGGGAGGGGACACTATAAACGAAAATTCCAGTGTACCAAGCTCCATGGTGAAAAGGAGCCTCGGTATTACAGAAGAGCAGAAGGAAATGCCATTAACTCTGCTTGGGGTTAGAAAGATCTCTGGAAGAAAGTCACACTGGAGATGAGCCTTAAAAGACGAGAGGAAGGTTACCCAGCTGGGAACAGTGGGCGAGAGAAGGTTGTTCAAAAAGGGTGGACCAGGGGCGTGTGGGTGACTCACTGGGTTAAGTGTCTGACTCTCGGTCATGCTCTCAGGGTCATGCTCTCGGGGTCATGAGATCGAGCCCCGCGTCGGGCTTCACGCTGAGCGCCGAGTGTGCAGACAGCTTAAGATTCTCTCTCCCTTTCTTACTGCCATCCCCCCATGCATGCACACACACACTGTCTCTCTCTCTTAAAAAATAAAATTAAATAAATAAAAAACCAAAAAGGCGGCCTCTTTGGGACCACTGGGCAGTTCAGTGTCCGTGGAATACAGGATTTGTGGTGGGGTGGGTGGGGCCGAATGTGGGAGAGGGCACTGGGTGGGGGGCAGAACGTACCCAGGAAGGTGCTAGGCCCTACTTGATAAGAAGGCCAATATCTAGGGGCGCCTGGGTGGCTCAGTGGGTTAAAGCCTCTGCCTTCAGCTCAGGTCATGATCTCAGGGTCCCAGGATCGAGCCCCGCATTGGATTCTCTGCTCAGCAAGGAGTCCGCTTCCCTCTCTCTCTGCCTGCCTCTCTGCCTACTTCTGATTTCTCTCTGTCAAATAAATAAATAAATAAATAAAATCTTTAAAAAAAAAAAAGGTCAATATCCACAAAGGTCACAAAAGGGAATCTAGAAATAGCTGGGACGTGGCACTCTGTTCACAGCGCTCTCATCTCCAGATTTTCTCATCTGGGCTCTGATAAGTGTGTGTCCTCAGAGTCTTGAGTAAAGGTAATAGCAAAATATAACTCTTGCTAATAATTCGCCCTGGAGATGGAAGCTGTCAGATAATCATTCAGAATTTAAAACCTCATCTCAATATTCCTTCAGATGAAGAAAACGGTAAGATAAAAATATAGCAGAGCTTATTAGCAACATCTTCCCCATTTTTGCCCTAAATGGTTAGAACACACTGCCTTTCCCCGCTCTTCACATCAGCGTTTCTGTTATTAAAGCTGTCTATTTTTCAGGTCCAACTCCTAGGAGGATTTTCCCCCATGAATTTAACATGACTGAGGAAACTGGCTCCGGGGTAAAACTTTGCTGCAAATGATCTGAGACTAGGCCTTGTAATAAAGAGACCGAAAATGAATCACGGCCTTTTCGTAGCTTCAGATGTGCAGTTACCTTTCTCTTTCACTCCCAATTTTATGATTATTCCTCCGGGAAGTAGGCCAGCTTTATACGATGATTCCATGCCACAAATGTCCTTCAGGTCCAAAGCCGGCATTCCGCTGCCGCCTCCGGCCAGGAGAGTACGCGGGAGCACTGTTGGGTGGAGGGAGGGAGAGACAAAGCTACCACTCGCGAGGTTCTCCAAGGGCCATTCCTACACATGCGGAGCGATGGTCATGGGTAGGTGGCGTGTACAGCCCTTAGACGTGGACGGCACCTTCTGGAAGGGTACTCAGGTTTCGTGTTCAAGCCCCATTCCCACTGATGTTTGACCATGGCTCTCCTGGGGTTGAGGTATTATAGAAGCTCTACCAAAGTTAGCACAAGCTCCAAATGAACTGATCTCCCTCGAGAAGGAGACCAGAAGCAGAATTATGACTCTTTCTCAGTGCACCCTCTTCTGCTTTCCCCTCTTTGTAGAAGAAAGTATAAGGCGCACCTCTCCCTCCCGGCCTGGGGGAGCCATGAGCTCCCCTCACCTGGATTTGGTTCCAGACCTCCCCGTGATGAAGCCAATAGCACAATCAAGAGTCAGATGAAGGTTTTGATTTCCCGGTGCCTGTAAAAATGATACCAACACTCTTCTGAGGTCTGTTAAGTGTGCAAGAGGATATGCCTAAAAAAAAAACCAAAACAATGGACTACCTTAATTTTAAAATAGCGCTAAAAAAATAAATAAATAAAATAAAAATAAATTAAAAATAAATAAATAAAATAGTGCTAAAAAGTGCGAACCATCATCCGAGCTTTGATCGAGCTGCAAGCCTTTTGCCAGGGGAGGGTCTTGACGTTGCTGGCTGCCGACAGACCGGGGTGGTGGTTGCTGAAGGTGGGGGTTCCGTGGCTATTTCTTAAAATAATTCGGCCACGAAGTTTGTCACATCAATTAACTCTTTTTCCGCTAGTGATTTCCCTGTAGTTTGTGATGCTATTTGATAGCATTTTACCCACAGTCGAACTTCTTTCAGAATTGGAGTCAGTCCTCTCCAACCCTGCCGCTCCTTGATCAACTGAGTTTATGTGATATGCTAAATCCTTCGTGGCCAACCCAACAGTCTTCACCGGGAGCAGATTCCATCTCGAGAAACCACTTTCTTTGCTCATCCCTGCGAAACACTTTCTCCTCTGCCCATGTGTTACCAGGAGATCACGGCAATTCAAATGTAATAATAATGAAAAAGTTTGAAATATTGAATTGCCAAAATGTGTCGGAGACACAAAGTGAGCAAATGCGGCTGGAAAAGTGGGGCCCACAGACTTGCCCGACGCTGGGTCGCCACCAACCTTCTAGTTATAAAGAAAACACAGTATCTGTGAAGCACAATAAAGCAAAGCACCAAAAAAATGAGGTATGCCTGTAATTGATTCTAGGAAGTGTTTCCCAGCTCATATCACCTTGGTGTTTGAAAGCTCTTTTTTCCCTTTGAGAAGAAGGCACACCTCCCCTCAGCTTTCTGGTATTCACCCAAAATTTATATATGGAACTTGAGAATCTTTGGTGAGGTCCCTCAGCCTGAGGGGAGTAAGGGCCCCACAAGGGACGCCAGGCAGCTCTAGTGTTCCAGGAATGGCTCGTTTCTTCTCCACCACCTGCCTGGGAAGCAGGTGCTCTTGGGGCCCTTATTTATAGATTTTATTCACAGACCTAGGAAAAGGAAGAGCCAGGAGTCTAATTGTGATGTTGTGATTTATATTAAGAAATACATATTTGGTCTTCATCCTGTTTCTGGCACATACCTCCTAAAACCCTTGGAATTTCCCAAGAGATGAGAGGGATCAAGGTGTCTTTTGTTATGTGAATGAGGTGACTTTTGGAAAGAACCTGGTGGGGGGCTGGCTGCCAGGGGACCCAAGTGTGTGATGAGAGGGTTGGAACTTTCAGTCCCCCATCCCGACCTCCGGGATAAAGAGAAGGACTGGAAGGCGAATTGGTGACCAATAGCCAATGAGTTAGTCCTTCGTGTCTGTAGTGTGAAGTCTCCATAAAAACCCAGAAGGACAGGGTTCCCTTTCCGACGCTGTCTCGCAAAGACACATGGCCTCAGATGGTTTCACACAGAACATCTGCAGGGACAGAAAGGCAATAAACGACTGTGTTTGTTTTTGTTTGCTTTGTTTCTTTTAGGAGTGTCACAAACAGCCCCAATTCTGTCCACCCCCCTGAGCTGGAAGGTGTAGCTTTTAAGAGCAATGGACCTCCTTCATTCTGGTTCCCACACTTCCCCTTTCAAGCAGCCCAATTCCTTCCAAGGAAGCAATTTCACAACACTACTTTTTGGTAACTACCGTGTGTTTTTTTTGGGGGGGGGCGAAACCCCATAAACAGTAAGAAGGCATAGAGGTGCAGCCAAACGGGATTAGGATCCTGGGATTTCCAGCGCTGTGTTTTTTGAAAGGATCGTCAAAACAACTGAAGGAGTTAAGTCTTGGCAAGCCTTTGCACTTTCAAAGTATCAGTGTTAATACCCATTTCTTTGCCAGCCCTCCTCGGCTGCCTTCTCATGTCCACCGCTAATCCCTGGGGAGAGAATGAGAGCGTGGGCCAGTTAGGCTTCCGAGGCTGAGGGGAGAGCGTAGCACACCACACACTCTTTGTGAGCGGCCCCCCACAAGGGCGGCCCCTGCTCCAGGCCCACACCCATGAGGGAAAAAGGCCCATATTCTAGAGCCAGCTCCACCCAACATTCCTGAGGGATGGACGCTTCCCTCAAAACTCAAGGGAAGATGGGGAAAAGTTCACATCCTACATGCAGTGTAGCAAAAATGTCTCAGATCGCCCATACGGGCGTGTATATTCCTCCTTCCCAGACATTATAAACACCAACAGAGGAGAAAAGACGATGAGCCTAGTAAATACAAGGAAGGAAAATGTGGAAGAAGAGAAAGAACCAGGGAGTAGAAGATGCTTTTCTTTAAACTCAGGCGATCCAAGTATCTTTGTCGGCTGAGTTAGCGAGAGGACAGTAATGAAATAATCTTGGGAAATGCAACTCTTCGCTTCCTCTCTTCTCTTTGGAGCTCTGTAGTGCTCATAAAGCAGGGGGGTAAATTGCAAAGTCAGGGCAGTGAAGATGGCGGAATTCATTCCTTTCCAGATTTCTCTGACCATCTCCAGGCAATGCGTCAAGAGAAGACACGGGCCACGCCTCTTAATTCCAGCCTCCGCGGAGGCTTGAAGCAAGAAATCACTACGAGTTACCAGAAGACCTCAAGATCTTCGGCTCCTGGGTTGCTCGACCACAACTGTAGAAGAAGAAACTCTGAACCTGTCTGTTCAGCCTCAGTTACTCCCCTTGAACTTGAATATCAGTGGCTTGGGAAGGAAGGAAAGACTGCATTTGAATGGCTATGTCTACCTCTTTATCCTGAATCATCTGCATATTTAAGGGAAATCAAAGACTTTTTCAGGCAGTAAGGCAGGCAGTAAGTACTCGATGAATATGTACTTAGCTGAATGCATGAAGGATTCATGGGAGCCTAGTGCTCCCAGACTGTCCTGCCCATCTTTCCATTGCCCCAGAGTGGCCGGCCAAGTGCTTGCACCTGCTTCTCGACTCCAGCGGGATTAAAGAGCCAGACACGGGCACCAAACTTGTCTTCTGCGTTGAAGAGGGGACCTGGGTTTCCCCTGCAAGCAGGCGGCTGCATGGTGCTGAGAGGCAGGCAGGTGCGATGGAGGGCGGGACTTCCATAGGAAAACTTGAGGTTCCTGGGGAATCCTAATAGCTCAATCTAATTTGGAGGAGGAAGCCAGTCACATTAAGAATCCCTCATGTAGGGGCCCCTGGGTGGCGCAGTAGGTTGAGCGACTGCCTTCGGCTCAGGTCGTGATCCCGGAGTTGCGGGATCGAGTCCCGCATCGGGCTCCCAGCTCCATGGGGAGTCCGCTTCTCACTCTGACCTGCTCTCTCTCACTCTCTCTCTTTCCTAATAAATAAATAAATCTTAAAAAAAAAAAAAAAAAGAATCCCTCATGTAAGAGAACCATCCGGGCAAATTTTTTCATTCGCCATTCACTTCAATCAGCTTCCTCAGACCACAGTGACCGTAGAGGCAGACCCAGCCCCAATGTGCTGTCGGGCCAGATGCTGTGCTCCCACGCCGACAGAAACTGAAAAGAAAGAAAAACCTGGTCTCCAGCCATGGAGGTTCCTCTCTGGCATGTGCTAGGGAGGTAGCCGCCACGTCGCCTCTCCTAAGACCCTAAAGATTATCGCTGAGAAAGCTCAGCGTCTCGGGCTTGAATCGTGGCCAACATGCTCCCAATTTGGAAGGCTAATCCTCCTAATTGAGCAAAAGGACGCCGGTCCTCCATTGAAACAGGCGCCATGGAAGCACCGTGCCTTTCACCCGGACCACTGCCCAGCTGCCTGTAGCTCTCAGCCATCCGATCCGAAAAAGATAGATACTTCCCTTTCATCTTTGTAATTTTTAATGTGTTTATATCATCATCTCCTGCAACACCTTAGGTCTTATGGGGGCCCCTCGTTTTTTGTTTTTATTTTTTTTCTGAGAAATGCAGCAAACATACATTAAAATAAAGAGATACAATAGGAATGTTTAGAAGAATCATCAACATCAATTCCACCAGAATTGGTATCTGTAAATATATATTTATACATACACACGCATGTATACATTCAGAGCTCTCGGCATCAGCTAAGAGCTGACCTTAGATGCCAGCTAAGCATCTACACAGCTCCTGATGCTGTGCATGAGAGGCAAACCATACTAGCTCTCTGAACTTTGATTTCCTTGTCTGTGAAATAGGGATGAAATTAATACCCGTTCACGGTTACTTTGCGAAGGTTAAATGAGCTAATGCTACGAATAAATTAATAAGCTGCCAGGGATCCTCCAAGCCATTGGTCCAGACCTGCTGCGTTTCCAAAGCCCTGGGTCTTGCCCCCATCCTCCAAACAACGGTTCTGAGCAACGACGCACAGATCTGCTGATCACAACCCAAGAGACACCATTCCGAGTTCGTGACCCAAGGATTTGTATACGGACTAGTACATTGCTTACTGCAATGCTTTTTCTACTCGATGTCAATAAAGTAAAAGAAGGGGAGATTCTTGCTACTTTCCACAAAGGCACTCTATGGGCAAGGACTGGCCCCAGGCAGCAAAGACTGGCCCCCAGCTCCCCGGAAGAAAGCAGCCGGGCTAGATGACTGTGATCATAGCCAGCGCTGGGCTCATTCCTGGGACTCTAAACACTGTCAGTATTGTTGACTCGGGGCTGAAAAGCTGCTCTCGCCAGACAGTCTTTTGGTTTATAAATGTTAGCTGCCGTGTTTGTCGTTCTTACTATAATCATTTTATTTTACATTGTTATTTACTGTGTTCAAACTCGTCTCAGAGGCCATGCCTGTCTCCGAAAATAGTTCGCCAGCATCATGTACCTGCTATAATAAATATCAAAAGGCGAACCCGAGTTAGCACTGTGCCATCCTGAGGCTAGCTTGTCCTCTCGGGAATAAGGGCCCTTGCAGCCTCTGGCTTTTTGGGTGACTATACATAGTCCCAAGGGTGAGATCAGCTATAGCTCCAGAGTGGGGAGCTTCTGTAAGTCTCCATACCAGCTGTTTAAATCTATCTCTGTCCATCGCCTGGACATGTGTTCATATAGGGCGAAGGACTGTGACTCTCATGCTTGTCTATACCACAAGAGTAAGTCCATGCCCTTGATCATAAACCTACCAACCACTCTCACAATACCCTTCTCTAAATCCTGATGGTAGTGGTGGTGATTACACACGTCTATGGATTTGTCAAAACCCATAGAACTACAGACCACAAAGAGGGACTGCTATTGTGTATAAATAAAGAGAGAGGGGGTATGTACACACCTTTCTGCCCACACAACAGCCTTTCTCCCATGCCACCCTGACTTCCTGACCCCACCATCCTGATTTTATTCAGGGGAGGATGGACGCTCCCTGCTGCTTAAAGATACACCTTGATTCACCTAAACCAACTGATAATCCAATTCCCCTAGTCGTTGATTGGCTAAGAATGACATTTGATAGAATTTGTGCCAATCCAAGATGGGGGGTGGTTAGTCTGGAAGCTTCTGCTCAGGTTCTATTTCCTTTTCCAATAGAGGCTCCAAGATAGTTATGTGCCTTTTGATACTTACTATTCTTTTCTGGATTTTGGTTGGTATGAAGACGTGATGCCTGGAGCTGCTGCAGCAATTTTGTGAAAACTGGGGGAGTAGCACATGTGGAGAGAATGGTAGACCACATGGATGGAAAGAATCTGGGTCAGCCTGACAGCACTGAGCAGTGGAACTCACTGGTTCAGAGACCCCCGCCTTACCCACCACCTCCCAACTCAACTGTTACAGGTGGTAATCCATCTTTTTTCTTATCGTCGAAGCCACTTTATTTGGTTTTCATATCCCCTACAGCCCAAATGGGTTCCACACTCTTAGAAATGGCTCCAGCGTCTTCCTGAAGGGTTGTCTCCAACAACCAACTGCAACCAACACCGGGCAGGAATCCGGTATACCATTGCTGAGATACACTGTCTCTGTTTTGTTGTGGAAATTGTCTCTCGCTTACAAGTTGGCGTTTGCTACCTGTGAAGCCACTAGTACCCAATTCAACCAATAATAAATGCTAGAAACTGAAGCCAACAACACCTTTAAGGGAGAAAAATTTGTGTTGGCTTCTATTTGGACAACTTGTTGGGATTTTATGACAAATTTTCTTTTTCTCTTTTTTTAGGTTCTTTCCTGTTGGATGCTGAACACTCCGTTTAATACCTCATATGCAGTCTCTTGCTGAGTCTGCTTTCAGACGTGGGATGTGGGAATGTCTGGTGACTTTTTGTTGCGTTCACCTGTTGAGAGCATCATCTTTCTTTGGCATTTATTTCCATCTGAAAGCTCTATTCTTCCTTTCCTGCTTTTCTTGACCTTGCATAAAATCAATGCACTGTTTAAGAATGAATGTTAAGAAAACAATCTTTAAATCTTTTGTAACTTTTGAGCAGCCAATGCCTTCAGTGCCTGATTGTTTCATTTTTACTTTTCCTGTTTTTCTCTTGATTGAAAATGTGTCTTATCTGGGTCATTAGAAGGCTCTTTATTCCCACTGAACTTATTTCAGATTCGACATCTTTGTCCTCAGATTTGATTATCTGCCTATTAATCCAACAGAGAGGGCTCCTCCCCTGTCCTTCCTGCCTCATAATTGTCAGATAAAAATTCCCTGCCACAGGTGTCCTGCAGGCAATGGCCAAGTGGGCCATACATCAAACAGCCACCATTTATCAGAACTCGACCTTTCTCATATAGCTTTTCCCGAAAGGCCCAGCGTAATAATCCGTGGAGTAGATGCTCAATAACTGAAATTGTTTTGAATTAAGTCAAATTGAATTTTTAGAGTCATCACAAGATGACAGGCAACATGCATGAGTTTTGGCCATTTGGGAACACATGAAGAAGGACATCAATAGGGATGCCTGGGTGGCTCAGTGGGTTAAAGCCTCTGCCTTCAGCTCAGGTCATGATCTCAAGGTCCTGGGATCGAGCCCCGCATCGGGCTCTCTGCTCAGCAGAGATCCTGCTTCCTCCTCTCCCTCTGCCTGCCTCTCTGCCTACTTGGGATCTCTCTCTCTCTCTCTCTCTCTCTCTGTCAAATAAATAAATAAATAAATAATCTTTTAAAAAAAAAGGACATCAATACCAGCGATCTTGAGGTCCCAAGACCTTCACTGGAGCCACATGGGACAGTCCAGAGCCGAATGTTTAGTTCTAGGTCTTTGCTTCCCCTTCTTCTTGCTGATACCACTGGCACTTTTCATTCTAATATCTGAAATATCATTATAAAATATCTAGCTGGCATAAATTAGTTAAATGCCAGGAGTTTGACCCTAATGAGGAAAGGCTTGGGCATCTGAGAAGATTGCAATACCTGTGATTTTCTTAGCCTTCATGGGGCAGGAGGGAAGATGGAATTTGCAGGAAAATTCTCAACACAGCCACTCAGTTTATTATTATTTTATTATTATTATTCAAAGATTTTATTTATTTATTTGAGAGAGAGAGAGAACACAAATGGGGGAGGGAGAGGGATAAACAGACTCCACGCTGAGCACAGAGCCCGACCCGGGGCTCGACCTCACAACCCTGAGATCATGACCTGAGCCAAAATCAAGAGTCAGCCCCTCCATCGACAAAGCCACCCAGGAGCCCCAGTTTGTTATTTATTTATTATTATTTATCATTTTATTTATATTAATATTTTTGATAATTATTTAATTATTATTATTATTTTAATTGTCGTATAAGAACATTCAGTCTTTTCATATCTTGCTTCTGTTCCTGCTGTCATGGGTCCTCGGCTCTGGTGGTAACCAGATTTCATTTTGCCCATTTATTCTTTCAAGTATTAAGCATCACCTAGGAGCCAAGCACTGTCCTGGTGGCTCGGATAGAGCAGTGAACGAAACAGGCAGGACTTCTGCCCACCCGGAGCTGACATTCCTGTGCAGAAGACACCAACATGTAATAAATCCATACACTCAGGAAGAGCTCAGGTCTTTTTAGATAAATAAGTCTGAGTAAAGATGTGCTGAAGGATGTCCTCTCTGCAGAGGTGGCATTTTTAAAAAGATTTTATTTATTCATTATAGAGAGAGCATGCATGAGCTAGGAGGGGTGCAGGGGTAGAGGGAAAAGCAGGGTCCCCATTGGGTAAGGAGCCCGAAGCAGGGCTCGATCCCAGGACCCCAGGATCATGACCTGAGCCGAAGGCAGATGTTTAACCAGCTGAGCCACCCAGGCGCTCAGGTAGGGGAGTCATTTGAACTAAAGATTAGGCCTTCTTTTAAAAGAAGACTTCCTATTTGGGGACATCCTTTATATATTTCCTTCTTTCCTTCTCTAATGGAATTATCTTGCAGAAAGGAATAGACTGAAGTCTAGTGATGTGATATTGGGAACGTCCCTTAACCCTTAACCCCTCTAGTCCTCCATGATGGCAACATAAGGAGGCTGGAACGCCAATGCAAGTCTCTGCAGCTCTGAAATTATAACACTGTGCGGAAGTTATTAGCACCTTATAATATTAATATATTACCATTAATTATATTATGTTAGTAGAACATTATAATGTCTAATCACATTAGAAAATGTTGCTACGAGAACATGTGTTCTACAGAACACATCAGAAATCCGTCTAGCTGTGATTTGGCTTTTCTACCAATTCACATTTTTTTTAAATATCAGAAATCCAAGTAGTCAATACTCCTGGTTAGTGAGTTGGTTTGTAGAATCGCTTTGTGTTGTAGATTCTTTAAAGAGAAGTTGGTACAATCTCAGCGTTTCTCTGAACCGGAGAACCTGATTCAGACACGTTGACAAGGTATAAAATAACAGCAGACCAATCTTGTCTCGGGTGTGGACCCTCAACAGTTTAAACCAGAGAGGTGTCCAAAGGGACGCTGATCTACTCACGCTCTTTCTCCTTCTGTTTTAAGGAGTGAAAAGCGCCAGGAGCTCAGGAGAGAAATAAGCCAAGAAATAAAAAATGTCACATCTTGTGGCAGCTGGATCTGACCAGGAAAAACAGCCATTAAAATGTTTTGTCTGTGCCAGGGAACAAGGGGGAGAACGGCGTTGATATTGACAGACCTCCGGTGCCCATGACATCCGGGGACACTTTATGGACAAAAGGGGCCCATCTTCACAACAGTGCAGACTGGCTGATTAAGAGTCAGGTCTCAGTATGTGCGGGTTAACAATTCTCATTTCCAAATGGAAGACCCAGACTCCAATGTAATCTTGTTTTCAGGCTTGAAGAGAAGTGAAGTGCTATTTTAATCTAATACGTCAGTCAAAGGAGGAAAATCCTCTCCTCCTTTGAGAGTAGAAGATGTTCAGGGCTCTATTGTACTTCGTGACTGTAAATGTGTGAAAGAAACTTCCAGGGGAGAAAACCTTCCCCAAAGTGCCCTTTTTATATGTTAAACCACAGCACTTTGGAAACGGAGATAAAGAGCTTCGTGCGTGAGCTATTTCTCTGTTCCTTTTCCCGGGGGCTAAGCCTCCTGTGTAATAGTTTCTTTGGTGAGCTTTGTTCTGCAAAGATGCTTCTTGGGGCTGCTGCCTTGTCCCTGTCATCACAGGGGTTCATTGACTCAAATCGGGCCTTTGGAAAACAACCCAGATAATGACTGCCTGTAATTATATAAATGTTTAAATAACAATCGGTTTTTAATTTGATCTAACGGAAGTCAAACTTAATGCATCGCTTCCCCAATACCTGTCCTTGCAAGCGGCCACGCTGTCCTCTAGGTCACCTCAGAACCTGGCAGCATCCTTGGGAACATAGCAGGTGCTTTAAAAACATTTGAGAGGGGGTGCCGGTGGCTCAGTTATTGAGCATCTGGTCATGATTCCAGGGTCCTGGGATCGAACCCCACCTCGGGCTCCCTGCTCCATGGAGAGCCTGCTTCTCCCTCTCCCGCTCTTGCTGTCTCTCTCTCTGTCAAATAAATAAATAAAATCTTTTTAAAAAAATATTTAAGAGAGGAACGAATGTAGAATGCTTAATAATGTGCTCCGTCCGATCTTAAGACAACTTTTTTTTTTTTTCTGCTTCAGAAGTCACCCTTTCAGTCGGCTTCTTTTTGAAGCGTTTATTTCAAAAGCATATTGATAGTGGAGAATAATTAATAAAATGATCATCAATAGGCCTTCTTTAACACTGCTCTTCTTTTTAGATCAGTTCCTGCTAAATGGCTCTCCAGGGATGGATGGAACAAAGCCCGCTGAGAGAAAGTCACGATGGCTTTATCCCCCCCTTAAATTGCCTTGGGTTCAGAGCAAGGCCCCACCATCAATGGCCTCAGAGTCGTGTACACGCCAGTGTCCACGCAGAATCTTTCGTCCTGAATCTAGATTTGTTGGACAAAAGCCTAAAGTCCCAGCTCAGGTTTCTAGCCTTCATGATAAATCCCTTCATCCCCACCCCTCAACAGTCCCCAGGTTTATCTCAAATCTGTTTGTCAAAATGAAAAGCACCCTTGGTCTTAACCACTTGAAGCAAAATGTTGTAACTTATGCTTTGCATTTCCTCCAGAAATACGCTCTTCGGCCAGTTAACCACATTTTACTCAGAAGAGCTCTCTGGAGTTAGCCAGACAAATGGGAAAAGTCTCAAGAAACCGAGATTCAAGAACTTCAGCCAATGAGTAACTGGATAAGTCTCGGAGCTAGAACTTTCCTGACTCAGGGCAGCTTGAGTAGCTCTGAGAGAGAGAGGTTTCTTGGTCAAGGAGGGGGGAGGTTGCCGAGCCCCACTAGGGAGGTGGACAGGAGTGTCTGAAGCAGCCGCTGAGGGGGAGGAGGAAATACTTGACCCCTGAGGTAGCACTTTCTCACGTTTCTTTGTTTATTAACCACCTGGAGGGCCCCTGAGCATTCCTGGACCAGCTGCAGACTCTGGGAAGGTGTGAGGTAGGATGTGGGTGTGGGGGGCCCCGTCCCCACCCCCAACACTCTCCCTTCCATCTGCTTCTCACTGACACTCTCTTCTAACCCCTGGTCTTCATCTGGACCTCCTTTTTCCCCCACACGGAGAATCTGGAATTCCAAAACAGCAAGGATGCTAGAATTCAAATAAAATTATTCATTTGCTTTATCTCAGAAAACACACCCAACAGGTTCAGAGTAATAATACCAACACTATCCCCAACAATATGACTCTTGAAAACGGTGTAAGCCGATTCGGTTTGTTTGTAGGTTTTGGAAGATCTTATTTTTCTTAGAGTATATTTCATTAGGGATGTACTATCAAACCCTCATGTGTAAAATCACTAAGAATAATTTTTAGCACTTCATCTTGCCACCACGAATGAGTATACATTTTTATTCATTGTTTTTCTTTTATTTCCCATTCTTAGAGATTGTCACTTTTGATGGAAAGGTTTTCAAGGACTTGCAGATTTTGCATAAAATTTGCATAAAATCCTTATAGGTTTCCAAAGTCAAATAAACAAGACCAAGTTTATCCAGAGAAATCCAGCTTCTGTCATTCTACCCTGAGAAGATAATAGGCATCCTTGCCTTGCTCCAAACTATACTGGAAAATTCCTAGTGTTACCATGTTAACTAAGATGCTGGCTTTTGAGCTAAAGCATGCGCACACACACACACACACACACACACACACTCCAAGACCATATAAAGGAAATTTTAGTTTAATTTAGTTACTATTTTATTGAATACTTTAAACTTGAATAAAAGTTAACTTTATTAAATGCCTTGTGGAGATGATTAGGTGATCTTTCTCTTTAGCTCTCTTAATATAAAGAATTATATTATTAAATTTTCCAATGATGACTCACCCTGACTTTCTTAGAATAAATCTTGCTTGTTTGTGATTGTTATTTTTTCATGAGCTGCTCTACTGTGTGTTTCAATATCTTATTTAAGACTTTTGCAATGATATTTATAAGTGATATTGGTGGAGAGGTTCTCTATCTGGTGCAATCTCGTGTCTTTTTAGTATAGTTTTTCCAAATCTTAGTTCTTCTGGAAGGTATAAAAAAAAGCACTGTATTAAAGAGAAGCCTAATTCCTGTGCCAATTACAATTAAAAAATAGAAAGGGCACAAATTATTTCAGAAAAAAAATAACAGATACCCTATTTAACAGGGAAAGAGAATTTATATGCCATTCATGTTTGTGACAAAAATAATCCATTGCTACTGTTCAATTTCTTAATGCTGCACAGACACTATAATTAGAAGTAAGTTCTATACACACCTTTCCTTTTAACAGCTTTTGCCAGGCACATATGCAGTTTCTAAAAATGCTTTTATTCTTTTGCAGAGTAAACAGCAAAAGGTGCTTGAAGGCAAATAATAATAACTATGCAGGGCACAGGAACCACACGTGCCCAGTGTTGAATTTCTTGCCGCCTAAAGAAATTCTGTATTCGGCTTTGAAGAGAGCTAAGGAAAGACCATCTGATGTTCATAAGATGAAACAGTAAAAGAGCTTCCTCCTCAAAATCCATAACCCGAGTCTAATCAGTTGAATCATAACCAACGAACATACTGCAAACTTCCTGACCAGTACCCCTCAAAACTGCCAAGGTCATGGAAAACATGGAAAGTCTGAGAAACTGTCACAACCAAGGGCTGCCTAAAGAGAGACGAAGGCTAAATGTAATGCGGCTTACTGGATGAGATCCTGGAACAGAAAAAGGACAGTCGATTAAAACTGAGACAATATCAATAAATCATGGGTTCCAGTTAATAATAATAACATTGGTTCATTTGTTGTGACAAATATACCACACAAATAAGATGTTCATCGTAGAGGGAAGTGGGTTGGGGCATATGGGGACTCTCTATAATGTCCTTCCAATTCTTCTGTAAATCTAAAACTATTCTAAAGTTGAGGGTATTTTTAGAAAGTTAAGGAAGCTTGAAATATAATATGGGCACACCTTTTCTCTAGATGCCAAAAAAGTAGAATTGGGCCAATAGGTGCATATGAAAAGGTGCCCAGCATCACTCATCATCAGGGACATGCAAACCAGAACCACAATGAGATATCCCTGCACACTTGTTAGAATGGCTACTATCGAAAACACCAGAGACAACAAATGTTGACAAGGATGTGGGGCACGGGGCTTGGTGGGGGTGTAGATTGGTGCAGACACTGTGGAAAACAGTATGGAAGTCCCTCAGAAAACTAAAAACAGAACTAACATATGATCAAGCAATCCCACTTCTGGGCATATAGTCAAAGGAAATTAAAGCAGGATTTCAAAGAAATATCTGCACTCCCATCTTCACTGCAGCATTATTCACAACAGTCAAGATATGGGAACAACCTCAGTGTCTTGTCAGTGGATGAATGGGTAAAGAAGAGGTGTGTATACACACACACACATAACACACATACACACACACACACACTGGAGAATTAACCAGTCATGAGAAAGAAAGAAATTCCGCCATTTCCAAAAACATGGATGGACCTTGAGGACGATATGCTGACAGAGAAAGACAAAGTACTGTGTGGTATTACTTATATGTGGAATCTTAGTAAACTCAACTCAGGAATAGCGCATGGATTGGCGGTTGCCAGAGGCAGGGGATGGGTAGTGGGGGAGACGGGTGAGGGAGGTCAAAAGGTACAAACTTCCAGTTATAAGATAAATAAGTCCTGAGGATGTGATAGGCAGCATGGTGACTATGGTTAGTGACGCTGTGTTGTAGGGGCGCCCGGATGGCTCAGTCAGTTAAATGTCTGACTCCTGGTATCCGCTCAGGTCATGATCTCAGGGTCGTGAGATCCAGCCCCACACTGGATTCTGTGCTCAGCGCAAGGTCTGCTTTAAGATTCTCTCTCTTTACAAATGTAGTGAGCCAAAAGGGCACGTGTACCTGAATGTTTATAGCAGCGATGTCCACAATAGCCAAACTATGGGAAGAACCTAGAGGTCCATCAACAGATGAATGGATAAAGAAGATGTGGTATATATATATGCAATGGAATACTATGCAGCCATTGAAAAAAATGAAATCTTGCCATTTGCAATGACATGGATGCAACTAGAGGGTATTAAGCTAAATGAAATAAGTCAATCAGAGAAAGGCAATTATCATATGATCTCTCTGATCTGAGGAATTTGAGAAAGAAGACAGAGGGTCATAGGGGAAGGGAGGGAGAAATGAAACAAGATGAAATCAGAGAGGGAGACAAATCATAAGAGACTTTTAATCTCAGGAAACAAACTGAGGGTTGTTGGGGGTAGGGGGGTAGGGATAGGGTGGCTGAGTGATGGACATTGGGGAGGGTATGTGCTATGGTGAGTGCTGTGAATTGTGTAAGACTGATGAGTCACAGACCTGTACCCCTGAAAAAAATAATACATTAGATGTTAATCAAAAAAATTTTTTCGCTCTCTCCTTCTCCCCCTGCTCCTTCCCCACTCGCTCATAAATAAATAAATAAATAAAATCTTCAAAAATACAAATAATACTGTGTTGTATATTTGAAGCTGCTAAGACAGCAGATCTTTAAAGTTCTCATCACACACAAAAATTAGCAAGTGTGTGAGGGGATGGGTGTTAACTAAACTTATTATAGCAATCACTTCCTAATCTATACATACATATCAAATCTCTGTGTTGTACACCTTAAACGAATGCAAAGTTATAGGTCCATTCTATCTCAATAACCCTGGAAAAATGTAAAATTATATTCTGGAATTCCTTACCCATTTTTTTCAAACAACCTACCCGTGTTGGCCCAAGGAGCAGTGTGGTTTGCCTGTGGAAGTCTATTTAGGCTTGTTTGGGCCGAGCAGAGGGGTGGGGGAGGGAAATGGTGTAGTTCGGATGAATCAGAGTCCTGAGAGGGACAAACACACTCACTACCTTCCTCTCATGAGCACCTGTGGTCAACAGATCTCTTTTCTTCTCTCTGTTGTTTCTTTCCCATCTCTCCTTCTTTCTTTGTTAGTCTGGGGCCTCGGTGGGTCAAGCCTGCAAAGTCAGTCAGAAACAGGGCCACACCGAGGCCTCCTCAGATGTCAGTCCTGAGGCGGCCTGTGGTGGCTTCCGCTCAGGCCCGCTCCCCAGGATCCTGTTCGTCCCTGGCGCCTGCTTTCCACAGTCCATCCCAGGAAACAACTCTGTCCCAGCCTCAACCCTGGGGTCTTGAGCCGGTATTGCCCAAGAGCCTGAGCTCCTATCGCCCCGTTGTTCTGCTCGCCTGACGTGGAGACAAAGGCCTCTTGTTCGTTTGCGAGCAGCCTGGAGTCGCCACCCAGAGGATGGAACTGAGCCTCCCACAAGGTGTCTCTGGGGAGAAATCAGGCCCAAATCCTTACGCTATCTCCAAGGCGGGAAGGGCTTGTTTGCTCTGTTCTCACCCTTCTGAGGATGAGTGCTCAGAAAACCCGCAACAAAATCCATTGCCAAAGAACGAATTATTTCAACCAAGAGACAAAGTGATGAGTTTTGTGACAGCTCATGATACACAAAGTCAGAAGACAAACATCAACAGGGCCTAGATGTCCTAAACAGCAGCTCGAGGCAAGATGGCGGCAGGGCCTGGCGCAGGGACGGTGCTGGCCCCGCGCTTGGCTTAACCCGCTGAGCCACCCAGGTGTCCCTGGAAATATTTCATATGCCTCTCTAAAAGATTAGGATTCTTTTTAAAAAATACAACCCACTATTTTGTTATCACATCTAACCTATAGGTAGGAATTCCTTAATTTGCTCAAGTATTCAGTTAGTGTTCAGGGCACCTGGGTAGTACAGTCAATTAGGTGTCCAACTTTTGCTTTTGGCTCAGGTCTTGATCTCAGGATCATGAGACCAAGCCCCCTCCATGTCTCCCCACACAGTGGGGAGTCTGCCTGAGATTCCCTCTCTCCCTCTCCCTCTGCCCCTCCCGGCACATGCATGCTCTCTCTCTCCCTCTCAAATAAATAGGTAAATCTTGGGACACCTGGGTGGCTCAGTCAGTTAAGCGTCTGCCTTTGGCTCAAGTCATGATCCCAGGGTCCTGGGATCGAGCTGTGCATTCGGCTTCCTGCTCAGCAGAGAGCTGCTTCTCCCTCTCCCTCTGCTGCTCCCCCTGCTTGTGCTCTCTCTCTCTCTGCCAAATAAATAAATGCAATCTTTAGAGAATAAAAATAAAAACATGAATCTTCTAAAAACAAAAAACAAATATCCAGTCAGTGTTGAAATTTTATTGCCTTATATTTTTCTTTGCATTACATACTCATTTATCTTTACATTATGGTTTAATCCGGATCAAAATGAGATCCATACATTTTAACTGGTTGACATGTCTCCAAAATCTCTTCAACTTACAAAATTCTTTATTTCTATCTCTCTGGCATGGGTACAACTTTTTTTTTTTTTTTTAAAGGAAACTGTGTTGTTTGTTTGTTTGTTTGTTTGTTTTTAAGGAAACTGGTTTCTCCACTGTCTGGACAGACTGGAATTTTTCCACAGCTGAGATTTTGCTGTCTCTCTTCCCTTGCTATTGTTCAAAATTGTATTCCACTGCCTTAACAGACAGCCCGCCCTCCCCCCTCTTTTAAACGTGGATGAGGTGAAGGAAAGATCTGGAACTGGCACTCGAGGACCGAAGACTATATGGGATTTGTTCCCCCTTTGAAAAGGCGACTGTCTCTGGTGTTGGGAGGTGTTTCACTTTTTTTTCCCACAGACTCTGCCAGCCTAGCAGGTTACGCCCTCATTTGGCTGGAGGGTTGGAAGGACGGCAGTAAATTCCAGAACACAAGCAAAAGTGCCTATTTATTTTCCAGAGCGTTAAATAGAAGCACGCAGACCTCGAGTTTTAAGCCATCAACATTGGTCTACACAAAGTTGTACTTTTCTTAGCAATACCGTTTGTTTATTTTAAATGCCCTATTCTGACTCACACACCCGACCCCACCCCCGCTTGCCATCAATCCAGCCCCGGGGTGGGGGCAAGAGGAGAAGAGAAGTTGAAATATTTAGTACGTTGCCACAGGAGTCCATTTTGGTTACTTGATAGAATCTCAACGCAAACAGCCTGCAATGTTGATCCTAAAATAACACAATGGGCGCCTTCAAACACCACACCTGTCTTTTTTCTTTACCCTCCTATATGCCCCTCAGGTTCCAAATGGGTTTATTAAAAGCAACAGACCAGCATTGTTGAGAAGGAAATGCTGGGTTCTTTCCTAGTTTGGGGTACAGTTCAGACTCATGGTTCACACCCCTTAACACCCATAGAATGCTGACCTTGAAAAACTAAGGCTGTTGTTACATACACCCTAGACTTCTTATCCCACTGTGGACCTATTATCATTTCAGTTCTATGAAACTTGAGGGAGTTATTTTTTCTCTCTCTCTCTTTAAGCAAGGTCTGGCCACCGAAAGCCTGAAGTGGCATCTGGAAAAGCGCTTTCCCTGAGTGCTTCTTAGAGCCTCTTGTTCTGCCCACATCAAAGGGGGCTTAGCTAAGTTCTCTCCAAGGAGCCCATTCTGGGGGCTTCTGTGCTGCCTGTAAGAGCTGCTCGTTCTCACCACTTTCCTCAATAGTCCCTTCTCTTCTCACTGGGCTGCACTGGGGTTGTAGAGTCGTGGTTAGTCAAGGAAGACAATAGCAGGTCAAGGAACCCGTCCCCATTGTGTTACTTCCAAAACAAAAGGCATCTCCTGAATTAGAACACGAGAGAGATGGAGAGAACTGGATTTCTACCAGGATCTGGCTAGCTCATGCGAAGCTGGCTCTGGGAGGCGCGTGACCTCTACCGGAACCAGCCATTGTGCTGGAGACTCATGACCTTTGTGCTCAAGGCCTCCACTCCAGGCCAAGTGTACTAACACAGTTAGAACAATGGTGAATGGTGTTCGTGCTCTGGGATTTTTAAAAAACCTGGGATCGAGTTCTACCTCTGCCATTTATGACCTTTCCTGCTTGGGGCAATGTTGCCTCTCAAAGTATCTGTGTTCTCACCTGTAAATAAGGAAATTGAGATCTATACCTTATAAGGTTGTTTCTGGGATAAAAATGAGATAGCAAATCCAGCCTACATTCACGAAACAATATTTTCCTCCCTTCCCACACACCCAAGGGGTAATGAAGAAAACTCTTTATGAGCCAGTAAGATGAATTAGTCTGCCATAGCTTCCCCAAGTGTAGCGGAGTTGAAATGAAACAAATAACAGGTTTGTTGAGGGGAGAGACTGGGGCACAGAACTATAGGATCGGCACTCCCTGGGCTTTGGGATGATTAAAATAGGCGAGGCAAGAAGGGACTAGAAGCATGAGAACAGGGAGAAAGGCATAGAAAGTGAGACGGGTAAACTTCAAAGGTCAATGTCCTCTGTTTGCCATTCTGCCCTTGCTAGCTCTGATTTCTGCCCTCATGTGTACCCTTCTGAAGACGTTCGCAACTACACATGAGTGAAAAAGAAAAATATGCTATTGATTTTGGCGTCTTTATGACAGTTTAAGAAAGAGGTTTAAAAACTTTCGGCTAGCTTTCCTAGGCAAATGAATTTTTTATGTAATAAGTGGCAACATCCGAATCTTACAGGGTGATTGGAGTGTCTCTACCTGGTTTTCTCTGGGGAAAACAAACTAGCTCTTCCACACTATCCAGCCAAACATCTTTGAGAATGAGTCATTCCACCTTGAGAATATGTAAAGTTGCACCCCTCAGGCAACTGCAAGAGAAGGGAATTAACCTAAATTTATTGCCGCTGAAACAGGAATATGTTGGGATCAGTTTTACTGAAATCGTCGAAATACGCCACTTAGTGTGTGGAGTCTCCTTAGAGCTGATGATTGGTTTTATAAAACATACCTTCTGAGCCTATAACATATTCTCTACTTTTTCTCAACAGCAAAAAGAAGTAAGAACATCGTGTGTTTCCTAAGCGCTTGGCGGTTCCTACAACAATATGAAATTGGACTGTTGTAAGGATCTCACTTTTTGTTTTTTGTTTTAGTTTAGTTTAAGTTTTTATTTAAATTCCAGTTAGTTATATACATACATATACATTATACATACAGTATAATATTAGTTTCAGGAGTACACTATAGCGATTGCACACTTCCATACGTCACCTGGTGCTCATCACAGGTGCCTCCTTAATCCCCATCACCTGTTTCGCCCATCCCCCCCACACCTTACCTCTGGTCACCCTCAGATTTTTCTCTATAGTCAAGAGCCTGTTTCTTGGTTTGCCTCTCTCCCTCTCTTTTTTCCCCTTTGCTCCTTTGTTTTGTTTCTTAAATTCAACGTATGCGTGAAATCATATGGCATTTGTCTTTCTCTGACTTATTTCACTTAGCATTATACTCTCTAGCTCCATCCATGTCATGGCAAATAGCAAGACTTTGTTCTTTTTTATGGCTGAGTAGTATTCCTGTGTGCGTGTGTGCGTGTGTGTGTGTGTGTTTGTATGTCACTTCTTTTTCCATTTTTTCCATTCATCACTTGATGGATGCCTGGGCTGTTTCCAGTTTGCCTATTATAGATAATGCTGCTATAAACATTGGGGTTCATGTATACCTTTGAGTTAGTATTTTTGTATCCTTTGAGTAAATACCTAGTAGGGCGATCGCTGGATCATAAGATAGCTCTATTTTTAACTTTCTGAGGCTCTGCCAGACTGTTTTCCACAGTGGCTGCACCAGTTTGCATTCCCACCAACAGTGTAGGAGGGTTCCCCCTTCTCCACATCCTCTCCAACACCTGTTATTTCCTGTCTTGCTGATTTTAGCCATCCTGACAGATGTGCGGTGATACCTCATTGTGGTTTTGATTTGTATTTCCCTGATAATGAGAGATGTTGAGCATCTTTTCATATGCCTGTTGGCGTCTGTATGTGTTTACTGGAAAAATATCTATTCATATCTTCTGCCCATTTTTTAATTGGATTATTCACTTTGGGGGTTTTGAGTTTGATAAGCTCTTTATGTATTTTGGATACTAACCCTTTCCCAGATATGTCATTTGCACTTTTTAGCTGAGGACTCTCATGTCCATGAATAACTTGTCGGAGGTCAACAGGTGAGCAGGTAGCTTAACCAGGAGCCCGGCCGTAGCCTGCCAATTCCGAAGTCTGTGCCCTTTTTATTACAACACGCTGCCTGGCTGTGACAACAAATGGACAGAATATGAAAAAGTGCTTCGTAGGTACTCCCATTCCTTCTTCACAACTTGCAATGCGGCTTGTCATCTTAGTGACTGGTCCCCACCGTAATGTAAGGGCCGAGGGTTGTAAGAGCATCCCTGCTAGGGTAGAGAGTTAGAGGCACGGCAGTTTCTGAGAGTAATGCACACACACTCTCACACTTAAATACACAAGCAATAACTAGAACACACAGGATTCAGGATTAAAGGCTATATGGGAGGGTGGGCACCGGGGTGGCTCAGTGGGTTAAGCATCTGCCTTTGGCTCAGGTCATGATCCCGGGATCTTGGGATGGAACTCCACATCGGGCTCCCTACTCAGGCAGGGAGCCTGCTTCTCCCTTTCCCTCTGCCTGCTGCTCCCTTGCTTGTGCTTGATGTCTATCTCTCTGGCAAATAAATAAATAAAATCTTTTTTTTTTTTAAAGGCTATATGGGAAAGTCAACTATATCTGATAGTTTTATACTAAATGGGGGGACAGGAGTGAGCTACAAATAAATCTAGGCTAAAGGGTGGGACAGGTATTACAGGTCCTCCCTCCCCAAATAGTAATTGGATGTAGTTAAAGAACTGAAACTACAGGGGCAGAGGATTGTTTGGGAGGAAGAAATCAAATCTGAAAGAGCTGTTGTATCTATAGGCAGAAAACAGCAGCCTGGCCATCAAATTCCAGCAGAGTGCTTTGCACATAGTAGGTACTCAACAAACCTGATTCAACTTGGCCATTCAATTAGCCGTCTTAGTTTACCATGCTTATAATTAACTTTGCTGCTGCTATGGTTTTTTTAGAGTAAAGTTGGCTGACACAAACGTATATTGCTGTGGTCTAGTTAAGGCAACAAATAAAAAAAGCAGGTGAAACTTGTTCATTGGTGTAGGATACCCCTTGTCCTAATGCCCCAGGTGAACTGGAAATTATCAGATGCCCTGAGCCAGGCCCAACCCAACAGATAGCTTGGGACACACCGAGACGTATTCTTCAGAGTCTGGTACTCATATCACCTAAGTAAGAAATGATTGTGAAAAATAATCTGTAGATCTTCAAAATCTATCTAGAGCTTGTGTCTGGAAATTGATATTCTGGGACAGCCCGACCTCCAGAAAGACAAGATCTAGTATGTTTACCCCTTGGGACACCAATGTTTGTGAACTGCTGCTGTCACTTTTTTTTTTTTTTTTTTGCAAAATTTATTTATTAAGGCTAAGAGATGCTTTTCAAGCATGTTTTTCTCTTAAATTTTAAAAAAGTATATAAGAAATCTAATCTATATGTGTGCTTACTTTACTCATCAAACTGATGCTTGGTTAATGGCAGTTGATAACTGCCTAACTTCCCATTAAAAACAGGAAATTGTATTTTTCTTGCCATAAACAAAAGAGAACTTGAAGACATTTGAATTTGGTTTGCAATGTGTTTACCTAGAGTTTCGAGTGTAAACTACAATAAGCAGTCTCTAAGCCTTGCTTTCAATTTCATGCTTGGTTTTCAAAGCTCTTTGACATGCACAATGCACATTTTACTAAGAATCAGGAAAGAAAACGTGATACTGAAACCACAAGAAAACAGTCAACTTTGCTTGAGCTCTGCCAATTAACTCCTTAAGACCCTACAAGGCAATTTGAGGACTATCCATTCACTACTGTTATAAAAACTGGTTGTAACTTTTACTACCACCTAGAGGTCACTGTTCTGAACTGCAAAAACACGGGAAAAATGGTTGTAAACTCCTGGGCATATAATTGTTTCTTACATTACGGTATTTAGTTGACATAATACTACATCCTTGGGGGAAATAAATGATCCACAGAAAGTAGGTAGTTTCCAACCTCCCAAACATAAAGTAAGTCAAGGAATGGAGCTGACTTGAGTTAAAGTTGTCACTCCCTGACAATGACATTTCGAAGACGCGTGTTCATTACCCTTTCCAAAGAGGCACCCCTCAATACCATCATCTCACCCCCTGGTGGTGGATAGCTCAGGGGACAAACAGATATGAGTATGTTGGGATTCAACCTTTTTATGGTTGTTGACTCCTACCATAGCATTCTCTATGTCCTAGAACCTAGACACCAGGGTCATTTTTGATATATTTAAGCAAGACGAGAAGGTGAGGCACAAGACACAACTTTAACATGTTTCCTATGATTTTATTTTCCTGAAAAAAAAAATAACCACTTTTTTTAATGTTGAGGGAACAGATCAAAAATCTCCCGTTTGAGACACCGAGAGAAAGAAAAGAAAAGAAAAAAAAAAGAATTAAGCTTTCTTCTATGAGCTATTTTAAAAGAATTGTGTCATCTCTGATTCAGCCTTTGTGCCTGACTCAGGGTTTTGGTCCATTTTGCATGTGCACAGACACTAGTCTTAACTGAGATTGCTGGTGACTCTGAAGCTGCCTCAGATTTACTCTGGGTTCCAGTGGCCTTCCTGTCTGTGGATCGCTGGCAAAAATTTGGTTCTGTGCTGTTGGCTACCAAGGCTCTTTCCACTGTCAGATAGACCTTCTTCTTCTACTTTTTTAAGTTTGTTTATTTATTTTTATTTATTTATTTATTTATTTTTAGTACTCTCTATACCCAAGTGAGGCTTGAACTCATGACTTCGAGATCAAGAGTTGCACACTCTTCAAACTAAGCTGGCCAGGTGCCCCTGAGAAAAACATTCTGATGGAGGTTCTGGAATTGATTCCTTTCTGTATTTAGGTTTTAGAACCTGTGGTTCATGGAGCTGACCTTTTTTAGGCTGTAGGAAATTTCGCCAGTCCATAAATACTTAATTAATGACCATCAGGATCCTCTCTGGAGACCAAGGAAGCCTCTCCTGTCCTGTCTCACTCTAGCCTGGAGATACTCCAATTTGTCTGTTTCTCCCTGGAAGGAGCTTGTGCACAAAGCTGCCCCAGCTTTTACAGCTGTTGCCCAAGGGATGGGCCCCTGGATTGCCTGGTTCTGATAGCCAATGGGGCTTGCATTCACGAGTCCCTCCAGATTGTAGCAAATAAACAAGCAGTTATTAATGGGCACAAGAAGAACTTCCCTCCCCAGTGGCTATAAACCTTGCACAAGTGCAGAAAAAAGAGGCAAAAATGCCCATCTCCCAGTTTCTCCCTGGATCAGGCTACATACTTCCCTCGCTGCTGTTTATGGGCTTGGATTCCAATAATTCCGCATGTAGATGTTCACTATATGCTGTCCTTTTAGGGCATCAATGGGTCTTGGTGCACCCTCAACTTTTGGGAAGCACCAAAAACAAAGAAGGTAGTTTGAATAATCACAGTCACCAAGGTCTGAGACACAACCAAGAGCTCAAACCAGGCTGATTGCCAGGATTCATCTCCTACACAAAACCAATCTGTCAGGACCAGAAGAGGTGACTATTTAATCTAATGCACAGAAACCAATGGAGAGTTAAAGAGAATGAAGAGGCATAAACAGAAACAGAGGCGTATGTTCCAAACAAAAGAACATGACAGAACAACAGAATAGACCTTAACAAAACAGAGATGAGCGATAGAGAATTCAAAATAATAACATAAAGATGGTCACCAAGATTCACAGAACAGTGCATGGACAACATGAGATTTGAACAAAGAGATAGAAAAACATTAAAGTGTACCAAATGTTAAGCAAAATAAGTCAGTCAGAGAAAGACAAATATCACTCACTCACTCACATGCGGAATTTAAGAAAAGAAAAAATGAGCAAATGAAAAAGGGAGAGAGACAAACCAGGAAATGGACTCTTACCTATAGAGAACAAACTCACGGTTATGAGGGGAGGTTGGTGGAGGGATGAGTGAAATATGGTATTGGTATTAAAGAGTACAGTTATCATGATGAAAAATAAAATAAAATGATTTTTAAAATGTACCAAACGGACATCACAGACTTGATGTATTGAAGAATTCAACAGAGAGGTTCAACATCAAACTACATCAAGCAAAGAAAGGATCAGTGAACTTGAAGATAGGGCAGTGGAATTTATCTACTCAAAGGAAGGGGGAAAAGAGTGAAGATAGCAAAAGAGACTTATGAGATAGCATCAACTGAATGAAGATATACATTAATGGGGTTCCAAAGGAGAAGAAAGAGATGAAGCTTATTCAAAGTTATAATAGTTGAAAATTTCCCTAACCTGGGGAAAGAAACAGATATTTAGATCCAGGAATACCAGAGGAAATTCATAAAATGAATCCTAAGAGACCCACACTAAGACTTAAGACTAAACTGTCAAAACCTTGTTACCTATATGGGTACCCCTCCTAAAAATAGCAGATTTTTCAGCAGAGACTTTCCAAACCAGAACAGAGTGAGTGGCATGATAAAGTGCTGAAAGAAAAAAAAAATCACCAACCAAGAGTACTCTACCCAGCAAAACTGTCCTTCAAAATTGAAGGAGAGATACAGGTTTTCAGACAAGCAATCTGAGGTTTGTCACAATTAGAGGAGCCCGACAAGAAATGTTAAAGGGAGTTCTTCAAGTTGAAACAAAAAGATGCTAATTTTAACAGGAAAATATATAAAAATATAAAACTCACTGGTAAAAGTAAATATATACTGTATGTCAATTATATCTCAATAAAACTGGGGGATGAGTAAATATATAATTAAATTCAGAATATTCTAATGTTGTAATGGAAGTGGGTAAGTTGCTTACAAATCTAATGCAAAGGTTAAAAGACAAAAGTATTAAAAATTAACTATAACTACAACAATTTGTTAATGGATACACCACATAAAATGATAAAAACTATGACATCAAAGCCATAAAATAGGGGGGAAAAGACATAAAATGGGGGAGGAAATGTATAAATATAGAGTTTTGGGGTATATTTGAATTCAAATTATCAGCTTAAAATAGACTATTATTACCATAAAATGTTTTATAAAAAAATAAAATAAAACAAACGGCCATCAGAGGACCATTACAGTGCCAGCTAGTGGTCCAACCTCTTGCCCAGAATAGTCTACTGTGAGCATAGCTGAGTGTAGCTCATGCAGAGTGTAGCTATGCAGAGAGTGAGAAAGGAGAGGGCACGCATACCTCATGGTGTCTTACAGGTGCTGTGTGTGGTATAGTGAAATGAGTGCTCCACACTCAATGTCATTTGAAGTCAGTGAGCAAAATTAACAAGTAGTCTTTAAGAACCAATTCTTTTCCCAATTGGATGATTTCAAAACAAACTGCCTACAGATGGTTTGCATTGCATGTAACCAGAAAGTGTAGACTTCTGCCAGGTTTACCTCCTTTTGTGTCTGGGACTATGGTGGGTTATTGAATGGTCTTCCGTGGTTAGAAGCTCTCTCCTTTTATAGCAATGCCAGGGGCAGAGTGGACTCTAGGGATCTTAGAGCATTTCATGTTTCCACTCAAGAAAATTGCCTTCTACCCAATGTACTTCTTTGAAATGCGAGGACAATGTAGTTCACTGAGACATTCTGCTAGTAATTAACTGCCTTGGGGCCTGGGGTACTCAGATGGGAGCTCAGCATCCTTCTTTAATTTACAGGAAAACCATGCAGACCTCCTTAGATGAAAGCAACAAGAGTTGCTCATGGAAAGAATTAGTATTCTTTAGAAACAAGAGCTGAAAGAAATAGTAGATTTGAGGCATCTCTTTCAAATTAATCAAAATGGGAATGGCAAGGAAAATGCAGTCTGAGAGCTTATATGACCACAAGAAACCCTCTTTCAGTTATACCCAGATAACAGGGTGGGGGGAAAAGGAGTATCACAGGGAAGTCAGAGAGTGTCAAGTGAATCTCAGTTGCATAGGAATTACATTGACTGCGTTGGAATCATGTGAGAATGAAGATGTCTTGAATCACCCTTCCTGGTTCTAAGACTAGTCTAGGACAAAAGAGGTAAAGCACAGTTCTGCAAAGAGAGATTCCCAGAGATATCTCCTCAACCATAGAAAAGCCTAGACAAGTCATGAAGAGTTGGACTGACGGTGGGTTGTTTGACTCAGAGGCAATTTTGTAGTCTATGAGGGAAGCCAGAAAGGAGAAGGGAGGAGATGGTAGGGCCCGAAGAATCCAGTGCCCTGATGCCAATCTCAAGATGCACAGCCTACCTAGAAACCCCCCTTCCCTGTTTAAAGAACTACCCAGACTGCACTCCTCATTAAGAAATGGTGGGCTTTGGGGGTGCCTGAGTGGCTCAATCAGTTAAGCGGCTGCCTTCAGCTCAGGTTGTGATCTCAGGGTCCTGGGATCAAGCCCCACATCAGGCTCCATGCTCAATGGGGAGCCTCCTTCTCCCTCTCTCTCTGCCTCCCTCTCTGCCTACTTGTGATCTCTCTCTCTCTCTCTCTGTCAAATAAATAAATAAAAATCTTTAAAATAAAAAAAAAAGAAATGGGGGGCTTTAGTCTAGTGAATTTTTCTGAACAGAAATGCCTGAGAAACTTGATTTTTTTTTTTGGATAGATTTGAGGGTAGGAGGAAGAGGAAATAAAAATTCTGTATGAGTACCTTAGATTCTATTACACAAGGAATTAGTATTTCTCTAGAGTTTCAAATGGAGTGTTTGCTCCTCGATGATGATGGTGATTGGTAGTCGGGATTATTACAACTAATTATAACCAATGCTGGGATTAGTAGACAAGCACAAAGCATCAGACTCCTGGGCTCTGTGGGAGAGCCAGCTCTAAGGAATTTTGTATTTTATCTTATACTGTTATAATACTTCAAACCACACTAGTCCCCACACAACCCTTTGAAACACACAGTCGGAAATGCTGTTTATTTTTGCAGAAACAAAGACATACATTGTTAAGTGAGAGATGCAGGGACATCCAGAGTGTCATTTGACTGGGGACATTGTCTCATGACTATGGTCATGCACAATCACCACTGAATATAGCTCTCCCAACCCTCACCCTTCCCGGAGTTATGTGTTCACGAAGATTTCGCTTTCCCGTGGACTTTTAAAGATGCTTGTTTGCATCTATGCTAACCTCACATTAGTGAAATTTCCCAGTCTTAAATTTATAGGGGACTGTAATGTCACTGGGTGGGGGAGGGGGGACACGCCTGGATAGATAACCATCTGTGTCCCCGTGTTCCTGTGTCACTGAGAAGACTGGATTCCCTGATAAGTTTTCCATCTTTAGTATTTAACCGTCTATTCTAAAAGATCAGCCTCCTTTTCCAGGTTCCATCAGAGAAACCATGAGGAGTTACAAATTCTTTAAGTTGAAAAAATGATTTAGAATGCAATGTCCTCAGCTTGAGGGCTGTCCTATCTTCCCTGTACCCCAGAGTCCAGACGCTTGGCCAGTAATAGGGACCCAAAATTGCTCCTCTGTCAGAAATTTCTAGCAAGTCTTAACCCCTCAGGAGTCCAAGAAAAGTATAGTCACTCTCTCCAGCTTCCCATTCTTCTACTGATTTATAAAAATTAAAATTGAATTGAACTGAGGTGAAATAAATTGAATTGAAATATTTAAAAATGATGGCTGGTTCATGCTTGGGCAACATTTAATTCATGCAACAAAATCCTGCCATGATGAAACTCATAGTCAAATAAATGTCTTTTAGAAAAAATGCCCAAGGGTACAGTGGAGATGGAGAAAGCATTTGGAAATCCAAGGAATATAATGCCCAAACTTGCCAAATAAGAATGACAGGGTGAACCTTATCATAACATTGAGAAGGAACCATGTTGGAACTAATGAAAAAATTACATCTTCAATCCAGCAACTTGAAAATTTTTTCATTTTACTTCCTGAGGCTTATGTTTCTGTACAACCAAAGGCTTTCCGAGAAGAGCTACATCAAAAGAATCTTGGGGAAATGCTTGGGAAAATAATGAGGCTTTGAAAGCAAAGCATGTATTGCCGCGTAGGCCGTTCATTTTGGTTTTGGGTGGAATCATTTCCAGACATGCAGACCATCCGAGTTCATATAACGAAAGCTTGAGTTCCAGCAGTATGGACTTGGAGCAGATGTCACTACTCAGTCCAGAACATCAACTCGCTAGGAAACAAACAAAGCTGTAGGCCCAATTCCCGGCTTTCCAAGGACAGGCCTTTAGTAGTCAGAGGTCTGGGGCAGATAACTGAGCACTCTAGCCAAAAGTGTAAAGTAGGCTGTGACATCTCCCCACAGAGGAATAAGCTACTGGCCTCAACGTGCCAGCTTGATTTGGGCCCTTTGGCAGCTCGTACTGAATCCTGGCACCATCACAAAGCCCAAAGAAACAACCGCTCATTTGGTGCAGATGGCAGAAAGATCAGATGGGAGACCTACTTTGATACTCTGCTGACTTTCTCCAGCAGAATTTTGCAGCAGTTAAGACAAAAATGCTTTCCTTTTGCTTGGTGGCAGCAATGGCAGTTTCTGTGAGTCTGACATATTTGTATATTTTGGAGAAGGGGGAAGAGTGTCCTTACACTAATAACCTTAGGATATCTGGAAACTCAAGGACAGAGACAAATTAAGCCTGTAAGGTCTAGGGCATTTGGTTGGGTATGGTAATCACTTTAGCTCTCTGTATTAGCCAAGAACTACAGTTAATGCACTGCCCTCTAGCTAATGTAAGAACATTCAGATACAATAAATAAACTCAATAAATATTTGATGAATGAATGAACCGTGGCCTTTATTGGGGAGAAGCCGGCAAGTATTATATGTGCTTGGGGCGTTTTGAGCCGTTCTCCCCTTTAAGCTCCATAGGTAACAATCCTAAAATGAACTTGACTTCTGGCTTCACTTAAGGTCCAGTGAAATAAGCCTGCCTGAAAGCACTAGGTCTACCTCAGTCACAGCCGGAATCATAAGCTCAGCCACAATTACCTGCTGGTCATAGTTTGGCAATAAACATCGTTGGGCCCTTCTGGGAAAAGGATAGTTTCATGATCAGATGCCTGAGGTCAAGAACCTGAAGGAAGCCGTGTTCCTTCCACTCAGCAGAACAGATCTGCCCTGCTTTCTCCTGAAACAATGCGCCTCTTCTCGTCTCCATCGCTTTCCTCTCACTATCCCAAACACTTGACATGCCCTCACCTCAAATCGCCGCCTATTGAAACCTGACTCAGGCTTCACTGGCCCCTTACTCGGAAGCAACTTCCTTCTTGGGTTCTTTCCAGCCTGAAGGGACTCCTTCTTGTGAGCCTTTGCTCTGGCTTTGTATCTCAGGATACTTAGATTTTTCTCTGCGCTGATGTTAGTAAGCTTGCCTTATCCATCCTACTAGATTGTAAGCCCCTAGAGAAAAAAATTACACATGTATGTGTGTACGTGCATACATCTTATGAATACATATTAATAATAATCTATATTATTATTATAACTATTCGAATCTCCCTTGCCTGCTATAGGAACACAAAGGATGTCAAGTTGTCAGTGGACGTTATTGCGATAAACTAAGCAGCAATGTCTGACCCAGGGAAAGACTAAGCCATAGAAGGGCCAGTCAATTCTCCTCTAAGGATATAATTTCTTGGAACCTACTCACTAAGTGTCCACCAGTGTCTTGGGGCACCTGAGGGCACAGTCTGTTAGGTATCCGACTCTTGATTTCCACTCAGGTCATGATCTTGCGGTCGTGAGATCGAGCCCCACGTCAGGTTCTATGCTCAGCGTGGAGTCTGCTTAAGACCCTCTCTCCTTCTGTGCCCCTCCCCCCATGCTCTCTTGCTCTCTAAAATAAATAAACAAATCTTAAAAAAAAAAAGATGCCATGAGTGTCCCTGGCTCTGATAAACTTGTCTAAGCCCTAATTCTATGGCCTGAGATAATCTAAAACTCTCCTCATAGTTTCTGCAAATTCTTGCACCTTGTTTCCTCCTGCACTTCTCAGCCTCAATGCTGTCACCTCCAGGCCTGATTCCTCTGGGTGCATCGGTTTGCCAAGCTGCCTCTTCTCTTGTTTATCGACGTGAAGTTCAACAGCAGCGAGCAGCTCCGACTCTTTTGTAGACTTCATTCACATCACAGCACGTGGGAGTTCTGGCAAGTTCGGGCTCCTCTAACCCCATCACGATTCTGGAGTCATAAATCCATCCATCTTCCCTTGCCTTATACGGACAACTGCCCATGCCACGTCCTGTGGGGGTCTTACCTGTGACCTCAAAGAGCTTCTTAAACTATTTCTTCTAGATCTATACAGTGTTCTTGCAAAAAGAATTCCAGGGGTATTTTCTCCATTAATTACCCGACAACATGTATTGGACTATGATATAAGGAAACTGCATGGAGTCTTCTGGTTTTCTCTATGCCTAAAACCAGGCTGATCTGTATTGCTTTTCTGGCTTTTCCCCTTCAGTCTTTGTTGTTTCCAATTCTTACTTAGCTCCTCGTTCTTATTTCATTCATTCATTTATCCAAGATGCATTTATTGAGAATCAGTATTTATTTTACAAAAACAAATAAGACAGATCCCCTGTCTCTGGCAACCTGATTAAAACTGAGCCAGACTTACCTATCTGCTCACCTGGTCCAAGGGAAAGAGTTCTAAGCATTTCCTCTCACTCGAAGAGATAACTACCCCTTACTACAATCCGAGACTCAGTGACCAAGTTCCAAATTCCTATGCTTTTAGGGGGCACTTGGGCAAGTCGAGCCTTCAGTGTCTTGTATAGTGGAAGAAATATTCAGTTAGCTTAAAACTGAGTATTAGACCTGAGGAAATGACTGAAACCCAAAATAACTAGTTGAAAGGTAAAGAAAAGGCTAATTTATTCAACCCTTTCAGAACAGATGAAAATACTCTGAAATTAGCCTTCCTTTCGTGACCTTTGAAGTGTCCCTATTAAGACCAAATATTTCTCTTCCTTGAATATAAATACTTTCCTCTAAATATCCTTGAAATGTTTGGTCAACATCCAGAGCTAAAACACTATGTATCTTCAACAGTTATCAAAGAAGGAGCCAAATATATTGAAATGCTTGTAATATTTTTTATTGCAGTATAGTTGACATACAATATTTTATTAGTTTCAGGTATGTGACATAGAGACTGGACATTTATACACATTACAAAATAATCACCATGATAAGTCGAGTTACCATCTGCTACCACACGAAATTATTACTGCATTATTGACTATATTCCTTATACTGTACTTTATACCCCTGTGACTGATTTATTTTATAACTGGAAGTTAGTAGCTCTTAATCCCCTTCACATATTGTACCCATCCCCTAAACCTCTTCCCCGCTCGCAATGACCTGTAATATTTTTCAACCACCATATTGAGATCAAACTTTCTTTCTGACTTCCTGCATTGTAGAAAGAAGAAAACAGGCTTGTGTTAAAAATAGAGTCCTGGTTCTGTGAAGGTAAGAATACAAGGGAATTAATAGGTAAGTATTTTCTTTGTGCCAAGTGCCAGTGGTAGGCACTTTCTGGGCAATCTCATTTAATCCTGGGGGGAAGCCCCTCAAAGTTGCTCTTGTTATACTGTTGTCCCCTCTTTGTAGATAAGGAGATTGAGGCGGACAGTGAGCTCAACCCAAAGCTTGTTCTCTTTATCGATGGCTCATTTTAAATGGGGAATTTATTTGTCCCATAGAATTAACTTCTGAGATCGTGAACCCCCACCCCCCACCACTCAAATGCAGAATTTCAAAGATGCTTTGTCTGCAAATTATTAACCTGTAACTCATAATTTTGCAGGTAGTTTCATTTGTCTGAGGACTATAGTTAAGACACAGTCATTTGTAGGAGGAAAATCTATTTCTCGTATTTCCTCAGGGACGTCCTAGTCAGAGAGGCAAAGAACTGCGGAGGGGGTTGCTGACAATCCTTTATTATCTGATTCTTGCTACATTTTGTATTAAATAACATCGCTAACATAACAGTTAATAGGATCTGTCATTTCAAAATTCAAAGAGATTCTAGAGGTTGTCTACTTCAGTGTTTTTCAACTGTTAGTTTGTACGCAGGCTACCTCAGAATCACTTGGCGAGTGTTTTAAAAATACAGATTCATAAAAAAAAAATACAGATTCGTGGGCCCTCTCCCTAGGCCTTCTTTTTAAAATGTCAAGGCAGGGGCGCCTGGGTGGCTCAGTGGGTTAAAGCCGCTGCCTTCAGCTCAGGTCATGATCCTGGGGTCCTGGGATTGAGCCCCGCATCTGGCTCTCTGCTCAGCGGGGAGCCTGCTTCCCCCTCTCTCTCTGTCTGCCTCTCTGCCTACTTGTGGTCTCTCTCTCTCTCTCTGTCAAATAAATAAATAAAAAATCTTAAAAAAAAATGTCAAGGCAGGATGCTGGGAATCTGAATTTAAACATTTTTAAATTGATCCTCAGGCATAGCCTGGTTTCGGAACCACTTATCCAAGTCAGAATCCCCTCCAGGCCTCCCCGCCATCACCCCCCGCAACATGCAACCTCATGGCAGACATATGTAGGACAGAGAATTTATAGCCTCAGAGGAAACTTGTTTGTTTTTAATGGGATACCGCTATTGGGGTTTTTTTTTCTTTTTAAAAAAGATTTTATTTATTTATTTATTTATTTATTTATTTGAAAGAGAGAGAGAGAATGCAAGTTGGAGGAGGAACAGAGGGGGAGAGTGAGGGAGGGGGAAAGAATCTCAAGCAGACTCTGCACTGAGCAAGAACCCCACACGGGGCTGATCTCACGACCCTGAGATCACGACCCAAGCTGAAATCAAGAGTCTGATGCTCACCCAACTGAGCCACCCAGGTGCCCCAACACTATTGGTTTCTTACTTTAACTTAAAATATGACACTTTTAAACCTCCACTCATTGATTCTCATTTCTGCCCTCAAAAGATACATAGAGGACATGAAATGCCTTAGAATATGAGCATCCAAATATTCCAAGACAGCTAATACAATTCCCGTTAGTCTTTTGCTTCTCTGGGCTAAAGTCATTCCTTTAATCTTTTCTTACAAGTCACAAATTCCATAACCTACCCCTTTCAAAAACACAACTCATAGAAGACTAATGGTAGAGTATGCAAATTAAAATAACAGTCTGGTATTTTCTACACCCAGAAGAATAGCAAAACTTAAAGAGCAATCATATTTATCTTTTGTAGCGATGTAGGGAGAAGAGTATTCTTTTATATTCCTGATGAAAATGTGCAGTCGAATAGACTTTTTGGAAAACAAGCTGACCACATCTGTTAAAGTTAAAAATACATATACATGTTGCCTCAAGAATCCCACTCCTGGGGCGCCTGGGTGGCTCAGTGGGTTAAAGCCTCTGCCTTAGGCTCAGGTCATGGTCTCAGAGTCCTGGGATCAAGCCCCACATCGGGCTCTGTGCTCAGCAGGGAGCCTGTTACCCTCTCTGTCTCTGCCTTGCCTCTCTGCCTACTTGTGATCTCTCTCTCTCTCTGTCAAATAAATAAATAAAATCTTTAAAAAAAAAAAAAAAAGAATCCCACTTCTGACAATCTATCCCATAGAAATAGCAAACTTGGGGCTCCTGCGTGGCTCAGTCAGTTAAGTGTCTGCCTTCAGCTCAGGTCGTGATACCAGGATCCTGGGATTGAACCCAGCATTGGGCTGCCTGCTCAGTTTCTCCTTCTCCCTTCCCCACTCATGTTCTCTCTTTCTCTCTCACTCAGTCTCTCTCTCAAATAGAGAAAATTGTTGAAAAATTTAAAAAAAGAAATAATACACTTATGTACCAAAAAAAAAAAAAAGGCCAACTTTTGGCAAGAGCGTGGAATAATCAAAACTATTATATACTCCTGGTAGGTGTGTAATTGATCCAGCACCTTGAAAACCTGTTTGCCAGTGTCTTTTAAATGTGAACATACGTATAACCTGTGATGTAGCAATACGACACTTGGTATATTCCCAACTAAAAGATGTAATACGTCTCCTACCAGACGTAGGAGAATGTTGCCGGCAGCACCGTTGGTATAAACCCCAAACTAGAAGCTGCCCAAACATTCATGAGGCGCAGAAAAAAGAAATATACTGTGCAATCTAAGAATGAACACGTTATAATTCCAGACATCAATGTGGATGAATCTCGCAGGCATGATAGAACCCAAATGTATCATTCCATTTATATGCAGTCAAAAATAACACAAAATTCAGAGAAATCAGGAAGGTAGCTATTAATGACCAGAAGAAGGCATAATGAATGCTTCTGAGGAGCTGGTAATGTTTTGTTTCTTGACCCGTATCCTGAGTATACATATATGTTAGTTTTTTTTAAAAAAATTCATCCAGCTGTATACCTCCAATTTGTGCACCAAACTTTTTTTTGCCCAAACAGTCACATGCATAGGATTTTTAATGCATTCTTATTAGAGAAAAGCTATAATTAAAGCAATCGGTAGAATGATCAGTAGAATGATGGCAAGTGAATTATCACATACCTGCGTTGTAGATAATATGCACTCGCTAAACCGAATGAATTATTTTACCAAATGATTTTAAAAGATTTTCATGATAATATTGAATAAGAAAAAGAAGGGGAAGGAAATTATATATATCATCCCTTTTTGTAAAGCAGACAGTAACCAAAGCAAGAACAAAAAGGATAGTAAAGGCAGGTGCTTTTCTCTGGCATCAATAGCAGGGCGTGGGGCATTCATTTTACTGGTAATGATTGCAGCGAGTGCGGCAAGACAACCTTGGGTGGCTTCCTAATTCTAAGGTCTCCTGGGTCATGATGAGAGGTAGCTCAGGATCTCGTGGCTTCCTGACTCAGGAAGGGACCGTAGCTCTCCTGGACTTGGTGGGGAGGTGTGGCTTTGGGGAATCTGCTCTTTGGAGCCTCTCAATAAATTGGTAAACCACTTACTATTTCTTATAAATAAGCTAGCGTTGATTCTTTTACACTGCAACTGAACCCTGACCGACACAGATAGGTCTTGTTATGATTATAAGTGTGAGAACTGAGGCCCAGAAAGTCTGGGTGACTTGCTCAACTGATCTTCAACCCCAGTGGGGTTATTTATACTCTCTGAAGTGGGAATCGTGACATGGCAGCATCTTCCATGAGGAAGAGTTGTCATAGAACTCAATTCTTGTTTTTGCTTGTTTTTTTTGTTTTGTTTTGTTTTGAGAGAGAGGGAGAGAATGTGGGAGAGCCAGGGTTGGGAGCAGGGGCTGGGAGGACGGGGCAGAGGGAAAAGGAGAGAGAGAATCGTAAGCAGGCTCCATGTTCAGAGTGGAGCCCTGTGCGGGGCTCGATCTCACCCTGGGATCATGACCTGAGCCAAAATCAAGAGTTAGATGCTTCACCGACTGAGCCACCCACTTGCCCCACATAGAACTGAATTCCAGGAGGACTCAACTGGCTCTGGTTGTTTGAGGCATGGAAACGCCTCAGTCTGGACTTCACGCTTACTGGGAACATGTGGGGAAAATGCCCTCAAAGGCAGAAATGATACGTGGTATCTATGTGTTCCAGATCTATTTCCATAGTAGTTCCCTTCTGAGAATGTGTATCTCTTACCACTGACATGTGGAAATCGACCCGCTGGTAAATAATTGTGCCTATATTCATGCTCTTGGTTCAGATTTCAGATATGTCAGATAAATAAATCCTAATTATATTGAAGTTTTGTTTCTTTTCATTACATCCGGGTCAAGCTCAGATCCTGCCTGCTCACTTATTCATTCATTCGTTCATTCAGTGAGTGCTGAGATCCTACAACATGCCAGGGCTGCTGGGGTATTATAAAAAGATGAGGAACCAGGTCCCCTGTAGGAACTCATCCTTCAGAGAGAGCACGCCATATAAAAAAACACAAAATGTAGTCTTCTGTAACATGGTCACTTCCTAAGTTAGAGGAAGCGGAAACAATCAGTCCTCCCTGGAGGAATCAGAGACAACCTTTGACACTTAACAGGAGTTAAATATAAAAATGCAAAAACCATTAAGGGGAATGGTGCTTTCAGCTGCATTAGTTAGAGAAAGGGGAGCGTCTGAGAAAAGGCTTGGCTGGTATCATGCGGGTTTTCTTTTTTAATTCAAACTAGATATTTGCATGTAGAGCAATGGGGATTAGAATACTAGATAAAAAGGAAAGCCACCTTCTGACAAATGGGGAAGACTCTTACGCAGCTGACTTTGGGACCTACTGTAATGGGAAGACTTGCTACATTGCCTTCGGAAGTTAAGGCTGACATTTCAGCAGCCTTTTCAAACAGGCCTTCCCACTGGGCCAGCTCTCCTACTCCTTCTAATAGCCCAGATGGTATTAGTATCAGTATTCATATTCAGACTCATATTGGTATTAGTATTAGCATTAGTATTCCAAGTGCCTCGAGGCTCAAGGCTTGCATTGTTGGTTTTTCTTAATGATTAGCCCCAATAATTACTTCCAAACGTTCGTGCTTAAGAAACTACCCACTTCTCTACAGGGTGATAATAAATTGGACTTTTGAGTAGCCTCTGATGTACTTGTCTTTTGGGTCTAGGCTTTTGGAGTCATTCACACATTTTAAAAATTATTTTTTAGAACATTTTATTTTGAAAAATTTTAAACTTACAGAAGAATCTCAATAATGATATAAAGAACTTCCTATATTTTTTACCCGAATTCACCCGTTTTCACCAATTTTTGCCACGTTTGAGCACTTGTGCGCATGTGCCGTCTCCGCACGCATGCGCACACGCACACACACGTTATTTTTTTTCTGAATCACTTGAGAGTACTTTGCACACATCACCTCCTTTTACTTCTTTTATTGAATGTGTTATTTTCTAAGAGCATAGCAGTTATCAAGTTCAGGAAATTTAACATTGACATCATACTTCAGTCTACAATGTTAGGACAATTTCACCAATTGTTTTAACAATGTCTTGCAAAGCAATTTTTGGTGCATAATACAGTCCAACAACACAGTGGTATTCTTTAGCGGCTCTAGGAAACCAATACATTATTTTGTTATTTGAAAACATTTAGCTGTCACAAATTAATTTATGCTTACTGTGGGCCTCCGGTAAAGTTTACTCAAGGATAGATCCTTTCCTTTTAACGAGATCAGTCCAGTCTTGAAAGGAACAAGTTTGCGAAGGTAATCTTCCTTAATCATTTACCGCCGTTTCCACTTGCTCCTTCCAGTGGGAAAAAAAAGAGGGAAAGATACCGAAATATTTCTGTTTGTTGTGTGCCAGTGGCTTAATAGGTGAAGGAAAACAAACTTGTTTCCCACTTGTCTGTCCAATTCCTGGCATGTGGGCCCTCTGTTTTCTCAATTAATTGCAGAATCTTGACTGATGAATGGGCATTCTTTAACCTGAGCTGACCATTTGAAATTTAAAATTAGCAATGTAATTATATTTACTGGGCCACTGATTGAAGGGAAATTGCACTCAGCTGATGAATTTGCATGCTGTAAAATGGGTCATGACAGCAGATGGCCCTTCCAAGAAGCAAAAAATAACTTTGGAGCTGGTAGCTCTTTCTCCTGGCTTCCTTAATTGAACCCTGCTGCACGAGAGAGTGAATGCTCAAATCAGGTCAGGGAAATTGAGGGTGTCAGGATAGATAATCAAGAGGAGCTCTGAGTTGTAAAAGAATAGTATTTTGATCTTGAACTAAATCACCATATATTGAAATTTGAATATTAAATTAGTGCTAGGTGTTAAGTCTTAATTAACATTTATTAGGTGCTCACTATCACAAGTACTATTCTAGTGATTTACATGTATTGACTTAGTTAATCGGTGCCGTAAACTTGTGAGTAATGATTAGCATAGCCTGAATTTTATAAATGAGAAAACTGAGATTCACAGAGTAAGTTGGCCAAATTTCAAAATAAATGTTTTCTCTTTTGCCACATGAAATATTTAATTAAAACCCGAGGAGTTTGTAGCCATATTAGGCTCCAAAAGGGCATATTTAGATCATGTTTTCTAGATACCATTTTCTGCTTTAAAAAAGTAGGGTGGGGGGGAGACACCTTAAAGAAATGACCCCCTCCAGGTCTAGAAATGTAGAAGATGAGCCCAGAACGTCTTCTCACATCAAATACCAAGAAATATATCAAAAATGAGCTTGTGTCAAAAGGAATCGGAAGCTCCCTGGGGCAAAGAGGGACACATTTGAGCAAAAATAAGAATGATAATTCAAATAGATGGAAACACATAGGTATGTTTATTTAGATACTCATAATATGTCTAAATCCATTGATTGCTAATAATACCGAACAGCAATACACTGATGTTCTTTAAAGGCTATAGGGAACAAACGCACTGTTATGAAAACTGATCAGTAGAAAAAAATCAAACCTTTTTTCTTGCCCCTTCTACAGGAGATACCTCGGTGTAACCAAGCATTTAACAAGAGGAAGTTTCTTTTCACAGAAGTAATCTAGCTAAGAAATGAAGAGGGAGTAATAGAAATATCACAGTTTGAAAGTTCTGATGGGTTAACATCTTTAGGCAGTGATCAACAGTGGCTGATCGCATCCTACGAGGGCCATCATCCGCCTCTCAGTGGGAGGATCCACACTATGTGTGTACTAGTCCTGCCAGTAAATCCAAACCCGAATCTGGTCAGGCTTCCATATCTTACAGGATACACAGAGGGCGAGGGACATGCTGACATCTTGCGAGTGCAATCCAAACTAGGGGAAATGCAGGACTCAAGGGCCCAGTTGTTGTTGTTGTTGTTATTTTAAACAATAACAGCAGAGCTGTTCAGAAGGAAAGCCTTTACATTAAAAAAGACTTCTGAAATCATTAACCCGTGAGGGGCACCTGGCTGGTTCAGTCAGTGGAGCGTGCCACTCTTGATCTCAGGGTTGTGAGTTCGAACGCTACATTGGGTGTAGAGGTTACTTAAAAATAAAATCTTTAAAAAAGAGAATGTGGGGCGGCGCCTGGGTGGCTCAGTTGGTTGAGCGACTGCCTTCGGCTCGGGTCATGATCCCGGAGTCCCGGGATCGAGTCCCGTATCGGACTCCCGGCTCTGCGGGAAGTCTGCTTCTCCCTCTGACCTTCTCTCCTCTCATTCTCAGTCTTTCTCTCTAAAAATAAAAAAATAAAAAAATAAAAAAGAGAATGTGGTCTAGCCACACAATGGAATATTGTTTGACCATGAAAAGGAATAAAGTACTGATTCAGGCCACAATATGGATGAATCTTGAAAGCACCATGCTAAGTCAAAGAGGCCACTCACAATGACATAGGTTATGATCCCATTTATATGGAAATGTCCAGAATAGACAAATCCACAGAAACAGAAAGAGCTGGGATGAGGGGTGGGGATGGGGAATGACTGTTAATGGGTATGGCGTTTCTTTGGGGCATTTTGAAAGATTTCACATTAATTATGATGGATGCATCACTGTGGAGATGCTAAAAATGACTGAATTATATATTTTAAGTGGGTACATTGTATGGTGCATGAGTGAGAACTCAATACAGCTATCTTAAAAAGTTTAACCTGAAGATTCTAGAGATAACTTCCATTCACAGGAATTTGAGAAGATAGAGGAACATGTTAAATGATACCAGCAAGTTAACAGGCAAACTCAGTCTAAGACATTTTATAAGATACCTGACCTAGTTTCTGGAGGAAAGAAAAAGAGAAGGTAGGCTACTCCAAGTTACAAGGGACCTAAAAGGTATAACAATCAAATGTGACATGTGACCTTGCCTGAATCCCCATGAGGCCAAAGCAACTCTAAAAAAAATTTTTTTTTACATTATTGGGCAACCATGATTATGAACTTGGAATTGGGTGACGTGAGAAAAGTTACTATAAATTTTAGAGGGAGTGGGCGCCTGGGTGGCTCAGTTGGTTAAGCGACTGCCTTCGGCTCAGGTCATGATCCCGGAGTCCCGGGATCGAGTCCCATATCGGACTCCCGGCTCTGCGGGAAGTCTGCTTCTCCCTCTGACCTTCTCCCCTCTCATTCTCAGTCTGTCTCTCTAATGAATAAAAAAAAATATATTAAAAAAAAATTTTTAGAGGGAGTGAAGACTCCATTGGGGTCTCTCAGAAAATAAGCATATTATTAGAGAGCTGTATTGAAGCATGCAAAATGTTAGCAATTTGACTGGAAAATTGGTTTTGAAAATATTTCAAATACTGAAAATATTTTAACCAGTAAAGCATAGATAGTACCATTTCCCTTCCAGGAGCTGAACCTTTTGGCCACCCTTTCTGCTTGCGATCCTGCATTGCAGTGGCCAATGATTTTACTTCATACTAACTGGTCTGTGTTTTCATCCTGCCGTTGGTCTATGGAGATGCGTGTCCCTATAGAGATGTTTGGACCAAGAAGATGGCTGACGAAGTAGGTGGAAATTTTGTGTCTACTAAAAATCTGTTCTATTTCCAGGGCACAACACTAGACAACATTTTTAACATCCTTTGCAATTAGGTGTGGCCATATGACTGAGTTATGGCTACAGAATGGAGGCAGAAATGTTGCACGACATTTCCAGGCCTGTCTCAAAAAAGCCCCCACATCATGTTCCACATTCTCCTCATCATTGGCTGGAAGTGAAAGACACCTAAGAGATGGAGAAGCCACAAAACAAAAGGAACGTGGGTCCCTGAGTCACTGCACGGAAGGCAGCTCCCTGGACACCGGGTTGAAATTTACACAAGTGAGAAATAAACTCTTATTGTATTACACCCTTGAGATCTCCAAGTTCGTCAGTTACAGAGGCGAGTGTTACCCTCCACAGGGCCACAATGTCTTTCTAATTTTGTTGTTGTATTTCCACATTTTTAATTTCCTATTTTCTGTATTAGTGCTATGTGTTTGGAAACGAAGGGAGATCTCAAGGAATAAATTTGTAATGCCATGTTGGCCAGATTTCTGATCATTCACTTTGAATAAACTCCACATAAAATTTTTATTTTGGATCAAGCCAAGTATCAATCATATGGAAATGTGAAATAGTATTGTCTTTGAAAACTCTTGGTAATATTTCTGTGAATTTCATCTCTACCACTATAGCGACAAACCGTACTTGGACAAGGCATAGCTGTTAGCAGCTCTTGATTCCTTTGCCCTTATTTTAGGAAGTATCACATAAGAGACTCTTCAACCCAAATCTATCAGGTTTGGGTTATATCTATCGTATTTCAAATGAAATCTACCAGTCTCAGGACTGAAGGCATGTTTTTGCCAAACCCCTTCAAATATATGCGGTTGCTAGGCCTGTGGCTAGAACCACGGCAAGTCCTGGAGGTACAGTTTGTTTAAATAAGTAGGCACTCCCAATGCATATTTAATAGAATTGCATTTAACCCAGCCATTCCATAGCACAGGGAAGCCGCGCTGTTTTATTAACAATAGAGAGGAAGCCTTGAGTCATCTCGACCACTCTTCGGCGAGTTCTCCTTGGTGGCTTGAACATATGCCTGCTCTTCCTCTGACACACTGTGGCATTGCAAGAGCATACGAAATATGTCGTCCTGAGATTTCTGGTTGGAGATGACAGCAGAAGGAAATGCCTCTGCCTGTCAAGTCTGATTCTGTCCCGCAGCATCTCCTGCTGGGGTCTTTTGAATTCAGACTCTCTCCTCCCAGCTGTCCTCTCACGTGTTTGCTTCAAATTGTTGTTGGCATCACTGCATGGCTTCCAGACTGAGATTTTGTGGACCCTCGTCATCCGGGTCCTCCCTCCGTCGGTGCAACTGCAGTTATAACAGGATCGACTCCCATGTCGTGTTACCGTAAAGGGTTTCCACGATCTTCATTTTGCATTTTTCCCAATAATTCGACCTTGACTTTTTGTACTTCTGTTTCCTTTGAGCTCCCCACTGCTTTCTTGTCCTACTTTTTTTTTTTTTTTGGCAGTCCTTTATTTCTTTATGTCAGTTATAAAGGAAGGACTTTCAAAATCCTCCGTAAAGCTCGTCTCCCAAGGAAGAAGCTGAAGATCATAGTTTGTTTTTTTGTTTTTTCCTTTTTCTGTGGGAGACTCTAACCAAAGTGATATAGCTTTAGGGCATCTGTGCTTTTGCATTCTTGTGGACATTTCTGGAAAGAAGGCCTATAAATTTTAGTTGAATCCTAAAGTCAACTGGGACCAGAGAAGTTTAAGGACTGCTATTATTGACAAACAAATTTTTTTTCCTGCAAAATCCTGGCTGTGTGGGATCAGTTACTCTAGTTTACAACAAACCCTGTCTTCTGTCAACCTCAACAGCAAAAATGCGAGTTTTCTTAAATTTGGTAACAAGGAGAAACATCAAGAGCAAGGTTAAAGATTTAAGACCGAAATATACTTCCCGTTCTGTTTTCACCGCAATATAGCTCTTTAATGTTGAATTAAGTGGTGGTACCAGAGGTATGGACGAGTGCATTGGAGTGGGGAAGAATGGGCTTCAAAAAGTGCAGTTTGAATGATTCAAGAATCCTACTTACAAATTTAAAGTATAATTGCCATCATTTTATCACATACATTGTACAAACTTAAGAAATATAAGTGGGCACTAATGGAGGAAAGTGAGAGAAGTTAATGAAGAGATTACAATTCAAAGTAATGATATTAATCAGCCGTAAGCCTAAGTGTATTAATACAAAAGAGTTAGTTCCTTTCAAGGAACATTAATACAAGATTTTTTTTTTTTAAGTCATAGCCCTCTTCTGCCACTAACTTTATGAGGGGTCACCCCCACTTTCCTCCCCGATGGTTCATTCACCTTCTCCTGGGACCCATAGGTTCACTTGCCATTTCCATGGCTTTCCTGGGGTTTAGCCTCAACAAAGGAAGTCATAGCTCTGTATTTTTACTTCTTCCCTCTGGGCACTTGTAATGAACTCCCTCAAGTCCTCGTTACAAAGTGTTTAATCATTTTTGGTGGCCCAGGAGCTGGATGGGGTTTTCTTCCCACCGATGACACAGGAGCTAAGCTAAGCTAAGCCTCGTGAGCCCAGATGTTTCCTCAGGGTCTACTTCCTTGCTTGACTCTCTCTGCTGTCAACATTCCTGCAGCCGGCTGTTCTCTCTCCCTGTCTTCTCTTCACGAGCACTGCCATATGGAACATTCCTCAGTAACTCTGCCAGGGAGACCTGATGTCAGTAGCCACGGAACATACTAGGTATAGAGAACAGAGAAGGAAATTCCCCTCATCTGGCCCCAGGTTCTATCTTAAGCATGAGGTTGGCTCCGTTTCTCTGATCAGATATTGTAGGGGAATTGTTCCCATGAGGCAAAATAATTTTTACCCTCTTTCCATTCTTTCTACTACTTGGTATGGGGGGAGCACCAGCATCCCCAAAAGTCAGGAAAACTTTTGAAAAGGAGGAGAGGCACAAAGCCAGGGGCTCCATGAAGTGGATAATCATCCCCTGAATAATGAGGATCACATTGTACAGTAAATAGCCCCCCGCGTCCCTGGGAGCCAACAGGCGAGGCCCAGCCAAAAACTCTCCCTGCTGGAGAGCCCAGAGATTTCCTTCTTGCGCACATCCCGCCCCTCCCCCCAGCCCCACAAACAATTCTCCTTGGGCTCAGACGGATCTCTCCTCACGCCACCCCCCCGCCCCCCGTGGATTTTCTGGACTTGAATGTGAATGCGACTCCCTGGCTTGGACTTTGCAGAAGCCCCGCCCCTTGTCGCTCCGAGTTCGCTCCAGTGAGCCGACTTGACATCTGCTGGCAAAGCCGGGCAGTGGCGCTCCGAGACAGGGGCATTGGAAACCACATTTTTTGGCTCATTAGAGCCATTCTACCAATGTTGCTCCCCGTGTCATTCAACCTATTTTCAAGCCATTTTCTCAATGGTGCACTTGAGCGAAGTTGGGGGGGGGGGGGCGGCGGGATTCTGCTAAGAACTGGATGGCGTCCAGAAGCCTCATCAAAGCCAGTGTATTCTCAGGCTCTGGCAAACCCCGAGGAGTTCTTGCACCTTTGCGGACTCCCACACAAAGCCTGCTCGGCCCGGTTCTCCCGCGAACCAAGCTGTTTATGTCATCTTGCTGCTGAAGTCACGCATGCCACCGTCTTGTCCCCAGCGAGGAGGAAGGTTCTGCATCCCCCGCCCAACAAACAGCCACCCCAAAGACGCACAGACCCCGAGATCTCTTTAGATAGATGTCTTTCCTAGCCCAGCCACTCGGAGGCTTGCTGGGGGCACAGAGGGCTTGAAAGCACCAGAAAACAAAACAAAAAAACAAGCCAAAAAAACCCCCCAAAAAACAAAAACATGGCTGCCTCGGAGCTTTCCTCATTAATTAGGGTGGCTTACAGAATTGGGTGACTCCAAGGCGGAAAAGAAAAGAGCTTCCTCAGTTTGTAAACTGAGAGAGTGGTGATTTTCTTCTCTGTTTCAGTCTGTCAGGCCAGCCGGGCGCAGTGTGAGTCCTGCTCCCTTCCTCTTTGAGCTCCTTTATCTTCCTCTGAGGTTGAGGTCCTATGGCATTGGCCTTGGCGGAAAGAGTTCCATATCCAAGGTTGTTCCACTCCCCCTTTCTTTCCTGGTGTCCCAAGACCCCAACCAGGAACAGCGTAGCGACCTGGCCAAGCATATGCGTGATTCGGGCCTGAGACTTGTCTTGCTCTGTGGAAATACATTCTGGGAAGGATCTATCTCTCATTTTGGGTGCTGGGCTGAATACTAAGCATGAACTGCCTCGTTAAAGGAGGTGGAGCCCCTAATTCAGCCTTCTGTGATGGTCTATAGCAGAAGTTGAGCTCCTTAGACAGCTGGGATGCAAACCTAAGGCCTTAGCCAGAGCAGCCAGGCAAAAATGAAATACAGAAATGTGGGTTAGGAAGGAAGAAGTTAAACTATCTCTATTTTCGGATGATACAATCTTGGATATAGAAAATCCTAAGGGATCCACCAAAAAAGCTGTGAAGTGAGGTCAGCAAATTTGCAGAATCAAAGATCAATATAAAAATCAATTGTATTTCTACGCAGTGTCAATAAACAAACCAAAAATAAAATTAGGAAAAGAATTTCATGTGTAATAGCATTAAAAAGAATAAAATACTTAGGAATAAATGTAGCAACAATAACAAAAGAATAAAACCTATACTTTGAAGACTAAAAAATGTTGAAAGAAACTAACAAAGACCTAAAACGTAGAAAGACCCTCCCCATCTATGGGTCAAAAAACAACATTGTTAAGATGGCTATACTCCCCAAATTGCTGTATAGAGTCCGTGAAATCCCCATCAAAATTCCAGCTGACTTATTTGCAGAAATTGCCAAGCTAGTTCTAAAATTCATATTGAAATTCAAGGACCCAGAATAGCCAAAATAATCTTGAAAAAAAGGACAAACAGGGGCATCTAGGTGGTTCAGATGGTTAAGCGTCTGCCTTCCAGCTCAGGTCATGATCTCCAGGTCCTGGGATAGAGCACCATGTCTGGCTTCCCGCTCAGTGGGGAGTCTGCTTCTCCCTCTCCTTCTGCCTCTCCCCTTGCTTGTCTCTCTCTCTCAAATAAATAAATAAATAAATAAATAAATAAATAAATAAATAATCTTTAAAAAATCAACAGACATTATACACCTGAAACTAATTTAATATTATATGTCAACTGCACTTCAATAAAAAATAAAACTTAAAATAAATAAAAATTAAAATTAGGGAAAAAAAGAAACCAGCCAACGAAAGCCAGAGTCTTTGCCTTATGAGTAAATACTAGAAAGAGTCTGCAGACTGTCCCTTGTAGGCTGCATAGTCAATGCTTTTGTGGGGCTTTCCTTTCCTTCGAGAAAGCTCTAGAAAGGGCATCTAGAAACCAAGGGACCAAGCAGGGTGGTGGCAAGGGAAGTGCAAGCAGCTCAGAAATCCAAAGGCCTCAGATTCCCTGTAGCTCAGGGGTAAAGAGACAGGGCCCCTGTGAAAGGCAATCATTTTTAAGTCCAGGCCCCTTACAGTGTAACTGAGAAAATGAATGGGCTCATGTTTTAGAATAGAATTGAAGTTTGGGGCACCTCGGTGGCTGGGTCGGTTGGGCATCCAACTCTTGGTTTGGGTTCAGTTCATGATCTCAGGGTCGTGAGATCGAGCCCCGTGTCAGGTTCCATGCTCAGTGCAGAGTCTGGTTATGATTCTCTCTCTCCCTCTTCCTCTGCCCTACCTCCCCCACGATTCACTCGCTCTATTTCTCTCTCTCTCTAAAATTAATTAATTAAATCTTTTTTTAAAAAGATTTTATTTATTTATTTATTAGGAAAGAGAGAGAGTGAGAGAGAGCATGAGAAGGGAGAAGGTCAGAATGAGAAGTGGACTCCCCATGGAGCTGGGAGCCTGATGTGGGACTCGATCCCGGGACTCCGGAATCATGACCTGAGCCGAAGGCAGTTGCTTAACCAACTGAGCCACCCAGGCGCCCCAAATCTTTTTTTTTTTAAGGGAATGGAAGTTTCCAGCAGAAAAACACCGTATTACCTTGATCATCTCAAATCAGCCTGTCCTTGCAAGCGTCGGGTTGAACCACATGAGGTTGCCACTTTTGTAGGTCAAAAATGGTTGCCTATCAGCAATTTTATGGTCTAACCCAACACATGCAGTGTTGATGAGAACAGAAGTGCTAATGGGGTGCCCCTGCACCTGACCCTTTCTGGACAAGGGCCCATCATTTGAAATTTCTAGCTCACACTTTTGGGTTTGTGCAAGATTCTGGGAGCTCTGACATGGTAGGAAGCTGGCCACAGCTCAACACACCTGGAAGCTTACTCCTGTTCCCAGCCAGGATCTCCACACTGACTGTGCTCTCTGGCACAGCTCAGACTCCAAAGGGTTAGCTCAACCTTGGTGAGAATGGATCCCATAATGATTACTCTGCCAATGCCCCTCGTGGGGCGATGGAAATGCACAGATTATCCACCCGATGGCCTCATGTTATTGAGAAGCAACTGGACGAGTAAGGAGGGCTACACTGGTGAAGCTCAGGGATATCATAAGACCTGCGTAGGCCCTATCCCACATCATGCATCAAACATATTAAAGTGCGCTTTCTTTAAATTTAATTTTTACTCCAAAAAATTGACAAGGTTGGGGTGCCCGAGTGGCTCAGTTGGTCAAACGTTGTACTCTTGGTTTCTGCTCAGGTCTGATCTCAGGGTCATGAGATCAAGTCCCATATCAGGCTTCTCGCTCAGCATGGAGTCAGCTTGAGGTTCTTTCCCCTTTCCTATTCCTCTCCCTCTCCCTTTGCTCCTCCCCCTTCTCTTTCTCTCTCTCGCAAAATAAATACATAAAATCTTTTTTAAAAATTGACAAGAGTTTTCATCATTTTGCTTTAAAAGTCCTTTGGCTACAAATAACACATCATGTATAATTCACAGTGATTTCTCCCTAATCATTGATCCTGCTCAGGAATTCTTATAAAGTGAGAAACTCTAACCCAACAGACTCTTTTTAAAGTATGGATTTAAAAAATACATATCTAAAAATTAATGAACTGGACACAACAACACGTTTTTTAGAGACCAATGTTTTTCTGTTTGGCAACTTTCTCTTTTGAATTTGGGAGTGGTATATCTTTTTCCAGTTCCAATTTTTTAGATTCTTAAAAAGCTTATGGGCCCCCAAACTGTGCCTCTCTTGCATAAAAGAGAAAGTGCCTGAGTGAGTCGACTTGCCCAGGAGGCCACAGCTTTGACTTGCAGAAATTTTTCCTTTCCACTACTTCTGTGCACGCCGGGCATGCTTTGTTAGCACAAGGTCAATGGCAACCGTGTCTTATTTGAATCTTCTTATTCTTTATGTCTCAAAAAATCTCCTGGTTCGTAGCAAGAGTGGTCTCATTTTCAGCTCATCAAAGCCAAAGTAGATTATGTGTTGTTGTGTTTTGTTCTTAAGGCCCAGACTAGCATGCACCGACAGCAAATGCTTGCTGGACCTCACTTCCTGTATGGTTCCCCAGCTCCCTGGAGACTTGAATCTCAAATAAATGTTTCTGTCAGGAGGCTGAGCTCCCAGCTGTGCAAATTGGTCACAGATGTAATTGCATTTGCCCTCTGCCCTGGAGGAAAACATGCCTGTGGTTGGGGGTTTAGACGTCTCAGAATGAAAGACATTACTCCTGACTCTGGGTAATAGCCATGAAGCCCAAAATAAGCTGCCATAGAGACAGGCCACAGCGTTGCCAGATGTAGAAGAGTGTTGCTAGCTGGTTAGCCAGTGACCAAACTGGGGCTGTGTCATTGGCCAGCCGGGCATAATTAAGAACCAAGTTTTCCATTGGCAACTCATACTACCAAGCATGACTCCAGGCTCCCTTGACCCCCCCCCCCCCCCATTGCACACAGAATCTCTGCCAACAGCTCCAATTCCAAATTTCTCAGTTGGCGGGCAACGACAGCCCACTTCACCAATGCCACCATGTTGCAACCACTAGAATCTAATGAAAATAAACAGCAACATGGCGCTGGGTCCCACCCAGTACCTCAAGATCCTAACACAGAGTCGATTTAACCAAACATCATTTCGGTAGGGCCTGGCACAGAAATAGGACCCTGGGGACCACAGCAGCGGGTGGTGAGGCTGTGGTAGACCATCTTTTGGGTATTCAAGGCCCCGGACATAGAAGGCAGTCCGGGAGGGAGAGTCAGGGTCTGCCTGTGCTTCGCTGGGATGGAAAGAGGGGAACACATTGCCTGAAAATCCCTGGAAATACTGCCAAAGGGTCTTACGCCATGCCAATTTGCCTGGCTAACTTTCTAGGGATCACAGACCTGGCATTTGGGCCTTTACTTCAGGAGCTGTGAGGCAGAAAACCTCCAGGAGACCAAAGACTGGCTGAATGAACTTTTGAATAAAGTTCAGGGAACTTTCCTATTTCTGGAGTTTTCCCTCTCATTAGAGAACTGACCAATAGATTTGTGCTGTAAGCACCAGAGCAGAATTGGATCCTCTGTGCCCCCTGCTGTGAGGGGTCGTGGAGAAGAGCACAGGATCTGGGGACAGGCTGCCTGGCTTTGAATTCATTCTCTGTCATCTATTAAGTTTGTGACATTGAGGTTTTAATCTCCTTGGCGCCTCCATTTCTTCATTTGAAAAACGGGAATAAACAAAGTCCATACTTCAGAAGTCTACATAAAATAGTCTGTGTAAAATGCTTTGAAGAGAACCTTGCATACAGGGGAGGGGGCAGGAAGAGGGAGGGAGGAAAGGAAGGAGAGAAGGGGGATGAGGGAGAGAACAAGAAAACTTCTGTTGAATGCAAACGCTTTTTATGTTCCGGGCACTTGGCTTTGCACCCTTATCTGCATATTTTTATTTGAGCCTCGCAACACTGAGTACGTTGATTGTCCCTGTGTTATAGAAGAGGAAACTGAGATCTGGCAAGATTATATCAATGTGCCCAATGTCACACCGGGATTTGGGAGAGTCAGTATTCAGAGGTCTGTCTGTTTGTTCCAAAACTCCAACTCTATGATATACAATCCATGCCCTTAGCCTCCCAACTGGGATACAGCTTCCCCTGGGCGGCGTCGGGGGGAATACACAGGTCATGATTATTTAGGAGAATCTGTTGCAGGTCCTGAATGTCCACAAGTACCCTTGAGAACATATCTGAAGTCAAGACTTCCCTTTTGACCCCGGCACATATCTCTCTTTACCAAAGAAAGCCTTCCTCCTTCCATGGTCAGAATTCTATCAAGGGGGATCCTGCTGGGGCATAGAAGTTTGGGGGTGACCAAAAGAAAAGGGACAATTTGAATAATTGAATATCTGGGTAATAAACATTTCAGCAAGTCAATTTGCACTTCATTTTCAGCAAAAGTGAAGGGGCACCTACTGTTAGGACTTGTTAACTGAGAAATAAATCACTAAAAGGAATTTATGGTGAGAGATCACCGTGTGACTCTTGGCAAATAATTCAGAATTCAAGGAATTAAGAACTTTGCTACAACAAAAATATATCAGTTCTCATCCAATTATTTCTATGGACTAGTTTTTTCAGTGTTTACACTGAAACAGGAATGGAATTAATGTTTAACCGTAGCTCAGAGTTCAAAAATAGGTAATATTCATTCATAGATCTATGAGCTAACTGGGGGGAAAACACTGATTCGTAGATGAATTTCCAATAAAATTTTATTTTTTACATACATTTATCACTTTCCAAGTACACAAAGTATATAGGTTGATCAATAATGATAATAAGTTAACAATAGTCTAATAGTAGTAATCTTAATTTCTAATAATAGAAATCCAGATTTCTTTTTAACATCTTAACCTTTAGTTATAGGCACTTTAAAAAAATTAATTGCATTTTTTGGTTGAAGAAAAATATGGTAGGGTGATTAGTAAAACACTCTGAAGTATAAAATGGATGATTCAATAGGAAATAATTCCATGGGGAAGTGGGACCGAAATATAACTTCAGGGGAAGAAACAGCAGTTTAAAATTTATGGTCATTGAGAAACAGATCTTGTACTTTTAAAATGGTGATGACAAAACAAGTGATATTAGTTTGGCTTTAAATTTTAAAATTTGGCTTTAAAATACTCTGAATACACCCGACTAGACATTTCATTTTTTGCAACAATTTAAAACTTATGATGAAAATTTTTAGACATCCGTCTAACGTAAGGAATTGGATAGCATGTCAAAATTACGATATGTGAGCAGAAATGTTTGAAGATGATTGATTTATATTCTGGGTGTGTGTGTGAGTGTGTGTGTGTGTGTGTGTGGGTGTGTGATTAGTCCATTGAGCCAAATATGCAGGAATCTAAGTCTTATTTTCTAGCTTTTTTTTTTCCTATGGCAGGGATCCCCCATCTTTTCTTTGTGTTATGAACTGAATTGTGTTCCACCAAAATGTGTATGTTGAAACCTTAAACCTTTATATGATAATATTTGGAGATAGGGAATCTAGGGAGGTAATTAAGGTTAAATAAGGTCACGCAGATGGGATCCTAACCTGATGAAACTGATGTCCTTATAAGTAGAGGGAGAGGGGCCTCTGGGCACCTCATTTGGTTAAGCATCTGCCTTCAGCTCAGGTCAGGATCCCGGGGTCCTGGGATCGAGCCCCGCATCAGGCTCCCTGCTCAGCGGGGAGCCTGCTTCTCCCTCTACCCCCTCCATGCTCTTTCTCTCTCAAATAAATGAATAGAATCTTAAAAAAGAAGAAGAAGAAGAGGAAGAGATGCAAAAGTCTCTCTCTCTCTCTCATGCACACAGAGGAAAGGCCAGGTAAGGCCACAGCACGAATGTGGCCAACAGCACGGCAGAGAGTGGGACCTCCCTAGAAACCTGTCCCGTTCCCACCTGGATCTGGGACTTCCGGCCTTTAAGCGTCTGTGGTTGAAGCTGCTCAGTCTGTGCTGTTTTATGACGGTGGCCCCAGCACACTAGTCCACACAGAGGATCCCTTGGAAGGAGATACTGCTCATGCCAGCTGTTCACGGTTACCAGTGGAGGCAGGGTTGTTAATTAGGCTTCAAGACCAAGGTGATCCGGCAGCTGGTGATCAGACTGCTGGCAGACCCAGGCCTCCTGCATCCTAGGGTTTCCTTGAAAAGGCACGGGCACTCAGGGAGCTCATTGTGGGCAGGATCACTGGGGAATATCCCATAGAGGACGTGTGGTGGGAACTGAGAGACAGGAGAGCTCTAGGAATGGGGGGGGGGGGGGGTGGAAGGCCAGTAGGAGCCACAACTCAGAGAGGGGGAGGCCAGGGGCTGGGCCAACAGCAGTGAGCAGAGCTGCCGGCCTGAGGAGCGGCAGCCTCTGTCCCCAACTCCCTGAGTTTCGCCAGTGCGGCCACATGGAAGGGTTGCCGTTGCTTTGTACCTGACCGCACTTCGTCCTTCTACTGGATTTAAACTCTATCCGCACATGGATCCCTCTAACTCATACTCTTCTTCCACCTGCTGGCATCTTCTGCTCCTCTTCGTTTCTGGCTTGGTATGGAGGTGAGTCTACATTCTCGTGACCTTATCTATCACCTCTTTTACTTCTATTCCCTTGAGGACACTGCAAGTGGCTGCCCACTACCTCAAATTCCATCCTGCAACCCCTACCCTCTCCAACTCCCTCTGTCCCTTCGTGGGCATTGTGTAGCTCGTGAATGTTCTAGAAGCCTTTGAATTGTACACGTTCAGATGGTGGCTTTTATGGTAGATGAATTATATCTCAACCTAAGAAATTAGGTTATACTGAAAAAAACCATTCTTATGAAAAACACAAGTAAGAAACAGATTAAAGTACCGAATAATTATTGTTCGGTCTGGATTAAATGTTAACGTTTAGATCATCATTGTAAAAAAGTTTTACTGTATTTGTTGTAATGTCAAAGGAAAACCCACTGGTAAATAATTACATGGAAATAGGGGAAGCATGGAAGCAATGAAAGGAATGAAGAGCTGGGTACCTGGCAGGCTCGGTCTGTAGAGCATGTGATTCCGGATCTCGGGGTCGTGAGTTCAAGCCCCACGTTGCGTGTAGAGATTACTTTAAAAAATAAATAAATAAAAGGAAAGGAATGAACATTATTTCTGTAGGAATGAGCCCGGGGAAAGGGGAAAAGGATGGATAGGCGGAGGGGGGTATGAGGGAGTGAGGAGGGAGCTCTATCTGAGAGGAAATAAATGCTGGCCAAAGGAATCAAGTTTCACGTCTTCGTATCACAGTAGATGGGAAGTTAACAGCAACTGCTTGCATTAACATTTGAACAAATTTTCACACTGCTGTTCGTGCCAGTGTAGACAATTTTAAAGACTTAACCATCTTGTTTGGGATACGAGCTTGAAAATGGAATGATGAGGAATTGTGAAAACCCATGCAGAAAACACGTGAGGAGGAGTGGGCACATTACAGAGCTGGAATTAGAGAACATGTTGATGGTGTGACGTTTATGATCCCCTAGGAAACAGAAAAAACACAAACAAGGATCTAATACGTCATGGAATGATGGACTTTTTTGAGCTGGAAAAGTCTTGAGAGAACATTACTGACCAACTCCCTCAATTAAAATACGGGAAAGTCAAACTCCTCTTCTGGGAAGAGGGAGTCGACATAATTTCCCCTATTCCTTCTGCTAAATGCAGTGGAAACCTCCAGACATTATATATACGACGAACATAAGAAAACTCTGAAAGGTGGAGAGAGGAAGGCAGATAGGGAGGAACCTCAGGACCAAAGGACTGACGCGATGGTAACTTCTCTGGGTTTCTTTCTGCCCGTTATACCCCTGACGCAGAGCTGAAGAAGTCAGCAACCCTGGAACTGCACCAGGCAAAGAGGAAAGAAGGCAGAGCAAAAGCCTCTTCCCCCTTCTCCCTAGGAATGGGGAGACCTAGCAAGTCAGAAAACATTTAAATACTAGTGCTCTACTCCAGCCAAGCCCCACAGAAAACTCTGTGGCCACAGCCCACCCACGCCAGCCAAGGCCAAGAGGACACCCTAGACTTTCACTTTCACCAGGCTATAATGAGGGAGGGTCCCCAATACCTCCCCCCCCACCCCCCCCCACGGGGGTAAGTGTCTCAAAGGGGAAGTATGGAGCCAGCACTTTCGTCCCCACCAGGTAATAATGAGTCCTGCTCCCTCCCTCAACATCGTGTCTGTGGACACATGGAGAGCATTCTAGCTGAGCCACTGCTCCTGAAGTGCCCCCTTCCTCCCCACTGGGATGGTGTCAGAGGAGGTCAGTGGAACGTGGGGACTTTCACCACCACCCAAGGGTAATGAGGCCACCACACCCTGATCCCGCCTCCGCTATGAGTCAACAAGACTAAGTCTTAAATGTTCTTATCACAAGAAAAAAAAAGTGTTTTTTATTATGTATGGTGATGGATGTTGACTAGACTTATTGTGGTGATCATTTCATAATGTATACAAATATCGAGTGAGTATGTTGTACACCGGAAACTAATATACCATTATATGTCAGTTACACAGCAATAGAAAGAAATAAAAAAGGAAATTACCCAACTTGAACAATAGAGGGGAAATAGACTAAAAAGGAAGGAGGAAGAGGAGGGAAGAAGTAATAAAACTATCCCTACTTGCAGATGACATGATTATCTGCATAGAAAATGCCAAGGAATCCACAAAAACATTCCTAGAAGTAATAAATGAGTTCAGCAAGATTGCAGAATATAAGATAAACATGTAAAAAAATCATTAAATTTTCATATGCTGGTAATGAACACGTGGACATCAAAATTAAAATATAATACTTTCTATAATCACTCAAAAAATGAAATACTTACGTATAAATCTAACAAAATATGTATGGGACTTGTATGCTGAAAACTGCAAAATGCTGATCAAAAAAATAAAGACCTAACCAAATTGAGAGCCATACCATGCTCATGGATTGGAAGACTCAACATAGTAGCAAAGTTAGTTCTTCCAAACTTAACACACTTCCTATCAAAATACAAGCAAGAATCTTTATAGATATAGACAAGATTATTCTAAAATTTATATGAAAAGGCAAAGGACTTATAAAAGCTAAAACAATTTTGAAGAAGAAGAAAGTGGGAGAAGACAGTGACTAGTTCAAGGCATTATATAGCTACCATGTGATATTGGGGTAACAATAGTTAATAATACTATATTGTATACTTGAAAGTTGCTAAGTGAGTACATCTTCAAAGTTCTCATCACACACACAGACAAAAAAAGTAACTATGTGAGGGGATGGATATATTAGCCAAACTTAGTGCGGTAATCTTTTCATAGTATTTCTTTTTTTTAATTTTTTTTATTATTAACATATAATGTATTATTTACCCCAGGGTACATGTCCGTGAATCATCAGGCTTACACATTTCACAGCACTCACCATAGCACATACCCTCCCCAACGCTTTCATAGTATTTCATACTTTAATCCAATCATTGTGTTGTGCACTTTAAACTTACACAGTGATACGTCAATATCTCGATAAAGCTGGAGGAAAAAAACAGAAAAGAACACGAATAGTCAACAAGAAGAAAAAAAAGTTAAATAAATCAAGGTTTATTTTTTTAAAGACTGGTATTGGTGTAACATGGACACATAGATCAACAACATAATAAAGAACCCAGAAATAGACTCACACAAATATGCCCAAGCGATTCTGGACAAATGTGCAATAGCAATTCAATGTGAGAAAGATAATCTTTTCAACAATTGGTTCTGGAGAAATTGGATATCTGTGGGCAAGCAAATTTTCCCTCAACCTAAGTCTCCACACCTTATAAAAAAATTAACTCAGATCGGACCATGGGTTTAAATGCAAAACATCAGATCATAAAAACCTTCAGTCAAAAAACATCAGAGAAAGTCTTCAGGATATAGGGTGAGGCAGAGTGTTCTCAGACTTGACACCAAAAGCATGGTTCATAAAAGGAAAAATTGATAAATTGGGCTTCTTCAAAATTAAAAACTTATGCTCCATGAAAGACTCTGTTACAAAGATGAAAAGACGAGCTAGAGACAGGGAGAAAATATTGGCAAACCACATATTTGACAAAAGATTTATATCTACAGTACATAAAGAACTCTACATGTTCCACAGTACCAAAAAATCCATCCAATTAGAAAAATAAGCCAAAAGGTAAGGACAGACATTTCTCTGAAGAAGATACACAGATGGCACATAAGCACATGAAAATATATTTGACACTATGAGCCATTAGGGAAATGCAAACTAAAACCACAGCGAGATCACTACACACCCATCAGAATAATGAAAATACCAAAGAGTGACAACAGGAAATGCTGCTGAGGATGGAGAGAAGCTGGATCACTCATACGTTGCTGGTGGGAAGGCAAAATGGTACAGTCACTCTGGAGAACAGTCTGGCTGTCTCTTAAAAAACTAACCATGAGACTCTCATGAACCTTATGTTGCATGAGCCTTATGTTCATGTAAAAACCTATATACAAATGTTCTTGGGAGTTTTATTTTAAACACCTCATAGACAAAGGAGTTTTGAAAGGTTGAGAGAATCTCGATAGTCACAGAGCACTCAACATTAACGCTCTAAACGAGGGGTAGGCTAGGTGACCGGTGGGTACTACTTCAAGTCTAAAATATCGTGATTTTGTGTAAAGAGCCCTCTATCAGGCTTATGAGAGAATATAAAAAGCAAGCGGCCCTCACTTCCGAAAGTCTCACCTGAAGGGTCAGAGCAGACAAGGCTTGAGTTGGGGACATCATTGCAACCAAAGTCCTCTGTGGGAATGGCCATGTAGATCAGAATGAATTGAGAGGAGGTCGTCTGAAAATTAGCCACGTGTCACAGATGACACGGGGAATTTTGGTCAAGGACAATATACATTGAGACCCTAAGTGAAGAGATCATTCCTGGAGCCAAAGAGGTCAAGGATGAGGTTTGCGTTCTGGAAGTGGGAGGGGATGGACAGAAGGGGCTGATACGGGCAGAGGGGTGAGGATAGGTCACTCAAGGTCATCGGGCCAATGAATGGATAAAGAAGGTATGGGAATAGTGGCATATTACTCAGCAATCAAAAATGAAATCTTGCCATTTGCAATAATGTGGATGGAGCTAGAGGATATTATGCTGAGTGAAAGAAGTCAATCCGAGAAAGACAAATACCCTATGATTTCGCTCATATGTGGAATTTAAGAAACAAAACAGAGGAGCACAGGGGCAGGGAGGGAAAAATAGAACAAGAGGAAATCAGAGAGGGAGACAAACTATGAGAGACTCAATCATAGGAAACAAACTGAGGGTTTCTGGAGGGGAGGTTGTTGGGGGGTGGGGTAACCGGGTGACGGGCACCAAGGAGGGCACGGGCTGTGATGAACACTGGGTGTTGTATAAGACTGATGAATCACTAACCTCTATCGCTGAAACTAATAACACACTCTATGTTAATGAATTGAATTTAAATTTAAAAAATAAAATATAAACAAAAATCACTAAGCAACCATGAGGAGGGGTGTGTCCCTTTTTTGCAGAGCTCAGTGGTGCTTTATGGGCATTCTCCAAAATTTCCAGCTCCCAGTTCTTTGTATCTATTGTATTGAGAGTTTGTTCAAGGTTCAGTGTGTGTTGGTAAAAACGCTCCACCTACTTTCCTTTCAAATGCTCCTGTCTGAAGGAAGGAATCATAACCTGCCTCTAAGTCTGATACATGCCTAATCCTCATGTCTGATGTTTTCAATGCAATAATCTCCAGAACATGGAGGCATGAGGGATAGGAGAATGTCAGTAACCGTAAACCTTTAAAACGAATTTCCCTTCTTTTCTTCCTATTCAGTATTCAGTAGAACTATTTCACCAAAGTTCTTTTGATCCTTCTGCTCCTCATAAGTTTATTAATTTCGTTTTTTTTTTCCTTTTTCTTTTTTAGAGCAGTGTTTGCCCTTCCTCCTCAGTAGAATCTAAATTTCCTTGAGGACTGACGGTCATCGGTGTGGGGGTGAGGCTTGCCCTGTAGGTCGGCCCTATTTGTCTAGTAAATCAGACTATGATCCAAGTGCTTTCCTGCTAAGGGACGTCACCAAAGCCTAGGGCACCGGCTCTCCCGAGTCCTTCTCTGCTCCTTGCATTTAGACTTCTGCTCACTTCCGGGCTGTAGCACCGTCATCGGTTTCCTCTTAATTAACTAGAATTAACTCCATCATCAACCAATATCTATTAGGGATCATACAGTACCACTGTTGTACAGGGAGAGCATTTCACTAGAACCACTACAAAATATTAAATGTGGGTGATGACAACTTGGGGAAGTCTAAAAAACTGTAGTTTCCAAAAAAAAGTGTCAGAGTGCCCTCTAGTGGTGAACACGACACACTAACTCCCAACGTAGCAAGTTTTGCAAATATACCATCTATTGGTAGCTTGGCTCTTTGAATCCTATTTTCAATTTCTTCCAGAAACCCCGGGGTTCAGACAGAATGTGACACGTAGAGATTTAAGGTAATTAACAGAAGCTTCTGGCATCCAAGACTGGGAAGAAGTAATGGGCACCGAGAGACTATGTAAAATGAAATCACCTCCATTGGATGCTAAGGATAAGTATGCTTGGCATTTCTTGCCTGTCTGCTCAGAAAAATTGAGTTCTGGTAGCAGTTTTTCATCCAGGAGTGACACAGTTTGATTGGTTAATGATTTATTGCTTTATTACACACTGACCTAGAGGGGGCATCTCCCCTAAGCCACTTCTTCAATGTGGTGACAAATAACCAGCTATCTGGGATGACCAAGAAATAATCGTTTCTGAATCCTTTAAGAAACATGGGTATTCAAGTTCTCCTCGTACAGGTAACAAGATTGTACCATTTTCGTTAATATCCTAAAAGGCAGCATAAATTATCTATGGTTGATTAGGAACTTTTAATATGGTAACTGAGTTCTTCAGAAGGGGCAGCCCAGTATTCTGGAAACAATACTGGCCTGAAAGCGCGGAGATAGGCACCATGGTGTTGCCTCTGCCACTAACCAGCTGTCTTTGGACAAATCCTCTCTGGGCCTTCATTTCCCCTCTAATAAGTGAAAGAACTAGACTGACAATTTGCTACCTTTTTCCGCTATAGAATTACCTAACTTATAAAAATCATCTGGCAGAGTTTTGAAGTAATGGGCTTGTTTTTTTGTGGGTATTTCTTTCATCAACCCTATTCCTGAGCAGAAACCAAGATTCAAAGAATCAGCTAAACTAAGGAGGAGACAAAGATTAGGCTGCTAGTCCAGAAGGCGTGCTTTCCTCTCGCTGAGTCTAGAATATGTAGGGGCTGGGAAAGAGGAGATCAAGTGGTGAGTTACTTAACGAGAAAGAAATAGCCAGGATGGGTCGAGTCAGGAAATATCAAAGTGGTACCAGAAGAACTTTCCAGCTTGGGTGTTGGGACCCAAGAGGAAGGGACTCAAAAGAACAAACCTCCCAGCCTACGGACCCACACTGATACACAGCCCAAGGACAGCCCAGCCCCAGGCATAGTACTCAGCCCTGAATAGAGGTGGAGGGATGGAGGGAGAGTTTCGCCCCTCTCCCCAACACAGAGGACGAGCTGGGCATGTCTCCTGAAGGGGGTAGCAAGTCACAGCCACGGGTCTCCCCCTGCTTCTGTGCACAGGTCTACTCGGTGACACTAATAATGGAGATAGAGATATCAATTTTTATCAAGCAAGCATGTCAGAGGAATTTTCTATTCCCTTTTTCAAATGGAAAGTAGCTTTGCCTATGGAATTAATTTCTGGTCCTGATTAAATTAATTATCCCCTAAGAATCTAAGGCTTCATTGATCTCTGAGAACTCTTCCAGATGTGAAATATAATTATTCTAAAACTTTTTAAAGCTCGGGTTATTCCGGTTATTATACGTCAGGCCTTAAATCAAGCTTAATTGCACCAGAATTCTTATTATACGAAATATTACGTGAGATGGGTAGCTCATGACCTGAAACACGGAATTCCTTCTTTTCTGTGCCAGGGCGGTGTGTAGTGAGTGTTTATACTTTAAGTTGCTATATGAAGCTATTGGTCAGAGACAGGGCAGATGCTACAAATTAATTTTAACATTAATATAAATACATTGTGGTCCCCAGGTGATGCAGTTGGTTAAGCATCAGACTCTTGGTTTTGGCTCAGGTCATGATCTCGGGGTCGTGAGATCGAGCCCATGTCAGGCCTGGGCTCAGCACCGTCTGCTTGCAATTCTCTCTCTCTCCATCTGCCCCCACCCCTCACATACATGCTCTCTCTTTCTCTCTCTCTCTCTAAAATTAAATAAATAAATCTTAAAATATTTATATAAATATACTAAAAGGCTATATTCAACCAAATAGACCAGACACTACAAAAAAATTAGAAGTAGTCTTGAATTTGATTAGAGAGAGAAAAAAATGCACAAACCAAAAAAAAAAAAAAAAAAAGGAGGTTGATTCATTACCAAAGACAAAATGAGGAAATATGCATACTTGTAAGTGTTCAAGACAGAATTTCCATTTGATGATGTTTTTATTTATTTTTTTACTTTTTTTATTTTTTATTTTATTTTTTAAAATTTTTTTAAAAGATTTTATTTATTTATTTGACACAGAGAGAGATCACCAGTAGGCAGAGAGGCAGGCAGAGAGAGGGGGGAAGCAGGCTCCCCGCTGAGCAGAAAGCCTGATGCAGGGCTCGATCCCAGGACCCTGAGATCATGACCCAAGCTGAAGGCAGAGGCTTTAACCCACTGAGCCACCCAGGCACCCCAATTTTTTACTTTTTTTAAAGTTTATTTTTTTATATATTTTAGTAAGAGATTTTTTTTTCTCCTATGGTCTGCCCTTGTATTTTCTTTTTATTAAAGATGGATTTATTTTATGTGAAAGAGAAAGCAAGCGCATGTGCAGAGGGGAGGGGCAAAGGGGGAGGGTGAGAAAATCCCAAGCAGACTCGTCACCGAGCTGAGCGCGAGCCCGATGCGGGGCTCGATCTCACGACCAGAGGTCATGACCTAAATCGAAACCAAGAGTCAGATGCTTCACAGAATGAACCACCCAGGCGGCCTTGATGATGTCGTTTTTATTTTTAAAGAGAGGTTGAGAGAAGGCAGAGAAATCAACAGAAACCTCTAGACCAGGGAAGAGGAGCTGTATCCAGGGCAACAAGGGGGAAAAAATGTTGTGGGTGCGAGGGAGGCATCACTGGGCTGACACCATGTAGAGGTGAGAGGAAACAGCTGCAGGCCAGACCCTCCGCCGAATTGAGACCCCGGAAACCTGTGACGCAGGTCTCTGCAGCTTCTCTGGCCAAGGCTCCAAACTCCCCTCTTCTGGGTGGCTCGAGCCTGAGCCGGGGAAGAGTGAAACATTCATGAAGTCTATATTCAGTCCTTAACATGCATGTCCATTTTCCACCCTGTTTATTAACGCATCTGAGTTTGTTTCCATGTAAAATAATATTAACAATAATATACGATTACAGATATCAGTTTTTCAATGCTGTGTTCCAGGCCCAGTGATAAAGACTATATATATGTATATAAACTATATAGACTATATAGTCTTTATAAAAATAAAGACTATATAAATAAAGACTATATATATACATATATATGTATATATATAACTTTGAGGTATTTAATGTATTTAATCCTCCCAGTAAACCCCTCGATAGAGGTATTAGTATTATCCGCAGTTCTGCATGGGCAAAGAGGGGCTCAGATCGGACATGGAACTTGCCCGTATCCCACAGCTTTGCCTCCCCCAGAGGACACCCCAGAGGCCACCACCCAGGTGTGTCCTGCCACCAGGTTGACCTTGAAAATTGGGACTCTCGGTCAGATAAAGCCAAGAAAGAACTCCAAAACTCAATTAGCTACCATTTCGGTATCTATAAGAGTAGAATGGTCTTAAGAGGCAGCGAATTTGTGAGAACATCTCGGGGTTCCATTGAGTTTGAAGATCTTTGAAGTTGGCAAGCTCTTAAGAGGAAAATAATCAGACCAAGGAACTAGCGTGAACGGGGATTGTAGCTCCCATAGGTATTCCAGATCCCCCAGGATGGGGGGACATAGGAGCTGCACAGACAGTGCCCCAGGGACTCGTGCCCCCATTATGGAATATTGACTAGAGCTCAGTGCACGCCATCCTGGTCGGCCACAGGAATGCTGACCATTGCTGGCTGTTTTACAACCTCGAGCAAGTTGAGATCCTATCCAAAAAGTTGACATTGTGTTGGATCCCAAAGTTTTCTTAGGGACCCTAGCAAATAAACATATTTAGAAATTATTATTTAGAAGTGATTTGTGATATTTAAATGCATTAAAATGTGTTTGGTTGTGATGTTTAAAATCTGTTAAATTGAGATGTTTAAGAGAATCGAAACGACAGTATGAATGTTTTTGAGTTAAGCAAGACTCTGTGGATATGAGGTAGTGGGGTATTTTTTTTTTTTAAAGATTTTATTTATTCACTTGACAGAGAGAGAGAGAGGGCAAAGGCAGGCACAGAGAGAGGGGGAAGCAGGCTCCCTGCTGAGCAGAGAGCCCGATGCAGGGCTTGATCCCAGGACCCTGAGATCATGACCCGAGCTGAAGGCAGAGGCTTTACCTCACTGAGTCACCCAAGCGCCCCGATATTTTTAATCTTTAAGAAAATTCAGTTTTGTAATTCCAACTTGAAATAGATGTATTTGGAGGGTATTTGTTGGGGTGAGGTTTATGAAAAATAAAAGGATCAAAAATAGCACTAGCCTAAACAAGAAGCAAGTTTATTTCTGTCTTGTAATCAGGAGGTCCAGAAACCTTGCTCCCAGGGCTGGGCTGGGCTCCATACTGAATAACAGGGACACTGCTCCTTCCATCTTGTTGCTCCACTGAGGTCACACAGGGAGTGAGACAGCCACCAGGACAACCTAATTGCAGCCAGCAGGAACTAGGAAGGAAGGAAGAGGACATTGTTTTACAGAGCTTCTCAGACTTTCAAAAACAACTTCTGTTTACATATCGTATTGGTCAGCTAGGACCACCATGACAAAGGGGCAGCCTCACAGTTCTGGAGGCTGGAATTCTAAGACTATGGTGTCTGTAGTGTTGTCTCTTCTCAGGCCTCTCTCCATGCATAGGGGGCCCTCTCCTCCCTGCACCTCAAAATCAACTCTTCTTCTTGTAAGAACACCAGGATCTTGGTTTGGACCCCACCATGATGACCTCATTTAACCGTAACCACCTCTTTAAAACTCAGTTTCCAACACAATCACTTTCTGAGGTACAGGGGCCTAGGACTTTCACCCTCTGCCTCTGTGGGGCAGGGACACAATTTACCCACAGCAGTACCTATAGAAAGGACTTGGCCACATGGCCATAGACGTACGTATCAGAGATGTTGGAAAATGCAGTCTATTTTGTAGCTCATGATATGTACCCAGATAAAAATCACTCTAGTACTATGGAAGGAAGGGAAAATAAATGTTGGGGAACAAGTACCCATTAGTTATATCTAGATTTGTAACTTCAGTTTGCACACTCACGGTGTTTAAAGATGATGGTCTAACATTTAAGGGAACGTAAGGTTTGCTGCATTTATAAGGTTTGCTATATTTATATTCAATTTATTGGAGCAATTTAAGTACTTGGGAAGGTTACGTTTATTACCATAGGAAAATAAAATACTTAAAAAGGGAATCAAATAGACTAAATAAATTAAAAATTAAACTGCTTGAAGGTGTTTAAGTCTGTAAATGAGACCAAGTATAGCTTAAAGGTCTGATGAGGGAAATCGGCCATCCACAATCAAGAAAACTTGTCACATAGGCTAAAAGTTAAAAGTCTTAGCCAATCAAGAAATTATTAATGTTTTACTTCTCTAGATAATACCGTAACCCCTTATACTCAGTATTCCTCTCTCGAACAACTGTTAAAATCTCACACAGATGCTAAATATTTTGCTGATGAGTACTTATTTCAAATGTATGTTGAAAGTACTTTTGGGGTGCCTAGGCGGCTAAGTCGTTGGGTGTCTGCCTTTGGCTCACGTCTGGTCCCGGGGTCCTGGGATCGAGCCCCAGGTCAGGCTCCCTGCTCAGCGGGAAGCCCGCTTCTCCCTCTCCCACTCCCCCTGCTCGTGTTCCCTCTCTCACTGTCTCTCTCTGTCAAATAAATAAATAAAATCTTTTTTAACAATTAATTAAAACAATAAAATAAAATAAAAAAGAAAGTACTCGTTTCTATCGCCTTTCTGAGGCTTGCTAAATTATGTTTTAAAAAATCACCTGCTGGGCATCAGTACTTCTTTTTTCTTTATGTGAACCTCACGAGGCCCTTCCTCTTCTGCTTATGAAAAGGAGAACCAGGGCGCCTGGGTGGCTCAGTCGGTTGAGCGTCAGATTCTCGATTTCTGCTTGGGTCATGATCTCAAGGTCATAAGATCCAGCCCCGCATAGGGCTCTGCTGCCGCTGCAGAGTCTGCTTGCCTCTCTCTTTCCACTCTCCTCTCTTTCTCTCTAATAAATAAATAAAATCTTCAAGAAAAAAAAGGACAACCTACAAAGGGTATGGAATGCTTATGGAGCATAATGCTTATGCTTCTGGAAATGCTTGTTTAAGAAAGACAGTTACCCTAGCAGTTAATTGACATTCTCTACTGAAGAAAAGTAGGCCTAAAAAGATTCTAGCAGAACTCAGATAATCTGGAAATGAATCTATACAAAAGGTCTCTCATGAAATTTCTAGGTATGGTTTAGTAGTGTGGCATTTGCTAGTTATTGTTTTAAGGTTTGTATTTTATCTTTATATTCTCTGATTATATGTCATAGCATTCCTCATTGGCTTTGAGAAGTTTTATATTTGTGTACCCCTGCTTCAGTGGATATTTACACTAATCCAACTGCTTCTGGAGAGACCGGAGTTCCACATGAGGTTTCCGTGTAATTAAAATCTGACCTAGGAGTCAAGGAGAATTTCAGTCGAAACTTCAAGGACTGAATTTTTATAGATTCTTTTTTTTTTTTTAATAAGAGAGTTGTATTTTTTTTTAAAGATTTTACTTATTCATTTGCCAGAGAGAGAGGACACAAGCAGGGGGAACGGCAGGCAGAGGCAGAGGGAAAGGGAGAAGCAGACTCCCCACTGAGCAGGGAGCCCGATGCAGGACTCGATCCCAGGATCCCGGGATCACGACTTGAGTTGATAGCAGATACTTAACCGCCTGAGCCACCCTAACCATATGGTTTTAAGGGGAAATCTTCTGAAGTCATGCTCAGTATTAAACTATCTACAAGAACTTTAGGTTTACTTTAGTTTGTTGGATTGGGGACAATTACTTTGCCCTGGGGAAGTTTTTATCTGGTAAGCCGGATCAATGGTGTCTCAAAAGGAGGATGCTTCAATCGATGCAGCTGCTGGAGACATCTGTCCCATAGAACATCAGCCGTCAGCCTCCGCACCTTGATATGGCCTCATCCCGCCCCTGTCTCCAAAACAAGGCCTGGTACAGAAAGGGCTGCTTGAGCCCCCACAGGCTGCCCCCTCCATCTGTTTCCAAATTCTAGCTAGAGCTTGATAGGTTTTCTCCTGGCCTCTATGTCCTCCTCCCTCCCCAAGAGGATAAAAAACACTCAACGGCATGCTTGAGCAAAAAGGCGACACGGGAACAGATTAAAATGCTTGTGTGTGGTTTTCCAATCTAGGGACTTCTCATTGTGTGCTTGGCCCGCTTTATGCCCCATTTAACTCAGGGAAGCCAGTCCAATCACCACATAGCACTCAACTGTGAGCTGACCGTACCTGCCCCCCTCCCCACCTTGCAAATTGACTCTTTTCACCTTCTATGGTCAGTAAGATGGTCCCCCTGCCTTAGCTGTAATACATCTAGACTTCGGATAGCCTGAGGCTTTCCCCTGCAAGAAGGCGATGCTATTTATTATTATAGCAGAAATTGCTCCAGGAACAGTGTCGCTTGGGAATTTCCTTGCTAGGAATTATCTCTTAACACGGCCTAGAATTCGCATTCCGGGGGATACATTTTCCAACATGTATGTGTTGTCAAGCATGTGACTTTAACCGCTCCCAGAGTTCTCGCAAGGTAAAAAGGAAAAAAAACAAAAAACAAAACTAAAACCTCAAAGCAAAGATTAAATTTGCTTTAGGGGACCTGAGTCCCTTCTGATGAGCAGGGAGCCATAATTCAGCTGCCCAGTTGTCACCGATGAGCCATAGTGACTTCCCCTCATAGACCAGCTATTTCCCGAGTACCCAGAGGACACATGAATGTCATGGTCAGAAGTTCCCTTCTCCTCTAAGTCCCTTTAAAGTATCGGTATCCAAAACATGTTTGTTCACGCTAGGACGCTGATTCTATGTAAAGGAATTTTTTTTTTTTTTTGAAGAAGGGGGAGATACCTGCTTTTCCCCCAGAGAAACTGGTCTATAAATTTTTTCTTTCTTTTTTTTTTTAAGATTTTATTTATTTACTTGAGAGAGAGAGCACAGAGGGAGAGGGAGAAGCAGACCCCCGCTGAGCAGGGAGCCCAATCCCAGGACCCTGGGATCATGACCTGAGCCGAAGGCAGAAGCTTAAGAGACTGAGCCACCCAGACACCCCTACATTTTTCTTAATTACCCTCCAGGGCTATGTGCTCACCTCGCCACCCTTGGGGATAGAGGCATCTCATTGCGAGGCTGCAGAATAGAGATCCAGAGACGATAAACCCCAACCACGTCACAACCATCACTAGAAAACGGTAGCCCTAACTTTGTAAATCGCGCAAGGGGAGGTGGGCTTCAATAGCTTGCAGCGTCTTTAGCCTAGAAGGTAAAGAGAGTGATCCTCTTCCCTCCTTGACGAGCTGAACGAAGCCCACAGTGAATACTGAAAGCATCGCACGGAGATGCAGAATAAATAGCTTCAGGACAATTGGCAGAGACTAGAAAACCACTGGGCAAATGTTGGTTAGAATTGTATGGTCTTCACCTCATAGTTTGCTGCTAGGGAGGAGGGTGAGATGCAAAATTTGGGGAGGCACTCAGGGTCAGGGTCCGGCGTGCTGACCACACAAATAGGCTCCTTCCCCCTCTCTCTCCGTGTCCACTGCCATCCAGGATCTCCGCATTCGGTCCCCAGGGCTGCCGGAGCGCCATGCCACAAACTGGGTGGCCTCGAGCAACAGAAATGTATTCTCTCAAAGTTCTGGAAGCTGGAAGTCCAAAGTCACGGTGTCAGCAGGGTTGGTTCCCTCTGTGCCGTGCTTCTCCCTAGCTTCTGGGGACAGGTGGCAATGTGTCATATTCTTTGGCTTCCAGTCTCTGCCTCCTCCATCTTCCCCTGGTATTCTCCCTCTGTCTCTGTCTTTTCTTAGAAGTTCACCAGCCGTCTTGGATGAAACCCACCCTAATGAATTTGTCTTAACCTGATTGCATCTGCAAAGACCCTATTCCTCCAAAAAACCATATTCACAGGTTCTGGCGACGTCAACATATCTTTTTGGGGGGGACATAATTCAACCCATAACAATTTTTGTAAGTCTGCTCCTTGGGAAGGCTCATTAGGGGCTTATTTCAGTTATCCACCACTGAGCAGAAAACCACCCCAAAACTTACTGACTTAAAATTTTTTTATTTGCTCATAGTTCTGCAGTCTGGGCTGGTTCAGCTGCAAAGTCCTTCTGCGGTCTTGCCGATGGTCACTCACATGGCCGCACTCAGCTAGTGGGTCGGATGGGAGCTCGACTAGGCTGGGAAGGCTGGGCTTCCGTCTCTCCATTTAATTTCAGGGCCCTTCTTGCTTCATGTGACGTCTATGTGGTCTCTCCAGCAGGGTAGCTGGACTTCTTTACAGTGGCACAGGGCTCCCAAGAGGACAAAAGAGAAACTGCCACACCTCCATAAGGCTTAGATCTGGAGATGGGCATAAGATCATTTCTGTAGTATTCTATGGGTTAAAGCAATTTCAAGGGCCAGCCCAGGTTCAAGGGGAAAGGAAAACTCAAGGGCGTGAAACCAAGAGGAGTGAGTTCTTTGGGGCCACCAGTAGAAGACTTTATCATAGTCTAACAAAATATAGCTATAAATCCTTGCACTTGTACATGCACAGAAGAGGGAAATATGAGATCAACCCCTTCCCTTTCGATCAGTGAAGTCCACATTACATAGAATTACATAAGAATTAAAATTTCAGCTACCAGAGAGAGATTCTTAATGTTGTCCTCCTCCAGGAAAATATCATAACTATAGGGTCGGGACCCAATTCCACTGTCTATATGGCGAAGTGAGAGGCATGGGGGGTGTGGTTTGCACCCCACCAAGCAAGTCTACGACATCAGCAAGGTGTCCTACAATTCAACTCAATTCTGACCTTGTCTACGTGGAGATAGCATCAGATCCCATAGGTCAAGGGCGCCTTCCTCCAAGGATACTCCACGCTCTACCCCCCACCCCCACCCCACCCCCTGCCACTCCAGGCACAGTCACAAGACCAGATTCATCTGTGTGCTTCTGACGGACCCACCAAAGAGCAGAAGCTCCAACAACACCCCCCTTGAACTGGAATAATTTGCTAGAGTAATTCACAGAACTCTGAGAAACATTTTACTTTACTAGGGTATCAGCTATTATAAAAGGTATCCTGAAAGGATATTGCTCTAAAAGTAGAGGTTTTTTTCCATATGTTTTTCAAGTGGATGGTGGTGGGCCAAGTAGTCACGATGTTAGTCTTCATTGGAATGATGTAACAGTTTCGTTTGAAATAAGCCAGGGATTACATCTTTTGCAAGTAAATTTATGATTAAAATTTTTAGCTATCCATGAAAAATATGCAGGAGGAGGGGCGCCTGGCCAACTCGGTTGGTAGAACATCCAACTCTTGATCTCAGGGACGTGAGTTCAAGCCCCATGTTGGGTGTAGAGATTATTTTTTAAAAATGCAGGAGGATACACAGTTTTGTAAAATTGTGGAGGCATGCTTGAAATGGAATTTGAAGGTGACAATTCTCATCTATCTTGGGCATGGTTCTTATACGTGACACTATTGAAATTTGGTGTTAGGTAATTCTTTGTGGTGAGGGCCGTTGTGTGCATTGAAGGTGTTCAGCGGCATCCCTGGGCTCTAGCTGCTACATTCCACTTTCCCAGCTGTGACAACCCCAGATGTCTCTAGACATTGTCAAATATCCCAGACGAAGCAAAACTGTCCCCCGTAGAGAACCACTGATCTGCGGGTAAATCTACCCCCCCAAATGCTTTTCTTGTCTTCCTGTTGCCACTCTCTTCCAAGTTATGAGTTGTCTAGAAAACATTTGCAGTGACCCTAGAATCCCCTCAATCCTATTCCTATTCTTTTCCAAGCATAACGGAGGTGGCCAAGAAATGACAAAGTATACCAGAACTGGTTAACTCATTTATTTTTTCTGCCTGTCCTGGATAATGCTTGTGTGTTCATGACCCCTGATATAAATTGAATTCAATTTTGATAACGAATGAGAAACTTGAGTAAGTGCTACTTAGGGTTCTTTCTTGCCTAACTACTTTATGCCTGATATTATATTAGCTACACACACACACACACACACACAATAATCCAATATGTCCAGAAGACCAGAGATTTAGATATCTTGGAGATGAAATCTTATGGATTCTTAACAAATGGGATACTTCCAGTTCTTGAGAAGTAATAGGAAAAGGGGAAAAGATTTTCTGAATCAACAGAAGCAAAGATAAAAGCAACTTATTAGGGAAATGGCCCACAGGTCCATGAGCTGAGTAGAAAAATAAATAAATAAGTAAACAAACAAGCCGAGAGTGTCGGCCATCTTGTTTTGCACATTCTGCAGCTAAACCAGGTTGAGCTGAGTGCGGAGGTCTTCATTAACTCCGGAGCGGGGGACATCACAGTCTCACCGAATGTCTACAAAAGCCAGATGCTTTGTGACTATTTAGTTGCTCTTTGTCTGAGTTTGGGGCTATTTTTCTTACCATCTGTTGAACAATTGCAGCCCTGCAAAGACAAGAAGAACACAGGGCAGAAAGTAAGCTCTTGATTTGCAAAGTCTAGAAGAGCTGATTATTTAGCTACCCACAGGATTAGGTGAGGAGTCAAGAGACCAGATTTGATTTGAGTTTGTCCTCCTGGTACTAAAAGGGGGAAAAAACCCCTCTGTTGCTTGGGAAACCCAGAGTAGTTCACTGCTTTGTTTCTTACTGTGCTCTGCTCTCCAAAGAGGACCCTTCCCCTATTAAAATTATAATAAATCAAAAGCAGGACGGGGGGGGGGGGGAGATGAGAACACTGTTGCCATCCTCCCTCCTGCTTGCTTTCTCGCTCCTTTCTGTCCTCCAAATTGTTATAACCTCAAAGGAATAAAAAGGAAATTAGTTGCCAGCCACACAATAGTTGTAAGAAAAGCTTAACTCTTCCTACTGGGGTCCCAAGGCCACCTTGCGGGGGAAGGGCAAGAAGGCAGCCGTCCTGGTATCCAGCAGTCAATAGCGGACTTTAGAAACGAAAGCAGGGGATCCCCTTTTGTCAAACTATGGAGAACACCGGACAAGGCTTTAGAATGGAGAGAGACCAAGTGAACCGTGAGACACCACACTGAAGAAGACGAAGCCGATGGAATAAACCAGTCTCCCTGCAGCTCATCCTGTTTCCTTACCTTCAGGTCCTGCTACCTCTTGAAACGGTAACTAATTCACAAGACGCACATGTTTCCTGGCCCCTCTGAGCTCTCTCATTATCCTGCCCTATTCTGGCTCAGAGCAGAAGATTGTCTGGGAAATACGTGGTGAAAATACAATGGGGTCTCACTGTCCATATTTCAAATTATTTTTAAAAAAATTTAAATCTTATGACAAGTGTTGATTAAGATACGGATCAATGGAAAGTTTCCCACATTGCTGCCAATTCTCAACTGGCAACCACTTTGAAAAAGAGTTTGACATTATCCAGCAATGTATACATAAATATGCCTAGCAGTATACAAATAATATATTATTGTAGCCCCTCTTTATCTGTAGGGGATACATTCCAGTTCCCCTAATGGTTGCCTGAAACCGTGGATAGTACTGAACCCCACATATACGGTGTTTCCTCTTATGCAGACACACACCGAGGACAAAGTTTCATTGATAAATTAGGCACACTAAGAGATTAGCCACAATAATAACCATATAGAACAGTTGTAACAATATACTGTAACAAAGTTATGTGAATGTGGTCTCTCTCTCTCAAAATGTCTTACTATACTGTACTCACCCTTCTTGTGACGATGTGAAATGATAAATTGCCCACGTGATGTGGTGAAGGTTGCTACTGACCTTCGGATATCTCATCAGAAGGAAGAGAATCTGCATCCAGACCGCAGTTGACCATGGGTAACAGAAACCACAGAAAGTAAAAACATGGACTATGGGAGGGACTCCTGTACCACAAATTCAGTTTAATTCGAGACCTCAAGTTTGGCCTCATACGCAAAAACCAGAGTACTATAATTCACCACCTTAACTGAAAGGAAGACTGAAAAATCTTAAATCATCTTACTAAAACAAAAGGCATTTGATAAAATTCCATATCTATTCAAGATACATCTTGCAGCACACGGAAATAAAAGTTTCTTAATCTGCTAAGGAATATGTACATACATGTATCGAGTATGATTTTTCATGGTGATGTATTAAAGCTCCCCCTGTAATCAGAAACAGGACAAGAATATCCACAGTCACCATTTTTTTTTAACATTTCTCTGGAGTTCTTGTCCCAGATCCCCCTTCAGGAATGCAGGACGCAGGACGCATCCCCCAGTTCCCGGGGGCGCTGTCAGCTGACAACCTTCTGCTGTCAGCTCCCTGTGGGGTTACATTGTTTGAAAAGAGACATTTCCCTCAAAATCACACCTCCTTCCAGGGAGTTCTGCATGCAGTGACTGATCTGGGCAGAGGTATAGGAATTGTCTTCTTACCCCAAGTTTGGACACATCAGAGGGGTTATCACTGCTTTAGAACCTTCCAGAAGCTTGGTGTGGCCTCTGCTGAGACTACCTGACAGCTCCACTTCTCCATCTGGCTGCCTTTTCTTTCCCGAACCTCTTCTATGCCATTCTCTAGCTCAGATTCTGCTGCCCAGGGAGCCCAAATACAACTGGGTCATAGTCCATGAAGGAAGGAAGGAAGGAGGTAAGGGAGCCAGGGAGGGAGCTACGGTAGAAGGTTGGGAGCAGAAGGTTCTGGGTGTTGTAAATACTCTCCTTCTTGGTCTGGGTGTTGGTTACACAGATATTTATTTTACGCTAGTTTACATTGCACCCTTCAGTTTTGTGCAGTTTTTGGCATAAATGCCATTTCTTACAATGAATGACCACTGACATGACTCATCTCTCCTTTTCACTGAATCCTGGAAACTTCTTACATCTGTTTGGCTCTGATTTGGGATGCAGTTTTCTAGTGATGACCACCCATTATAAAAACCACATTCTTTATGATCATTATTAGTTGGCACACACACAAAAAAAGCAAAAGAAGGGATGATGTCAGGTTAAATTCTGAATTTTACCCACTTAGGATCACGGGAGGTTAAACTGAATAGTGTAGTAGAAGGATCATTTAACCTTTAGTGCCAGGAACCTCAGTTCAAATCCTGATGGAATGTTCATTCCTTCGCCTTAATGAGCCTCAATTTCCTCATCTATTAAATGGTCACAGTTGTATCTTTTTTTTTTTTCCCTTAAGATGTTATTTATTTATTTATTTATTTATTTAGAGCACAGGTGCATCCAGAAAGCAGGGGGAGAGGAATAATTCCAAGCAGACTCCCCACTGACAGCAGAGTCCCACACAGGCGCTCAGTCTCATCACCCCAAGATGATGACCTGAGCCAAAATCAAGAGTCAGTCACCCAGGTGCCCCCATAATTATATCTTTATTAAGAGATAACTGAAGTTAAAGGGAGGGGGTGTGTGTGTGTGTGTCTTCCCAAGTCCAGTTTTCGTGTGCAGGATAAAAAATTTTCAAATGACTATACTAGTTTTACAATTAATATATAATCTGTTAGTTAACAACATTTTTTTTACATTTTAAATTCTTTAGGCATTCAAATTTAAGTTTCTAGTCATATTGTTCTATTTATAAGTTTAGCAAATTTTACCATAAAGAAGACTTTGAAAATGTTTAGTCCTAGTTATAAATTTAATTCAATTTCTTTAAACATGTTGCACCACATATTTAAATTTAGTATATTCGATTTGATATATTCAATCTCCTCTTAGGAAATTGTTTGAACAAATAAAATCTTCTCATGTACTTAAATAACTCATAAATCTAACACATTAAAATTATAAACATGTTGAACTCGATGTCCTTGTGAATATTCCCTGCTCTGCATACAAACTTGGTAAGATTGTAACTTAAAATAACAAATTCTAGGGGAGAAAAACATAATTTCCCCTGGACCTTGGGGGTTCTTAGCTGAGACCCTTGTAATAAAAGCTGGATTAACAAAAGAACAACAGGGGCACCTGGGTGGCTCAGTGGGTTAAAGCTTCTGCCTTAGGCTCAGGTCATGATCTCAGGGTCCTGGGATGGAGCCCCGCATCAGGCTCTCTGCTCAGCAAGGAGCCTGCTTCCTCCTCTCTCTCTGCCTGCCTCTCTGCCTACTTGTGATCTCTCTCTCAAATAAATAAATAAAATCCTTTAAAAAAAAAACACAAAAGAACAAATAAAAAGTTGATTAGCATTTATACCCCAGGTATACATGGGAGATACTGGGGAAAATGACTGACTCTCTGAGGTGACTCTAGAATTCAGGCTTCGATCCCATCTTAACAGGGAAAGAGGAGGGGAGATGCAGGCCTGTGAGCGGGGAGTTAATGATTTCTAGGAAAGGTGAATGGGCCGCGAGAGAAAAGGCAGGAATTCTGACATTTTGTGAAAGTTTTTCTGGGAATGGTATGGACTTCTAGTGTCCTCTTCTGTGACAAGACTCAGTCTCCACTGGTTAATCAAACTCCAGCAGAAGGACGGGGAGGGACTCAGGATGGTTGAATTCCTTTTGGAAAGTCTTTAGGCAGATAACAGGAGCTCGGAGAAAGTCTCTCGCTGCATTTGCTGTTTCAGGCGCCTAGAGCTCAAAATCATCAGTATGTCAAATTGGCACATTGGGGTGGAATGTTCTAAATTCTTAGGGTCATACTTTGGGGTAGCATATTCTGCTACACTTCAAAATCCAATTCAATGATTCCATTTCACATTTTAAATTGAGGTCGCCAGGTTGGCCCATTGCTCTAAAACATCAAATTCTCTAGACATAGATAGTTAAAATACCAAATGTGTACAAATGCCTCAAAATAAAAATAACAGTATGGTTTGATACTCTTAAATATTTCCGTATTTAATTCCAAATCCTCCTGGGGTGGAAAGGTGCTCGTCTAATAAAAAAACTGCATTTACTTCACTACATTTCCACATAGTTTAGCACTTCCCTTCTCAGCTTGCCAAAATGTCCTAATAACCAGAGTTAGCGGCCAAGACATGCATGGACCCTTGTTGGTACCCCTAAGGGCACACACTCAACCCTGCATCTAGTTGCTGGGTAGGACCTTTGCTTCCAAGGGAAGGCTGGAAGCCCAGGCTTCCAGAGGTAAGGACTCCAGGCAGATGGCTAGTCAAATAGAGTGTTTCTGGGGGCAAACCAGAGGGGCATCCATAAAAGGAATTACTTAGTACCAAAAGATATTAAGAGAAGGAGCAGGAGAGACAGAAATCAAGAATGAATGGGTGCCCAGTGGAAAGGCACAATGGACTGCCCCGTTTCTAGAGCTGGGCCAGGTTTTACATCCAGAATCCCCCCTGAAGGAAGGCGATGTCCCCAAGAGGAAGGCTCTTGCAGCACCGAGGAAGCCCATACAGCAGGCTACCCCAGGCCTCGTCCAAAAGGATCTACAGTCATTTACTTGAGTAGTAGTACATTGGGAAAAGTGGAAAATTCAGATCTTTCGAGGTCAGCTGGATGCAGGGTCCAAGCTGACACTGACGCAAGCTCCATCAGAGCTTCCTGTTAGAGTGGGGAGGATGGGGCGGGGCTTAAAATCAGCCACATCACCCACCGGTCCACCTGGAGGCACTTAACTTGGAGAACTCATAATCCGAACAGCGCAAACATTAGGGAACTGAGTATGAGAATAAAATAAGAAACAAAGACAAAATAAGAATCTTGCATTGTAGGGGCGCCTGGGTGGCTCAGTTGGTTGGGCATGCCTTGAGCTGGGTCTTGATCCTGGAATCCTGGGATGAGGTCCCGCCTCCAGCTCCCAGCTCAGCGGGGAGTCTGCTTCTCCCTCTGCCCCTCCCCCCTGCTCATGCTAGCGCCCCAGCACGCTCTCTTTTCCTGAAATAAATAAATAAATAGATAGGTAGATAGATAGATATCTATCTATCTATGAAAGTCTAAATAATAATGATGTGGGAAGGTTGTTTAGTAGATAAAATTTGATACAGACGCCTTGCGTTTGGAAGAAGGATAGTTATTTCAGACTGTTGCAAACAATTATATTTATGTGTACACGTCAGATTTTTTACATGATAAAAATATTTTGATTTTAACTTAATTATATATTTTTAAGGACTAAAGCTTTTATAGTTTTAACAACTGATGCTTTTATAGAATCCCAAACTCAAAATGACATTAAAAAACTCATTCTCTTCTTTCCTCCCATCTCTCTCAATTCCCAGACTGTTTTATAGGTGAGCATTTTAATTAGCTTCTAGTTTAGTTCATTTTGCTTTAATGTAGCCTGATCTTCCTTCTGTTTTAGTAAGCGAGTTAATCTGGTTAAAGCCATTGCCATTACTGATCTATACTGGGTTGCTAAGTACTGTCTTATTTTGTCTTTTTTGTTTGCTATCCTTTTTCTTGTTGTAAATATACCAAAATGTGAATATGTATTCTCACATTTGCCTCTTTATTTCTCAAAGATAGCATACTATGCAGATTGTTTTGCACTTGGCATCTTTTCACTTTATGTGTTAAAAATTTCAAGAACAATCACCAAAGATTAGAGATACAATCTGTAGCTTCCACACAAATGGCAAAAAAAGTGAGAAGGGGCTTAGTCTAGGAAAATTTTCGACACAAAAACGAAAAAAAAAGGCAGGGAGACACAGGGGCAGTGAGATTGCAAAAAACAAAAACAAAAACTCGTAAAATAAGAGTTAAAAAACAAACCCAACATAGAAGAGTAATTCTAATATATCTAAGTAGATTAAATATTTATTCTTTTTAAGACTTCATTTGTCAAAGAGAGAGAGATAGCACACAGGCGAAGGGAACAGCAGAGGCAGAGGGAGAAGCAAACTCTGCCCTGAGCAGGGACCCTGGGATCATGACCTGAGCTGAAGGCAGATGCTTAACTGAATGAGCCGCCCAGGCGCCCCGATTGATTTTTTTTAAAAGAAAAAGATAATCAGGTTGAGTAAAAACAAAAAACATAAACACGGCTATAGCCTACTTACTAGGAATAGCTCTAAAACAAAACTATGCAAAAAGGTTGAAACTAAAGAAATGATAAAAGATATACCAGTCCAATACTAATCAAAAGAAAAATGGATCTAAAAATATAAATATTAGATGAAATAAAATATAAAGCAAAAAAACAGTAATAGAAATGCAGAGGAATACCTACATAATAATAAAGAACTAACTCAAACACACATATACAGACCGAAAAATTTGTGAATTTATGAAACCTAACAGAATATATAAAGTAGTAACCGAATCATGGAAAGAAATTGAAATTCCTCATCGGAGTAGGAAATGTTAACATATTTATTAGAAAGTAATTTTAAAAGATAAAATAAGTAAAGCCGGAAAAGATTTGAACCTTCTCTATTTGTTAATAGAGAAGATGCTTTCTTTTCAAGTTTCCTGAGGTCATTGTCAAATGATGACCAGATATAAGGTCAAAAAGAAAATGAAACCAGAATTCGAAGAAAGCATACAAAACACCCCACATTTCTGACACTATTGAGACCAACATAAAAAGAGAAGCCATTTAAAAATGGGTACATCTGGAAACGAAAAAAGACACCCCTAAATAGGTTCATCTATTAAGGAGGAAACCATAATGGAAATTAGTAATATTTACAATTTAGCAACAGATTGATAAAGGACAATTTTTAAAGGTAAAATCATGACTCTCATACAAACATAAAATAGACCCTAGTGAAAGGTTTCACTTAACTCGTTAATTAATGAAAAATCTAATAAGATGTCATAACTAGTTCAAAGGAGGATTCAAAGACACATGTACTGATAACAAGCATCTCTGAGATGAATTTATAGACACAAAACAAGCTCTAATCAATTGCATTCCAAAGGACAAAGTTAATTTGCATTTCTATGGAGGCAAATCATTAACAATTGCACTATTACCAGTTTTCCAGCTATCTTAAGCTATTTAAAAATAGATTAAAACCAAGGAAAGGTAGGGATACCCCCAGAAGGGTACCCTAGATGGGATACTTCATGTTCTCTGTTTAATCCTTTGCTGTTGGTTTTGATCAATTCAAAGTCTCTCTCAGTTTTTCCCGGCCGAAGAAAAACACACCCCAGCTCAAAACTTAAAAGGGTGTATCTGAAACAAAATGAATAGATAAAATTATAGGCTCCATATATTTTCAAAATATAAGGAAGAACCAAAATGAGTTAAAATTTCATCACAAGAAGTGACAGTACAAGGGGCATTCTGACTGCAGGAGGTTGCTCTATGAAGCTACTACACACTGCCCAGAGCTATGTCCCCATTGTTTAAGGGGGGCGATACTCTGGAAAGAATGGGGAAGGGAAGAGGAAGACAGATTGGAAGCAAAAGCCCATCTTTCTCTGCCCATCTGGAGAGAAAATGGGGCAGTCCCAGGTTGTTCTGACTTGCAGAAGTGGGTCTCTGATTTTACTGTGTATTCGGCTGGGAATAAGAAGGCCTCCTTGTGATCATTTCCCTGAGCACCTCCCCTTCTGGTGGTTTTTGATGGGTAAAGCAAATTAAGGACTGCAGATATTTTCCGATTGAAATCCAGCCACAAATCTAGGGCCTCTGACTAAACAATCCTAAGGGAGAGAGGGGACTGAAGGCAACATAAGATGAAGGCAACATAAAAAAGATTCAGTTATGAGTAGGGTTTGCAAACTAATCTTGATGTACGTTTTGGGAAGAAATAAAAATAAATGAAGACCATCTCACCTTGTCATCTCCCTCAAGTTCCTCATATCATGATGATGATAAGTGTCCTTTTTGGAAAATTATAATGATAGTCTAATGAATGTTGGATAAAGTTAATCCATATATCGAGACCCACAGAATGGAGGCCCTGTGACCTGGCCCACATCACATATTTGACCCTAAGTCAGCCTGCACTTAGGAAAAACAACTGTCAAGGGCACCTACCATACCAATCACCATCCTCAAAGCTTTAGCCAACTTACCTGAGGAATTGGACCTGGTAGCCTTAGAAGGAAATCTCCAATGTCCTAGCCAAACATGCCGTTTCTGAGTTGCCTCTTCGAAAGCTCTATAAACCTCCTTCTTGCTCCAAATCCCTTGGCAAGAGTGCTCAATGGCATATAAATCACCGTATTCCCTCAATTCACAGTTCCCTCAGTTCCCTTGACTAAAGGACATCCAATTCATTACTAAATTGTTTAAGCTTTGTCTTTTGGCAGAATGATGGTCAAAAATGCTTGAATGTGTATGTCCACGGTCAATTGAACGATGAGGGAAATGAGTCCTATCCCATTTTAATACAAATAACATCGTCTTTTCAAAAAGATAGAAACTCTGAATTAATGCTGTGACTCCCCTTCTTTTCAAAGACACATCTGAATTTGTTTTCAAGTGTATATTTTAGCTCGGTTTTCAAATGTATTCTTTAATTGTTTTTCAAATGTGCACTCTAAGTCTCTTAACTTGGGAATGTAAGTGCCTCCCTTCTCTCTGGGTCTTCAAGCGATTTCTGGAAAGGCGAATGTTTATGTGTGTGAGAAAGAAAGGGGATATTATGTATTTTTCAACTATAAAAGAGAACCCATATGTTGATATGCTAGTAACTAAAGTGAAATAGTCAGCGAATTTCAGATGGGTGGTTGGTCCCCTTATTTCTTGCCTCATGAAGATTTTTTTGTTAAACAGCAAAAAGTATTAAAAATATACTCACACATATGATTCAACTTATTGTATAAATTCTTGAAATGGATGAGCAAGATTATAAAGGGGTAGCACAAGGGAGATTTTTGTGATGATGAAATAGTTCTGTATCTTTTTTTTTTAAGTAGGCTCGCTGCCCAACATGGAGTCCAAAATGGGGTTTGAACCCCATTTTGGGCCCCAAAGCTTCCAGAATCCAGCAGATTACCCGGGACTATAACGTTCAGATTAAGTTCCGACCCTGAAATCATGACCTGAGCTGAGATCAAGAGTCAGATGCTTAATCTACTCAGCCACCTAGGTTCCCCAGAATAGTTCTGTATTTTGATTATGGTACTGGTGACAGGAATCCACATATGTGATAAAGTGACACAGAACTATCCAACCAATATTGAATTCCAGATTTCGATATTACATAGTTACATGGAATGTAACCAATGTGGGAAACTGGGAAAAGTATATATGTGTGATCTCTTTGTATTATTGTTGCAACTTTCTGTGAATCTATAATTTTTATAAAATAAAACTTAACACACATACAATAAATTAAGACACTTAATATGACCAGTAATGAGAAGACCTGTATATGCCTTCTGATATGAGATAAGAGATACAAGACATAACTTGTGTAGTAATCTTGTCAAAAACATTTAACCTGAATCTGATGATGAGGCAACAATCAGACAAATCCTGAACATGAGACATTCTATGAAAACTGGCGTATCCTCTTCCCAAAATTTAATGTCATGAAAGACAAAAACAAAGACACGGGGACTCTTCTAAATCAATAGAGACTAAAGAAAAATGATCAGCTACCCAATGCATAGACTTTGATCAGACCCTAAAGCAAAAAAAGAAAAAAAAAAAAGCTGTGAAAGATATTTTGAGACATTTGGGAAAATTTAATATAGAAAGTATATTAGGTGGGGTTATTAATTTAAAAGTTAATTTTCTTAAATGTGATAAGGGTATTTTGGTTATGTAAGAGAATGATCTTATCCTTGAATCCTTGCATGCTGAAATACTTAGAATGAACTATTATGATGCCTGCAATCTATTTTCAAATGGATATTTAACTATGTGTCTATACCTATATGCATGTGTTTATATATGTGTGTCTGTATATACAAGTTTTCTAGGGTTTTCATAACGAAATACTACAAACCGTGTGGCTTAAACAACAGAAATTTGATTTTTCATAGTCTGGAGGCTAGAAGTCCAAGATCAAGGTTGTTAGTGTTAGTTTTATTAGGGAGGAAAAATTTCTCCTCTACCCTTCTTGCTTTTTTGGCTGGTTTAATAATCAGGTTAACATTAGAGAAGTTAACAAGAGAAAACAAATTTAATTTCATCCATATGGGAACCCCATATACATGAGAGGTTCAAAGACAGAAAGATAAAATGAGGTGTATATGCCATCCTGAGCTAAGAAATGGGATAGGAGCCCTGGGCTTCAAAGGGGAGGAGGGAAATTCACAGGACAATAGGAAAAGCAGATATTTGGTAATCAAGTGTCTGCCTTGCCAAATAACATTCATCTCTGGTAAAAATCTTATTCGGGGAAAGACCCCCAACTTAAATGCTTCCCGGTACTTAAGGGAGGGAAAAAAATTTCCCTTGAGCCTGCAGGGTCTTGGTTGCCTTAAGCTCAAAATAGTCCACATCTCAAAGTGGCACACTTTGGGGACACTTGTTTTGAACCCCTTCAGTTTCTTCTGAGGCCTCTCTTCTTGCCTTGGAGATGGCTATCTTCTCCCTGTGTCTTCACATCATTTTTCGTCTATACGTGTCTTTGTCTAGTTTCCTCTTATAAAGGCAACAGTATTATTGGATTGGGAGCCCCCCTACCTGCCTCATTTTAACTTGATGACTTCTTTAAAGACCCTATGCCTAAATAGTGCAATCATATCCTGAGGTGCCCGGGGTTAGGACTTCAACATATGAGTCTTGGACACAATTCGGCCCAGAACAATATATATCAGAGCTAAATAAAATAAAATCCCCAATGTTAACAAGTTGTGAACCTAAAGGAAGCTTCTACAGGTGCTTCCTGTACTACTCTTCAACATTTCTTCAGGTTTGCGATTTTTCAAAATAAAAAATAAAAATAAACTAATAAAAGAAGTACTATTTTTAAAAAGCACTAAGTCTGTCACAGGTACTTTTACTCAAAAATATTCTTTGCCCCTCCCCCCCCACCCCAGGAGAATGATCCTTTCTTGCCCTTGGGTGGCAAGCTTGGTCACATGTATCCTGCTCATAAGGGGTGTGCTCTAGACTAGTCCTGTTGGCAGAAGAGGCAAGAAGTAAAGAAAGCCCTATATGATATCGTCAACCTAAAAAGGGAAGTAAGCGATGGGAAGCTCAGAATTGTCAAAAAAGATGAGTTGATTAGGGAAGAGCAGGGGAAATCACAACTCAGGACATGCAAACTATAGCAAACTACAGGCGCAAACTACCTCCCTTTGCGGTAGGTTGCATGTATGAGTAGGGACTATAAAGAGGAAAGAATTCAGCTGGAGTCTGATAAAATCAAAAACAAATGGAGACCGGATTCGGAAATTCCTTGAGCAGACGAAACCACTCCAGTCATGCAAACAAAGCCCAATTCAGCTGTTTTCATGAGATCAGCCTGACCTAAGTCATTTCTTGTTCATGCCTCTGGAAACCACCTCCCGATCATTTCAAGAAATTTCCAACATTGTCAGTTTTCTATAAAATTGGGCCTTTGTGGAAAATCAGTCTCTCAGTCCTGAAGTTGTGTTTTGCTGACAGCCCATGTGTGAGATTTTCTATTTTCTATCCTCCGGCTCCATTTCGGATTGAAATTCTTTCACAATACTGTAAATACTGTAGGACACCATGTATTTGAAGGGCTACTGCCCGTGGATACGGATGTGGTACAAATATAAGCCCACCATTTTAGAACCACGGCTGACTCTGAGAAAGAGGAAGACGAAGGGCAAGTGCGATACACAGTGGAGGGTTTTGTTTTTTTCTCCCCCCACTTCTTTTAGAAAATAACTTTCTGACACAGAGATGGCAAAATGCTAAGATTTGTTAAAACAAAATAAATAAGCCCGGACTTCCTTGTGAGTCATGTGAAATGGCCACTCCCGTCTGTCAGGAAGAGTTGAGTAGCAATAATTTCATTTAGCTTATTAATAGTCTAGGTGTTTTCCTGCAATGCTGAAATATTCATAATGAAAAAGAAAAGAAAAGCAATGGTACGATATCGGATGAATTTAAGCAAACAAACAAATACAACTGAAGTCCCATGGTAGTCTTCCTGCCTTTTCTGAAAAGGGCATTTTATCCCCACAGAGCATCGGCACCATGGAGGGTGGGCCTTTTGGGACGATGCCTGCCCCCAAGCCCCCTGACTGAGCAGGAGGATGAAGAGTCTGAGATCCTAAATGAAACAGAGTAGATGGTTTCTGACTTTCTTCTGCATTTGAGAATCTTCGCTGACCAAGGAATGGTGATCTGGGGCAGGAGAAATGTCAAGGGGCCAAAATACACCTTCAGGGGTTCTGGCTTGAAGAGCTAGTGTTCAGAGTCTACCCGTGGGTCCCAGGCAAAGAGACGGTGCCGACTTGTGTGATAAGGTGATACTCATGGAACTGTCCAGGATAGAAGTGCAGTTGTCCTCATTATTCGCGGGTTCCGTATGTGCAAATTCAAAATTTACAAGATTATTTGAAAACCCCAGATCAATACTTGCCACACTCCTTGGTCACTTGGGGACATGTGCACAGAGGTGAAAAATTTACATTGTGCAACTCGCAAGTTCCCAACCGAGGCTGAACATTTCGGCTCTCATACCATACGAGTGTCTTTTTTTGCAGCCTAGGTAATGCCACATTTTTCACGTTTGTGATTTTTTTAAAAAATGTTTATTATTATTTTTTAATTATTATTATTATTTTTTTTTGCCATTTGGTTCTTTAAAAGGACCTCAAGCACAATGCCGAAGCACTACCAAGTATCTGCAAGTGCAAGGAGGCTGCCGTGTGCCTTCTGGAGCAAATACGTGTGTTCCAGAAACTTCTTTCAGGCATGAGTTAAAGTGCGATTGGTTGTGAATTCAACGTTAATGAGTCAACAATGGGAGTTTTTAAACAGAAACACAAATAAAGCAAGGTTATCTCTTGGCTGGTTCTGGGGGACGTGGCTGGGTCTGTCAGAAGAGCATGAGACTCTTGATCTTGGGGTCATGAGTTCAAGCCCCAAATCAGGTGTGGAGCCTACTTAAAATTTAAAAATAAAATATGGGGGCGCCTGGGTGGCTTAGTCGGTTAAGCGACTGCCTTTGGCTCAGGTCATGATCCTGGAGTCCCAGGATCGAGTCCCACATCAGGCTCCCAGCTCCGTGGGGAGTCTGCTTCTCCCTCTGACCTTCTCCCCTCTCATGCTCTCTCTCACTGTCTCTATCCCAAATAAATAAAATCTTAATAAAATAAAATAAAATAAAATAAAATAAAATAAAATAAAATAAAATAAATAAAAATAAAATATGTTGATAGGTTCCTGAAGACGTTGTGGCCAGAAGTTTATGGGAACCTAACTCTGTATTTCTTCTGGGGACAGGAGTTTAGTATTCGGAAATTCAGGGTCTAAAGCGACTTTATGGAAGATAACTACCGTGAATAATGAGAATCAACTATAATCGGAAAGAACTGCTTTGAGCACAGACCAGATCCAACCCCAGTTTCAAACGCCAAGAAGTCCGAATTTGGAAGTGATGACGGACGGTGCCCAGAGAATTCTTGTGCAGGACTTGTAATAGATAGGATGTAGTTAGGGTGTCACTTGCTTTCCTAACACACAGGATCTAAATTCGGTGTAACAGGAAACGAGAAGGACTGTGCAGAGATGGGCCTTCTTGGATAACATGCTATTCTGAGCTAATATTTTTAAGAATGAAGATGACCCCAGAATAAACCTGGCTGTAAGTAGCACCCCATGTGACCTTTTAGGAAATGTACACTTTAGGGAACCCTGGGTGCCTCAGTCGATTCTCTTTCCCTCCATGCTTCCCCCCCACTCATGCTCTCTCTTTCTCTCAAATAGATAAATATATTTTTAAATGTGTATCGTTTACAGAGGAAAGAAAAATAGTGGAACAGCATTTTATTTTATTTTTTTAAAGATTTTATTAATTTATTTGTCAGAGAGAGAGAAAGATCACAAGTAGGCAGAGAGGCAGGCAGAGGCAGAGGCAGAGGGAGAAGCAGGCTCCCTGCCGAGCAAGGAGCCCGATGCGGGGCTTGATCTCGGGACTGGGATCATGACCTGAGCCAAAGGCAGCTGCTTAACCAACTGAGCCACCCAGGCATCCCGTGGAACAGCATTTTACAGAAATATTCAGACACATGATAGCGTGTCTCTATAAAGGAGGCATGTGTCATTCACAGGGACTTGAGATCCCTGATGAGTCCAAACTGGAAACCAGTGAAAGGAACCTGCCCTCTATTTTTAGCAATTCCTTGTAAGAGCACAGGTGCTGGCTCACCGTGGGTGTTCAGTAATACCAGCAATGTGAAAGTGCCACTGTCTCTCCTTTCATTTTACTACCTGGATCTCATTTTAATAAAACACTTCTGCGGCCGGGAGGCGGTATGGCGTACTGTTAGGGTTTGGGTCCTAGAAGCAGAGATATCTCGCTTCCAACCTGAAGCCAATGGTACTGTTGAGCAACATGCCTCAACTTCCACATTTGTAAGTTGGGTCTAAAATAGTGTTTAACGGGGAAGATTAGTTGCGGATTAAATGACACAGTATACCACAAACAATAGGATACCTAGAGTACAGTAATTGTTCAACCAAAGCTAGCTAATATTATCACAAGTCTTTCAGCTCTCCTTGGCTTTCTCATTCAAGAATATGACATCTGGCCTATGTGCATTTAAAGCTGTTCACGTTTAAAGAATTTTATAGACAATAACTGTGCTTTAAAAAATAACTATAGGGGCGCTTGGATGGCTCAGTCATTTAAGCATCTGCCTTCGGCTCAGGTAATGATCCCAGGATCCTGGGATCAAGCCCTACATCGGGTTCCCTGCTCGGCGGGAAGCCTGCTTCTCCCTCCCCCTCTGCCTGCCACTCTGCCTACTTGTGATCTCTCTCTCTCTGTGTCAGATAAATAAATAAAATCTTTCAAAAAAAATTTAAAATAAAAATTTAAAAATAAAAAATAACTATGCACTCATTTGCTTTGATACATTCAAATAAGCTAACTAGAACCTAAGTCAGCAGGCTCAAGGTTGGTCAAAGAGCTTTTGGAAGGAATACAATAAATGACTTCCATTTAATTTCTTTTCTTATTTCCCCTTTTTCCTGAGGAAAATGTACTTCAATGTCACCTCTATTAGCTGTATGTTGGTAATCTGATACCTTATAGCCAGATGCTTCTCCCGAACTACTAATTTGTAATTTGTTCTCTGTATATTTTTGATTCCCTCATTTCAAGCACACACCAAAGTTGTTCATGTTCTCTTACCTAGGGAATTTTTGCAGAGCTGAAAGCAAAAACCCACCACTCTTCCTGCCTTTTGTGAAAGCTTAAACACAAGGAGGGGATTGTGTTGCGCATCCTGGAGGGGGGATGGGAGAGAAGGACAGCACTTCTGGGAGAATATGGGTGATGTGGAGAAGGGCAGATATTCTTCTGGATATGGGAAAGGAGACGGCTTTTTCTGCAAACCTGTCCCTCCCTGTATCAGCCCCTGGGAGGTGTGGCGCAGAGACCAAGGAGGAAACCCCAGGCACACGGTTCTCAATCTTAGCAAAATTCCTTTGACCACAAATCGCAAAGAAGCATCCGAGTCACAGGACCATAAGGGACTTTGGGAACCAAGACAGTGGGACCACCGGTGTGGCCGATGATGGATGGAGAGCCAGCTTCCACCCTTTGTCACTGTAAGACTTCCACACCTGGTATGGGAGAGGCCCAGTGACAAGTGGAAATGAATCCCTGCCTTCACCTCAGCAAGATGGGGAGCTAGAAGGGTTCCTCGGTGGCTCATTTGATTAAGCATCTGCCTTTGGCTCAGGTCATGATCCTGGAGTTCCGGGATCGAGCCCCAGAATCAGGCTCCCTGCTCAGTGGGGAGTCTGCTTCTCCCTCTCCCTCTGTTTCTCCCCTGACTTGTGCTGCTCTCTTTCTCACTCAAATAAATAAATAAATAAATAAATAAATAAAAGACAGGGAGCTAGAAACCAAGTCCTAGTAATATGAAAGAAAGTAAAGAACAGATTTCTGGCACATGGAGTTTGTGGCCTAAGTTTCACAAGGACACCATACCCAAAGGAGAGACAGGGAGGCCTCCTACACGGGGCTGGGAAGGAAATAGAAATGATCGCCAGTGGGCACGTGGTTGTATTTACCTGAAAATATAATGATTTGGCCTAAGTGTTATCAGATATTTCAAGATATCTGACTTTGTAAGAAAGTTGCCTTCAGAAGTAGAAATTATGGCAAGATCAAGAAAAGCAAAGTCAAAGTAATTTGTCAGCACTCTCTAGGCTGGAAACAGAATTTAGTTAAGAAGTAGAGAATCTATCTCCGTGAAAAATGTGCAAGAAAACATTTCCAATAAACTGGCTGCAGGCCAAGTTAACACGTAAAGGAAAACTCCGCAGGAAATTTTAATTTGCAGATTATTTTCTGTTCTTCTACATGACGTCCGACACTGAAGATTGTAATAAAAAGAAATGAGGTCACTGGGATGATGATTATATCCAACTAATTTTGACTCACTGTAATAATAACAACCTTTAGAACGATATGGCGATAAGTTTTAATCCCTAGTGTTATCTTAAAGGTTGAATTGTATCCTGCAGGCAAATCCCCTTGTTTTGGTGTTGTGTCTAGTAGTCTAAATTCTGTCATGATGCCTTTGGGTTGTCTAAGGAAAGTAAGTTAAATAAACACGCACACACACGTGCACACAAACATCTCTGTCCCCAAAGACAAGTGAATTAAATTTACACTTATTTTCTCTGTACAAAGTGAGGCATTATTCTCAGCATACACTATCAATCAGGGGTCAAGAAGTGATTATGTATGTGCCGGGAGCATTGAGTCAATTGTTCTTGCATCATCGACCACCTGCCCCGCCCATCTCAGGGGACAGGATTGATTACCTCTAGCAGATGGTGTTTTTCTGATGGGATGATGGCCCAATTGGGACAGGCCTCCCAATTTCTAAAGGCGAGCTAGTCATTCGGATTTTCTTTTCTTTTTTTTCTTCTTCTTCTTTTTTTTTTAGAAAATGAGAGAGAGCATGAGAGGAGAGAAGGTCAGAGGAAGAAGCAGACTCCCTGCGGAGCCGGGAGCCCATGTGGGACCCGATCTCGGAACTCAAGGATCATGACCCGAGCCAAAGGCAGTTGCTCAACCGAGCCACCAGGCGCCCCCAGATTTTCAATGTAACAATTCTCGGTTTCTAAATCTTAGCAACTAGTTCCAAAATGTTAAAATGTCCTGTGTTGGCCGAACCAAGCATACTTTCCATGGGCTCTGCTATGAATTATATAAGTGTTATTGACAATTCAAAAGGTTTAGATAGCAACGAACTTCAAGAGCGTGCGTGTGTGTGGTGTGTGTGTGTGTGTGTGTGTAAGGGGGAAGGCTGTACCGTGTTGAAGGGTGAAGAAATGGAGGGAAAAAGAGAAACAGAAGTGGCAGTTTTGCTCTTATACCCTAAGACATTCAGAATTTATATTCACCCCTGCTCTATTTCTGCTTAGCCCTAATCAAAGCCCGCCTGAGAAGCCCTGCACAGAGATGTTATTTGCAATACTCACTAGGATGCGACCCCATGGCTGGTCCCTGCGGAGCGTGGATCGGTGACGTGTGACGTGTGCTACCAATCTCCAAAGCTCTTGATAAGGAGCATGGCCTTCCAGAAAACCAGCTCCAGAAATTCCAGGTCATTTTTGGTACCACTCTACCCTTAGCCAATACAATGTTAGATTGGACGCTGGCTATCTCTCAGGAATTTTTGTGTCGGGAGTTAGAACCTTTACACGAAGTCCTTGTACGGACAGGTGACTTTTGTTGTTATTACTAGTGCAATGGGAAATCCAGCAGGATTATTTGGAGGTGCAAAGGACCTTTAAAGGAGTCTAGGTTGGTGTGGGAGATTGAAGGAGTCACACTGACTCTTATAGGAGTATGATTTTGTGCCTGAGAATAGAGCAGATATGATGGAACGTTCTAGAAGGAGAGGGAATGGACAGTGTGAAGTGAGCTTCTGTCCCTATTCTAAGAGAAAGACAGTGGTCAAGAAATCAAGAGGAGAGGGACTATCTCCAGGGTCGAAGGAACAAGCTCAAGGCAAGGATGTTTTTTCCCTTAAGACGGCGTAGGTAATGAAATATAAAGCCCCACCCTTTACCCCTGTACTATATCCCAGGGGCAGATGCTTAACAAGTTTAGGGGTTTTTTCCCCCTTTTGGGAGAATAATTTTTAAATAACCATACTATACAGTAATTATATTTTATTTAGGTATTTATTTTATTTACTAAAAACTTCCCCCCCACACTTTTGAAAAAAAAAAATTATTTTAAGTAATCTCTACACCTAAGGTAGGGCTTGAACTCCCAAGGCCGAGATCACGTCACATCACACGCTCCTCTAACTGAGCCAGCCAGGCACCCCTTACTTTGTTTTAGAATTACAAACTCAAGATAGATTAGGTTTTCAGGTTGGATTCCCTTTTGCTATTTTGGAATAAGCAAGCACATCCGCCTGCCATTTGACAAGGGTCCTAAAAATTTCGTTGGCCCAGCTCCTTCCTTATGGTTACTTTCCTTCTCTCCCTGATAACTTTCATTTCCTTCCCTGTAACTTCAAGAACTTCCTGTGCGGCAAAAATAGTAAGAGCAAGTGGGGTTGGGGGGAGGCCCTTATCATTCGCAGACCTTTGTGTTTGGGGAGCATGGGGATGTATCCTTCAGGTCAGCCTTACCGGGTATGAGTTCACCAGAACAGCTGGAGGCCGCCGACAACGAGAAAGTGAAGGTGATTCCCCGCCTCTGTGCAGTTACTTTGAGGCTAAAAAGCAGAAGGCACATAATGTAACATGTGACCTGAAATAAATAGCTACAGTTTATGGAGCAAGTAGGGGACATAAATTTGGGTTTATTCCTGTTTCAGCACACTTTTTTTTTTTAAGTTTTTATTTTAATTCCAGGTAGTTAACATACAGTGTTATATGAGTTTCGGGAGCCTGATATAGTGAGTCAACCATTCAGGGTATGTAAATTTTGCGCAAACATATGCACATGGTTTGTAATTCTCATAAAAGCCTGGGAGACGACAAAGTTAAGTTTTTTTCTTCCCTTCTCTTTTAACCTACAAAAAACCTCTAAGGTTTAAAGAAATAACGTGACTCCCCAAGGTCACCCAGCTAGAAAGAGGCGGGGTCAGGTTTTGAACCCAGACAGAGAGAGGTCAAGGGCTTGGCTTTAGTTAAGATCTCAGTGGGTTTTAAAGACTGAGCGACTTATATTTAACTTTAAGGCCACCATGGGCAAGTCATTTCCTTAATGTGACTCTCGTTTGCCTGATCTGTAGAGTGGCTCCCTCTTCAGTGGTTTGTTCTGAGTCACTGAGAAGGTGCAAGGCAAGCATTTAAGCGTATCTGTAACGTATAATAAAGGCTCCTTAGAGTCAAGTCCACAAGCGAATTAAAAATACACTGACAAGGCAGGTAACCTTCAGGGCGGACTCAGGTCCCTCCAACTCCAGGATCTGGGTTGACTCTACGCTTCACTGCTTTTATTCTAACAAACACGCCCCTGAAATCCAAAAGGGGATACAGAAATTGCCTCCTCTCCATTGTTGCCAAATAGATTCACCTGCCCACACACTTTTCCTTAACGCTATCTGACTTCCCCAGGCCCCCAGGCTTTCTTCTTTGGCCTGCCAGAGGTCTGACTCAGCACTCGATGGGCGCACAGGGCTTGAAATTAGAGAAAGAAACAAAACCTCCCAGGGAGTGGCCTTTTCCCTCAGGTCATACGCCAAGTCCCCTCCCGGGGTAGGGGAACCTCGGTGTCCCCCACGACGATGCGCGTTCCCTCTTCTTCCGCGACCTCCGCCAATTCGGTCACCACTACGAGCCAAGGCTTGTAAGCGGGAGTTGGTTTGTTAAAAACGGGAGGGGGTTAGTTTGTTAAAAACGTCACGCTGGCGGACATCGGAGCCGCTGGTCTGTGCCTACCGCGCCTGACCCCGGACACCCCGCTCCCTTCCCCACCACCGCCAGGGCGCTGGGAGCTGGAGCCGGGAGAAGCGGGGGGAGCGCCGCTGCAGGATCCCGCGCCCCCAGAGCGCAGCGTGCACGCCCCGGGAGCCGCCCCCCCGCAAGGCTGCCCCGCCCCCGCACGCCGCGCCGCGCCCCGCCCCCCGCCCCGCCTCCCGGCCCGCCCCCGCACGCCCCGCCTCGCGCCTCCCACGCCCGGGCACCGCCCCCCACCCGCTCCAGCGCCGGGCGCCCGCGCTGCAGGAAGGAGCTGCCAGCTGTAGCCGCGCGGGCCTCAGCGCGCCCATCCGCACCATGCCCCGCATAGATGCAGACCTCAAGCTGGACTTTAAGGATGTTCTGCTCCGACCCAAGCGGAGCAGCCTCAGGAGCCGAGCCGAGGTGGGGCCCTCCGAAAGCCGCAGTGGGGTGGGATTTTTTTTCCGGGTGGCTCGGGAGAGGCCCGTGGAAGGAGGTGGGAAGTGCTAACCTTGCCGGCTTTTCCGTGTGTCTGTTGTTGGATGGGATGCTGACCGCCCCCGCCCCGGACCCTCCCCGGACCCTACTGAGAAAGGGGGAAGCCAGCTGGTTCCCTGCCAGGACTTGAGGTGTCTTTAAGGGACCCAGCTCCGGTGTAAAATTCTAAATACGTCCGGTCGGGTGGGCAGAAGTCCACCGGGGGGAAGTCCACAGTAGACCAAACCACAGAAGAACAAAGATCAAGTGGCCAACAGATTTAGGAGGGGGGTGGTTGGAGGGGTGCAGAGGAAGGAATTGACCCAGTGGGGCCCAGGTGTAGAGGGAGAGGACGAACAACTGGACAGCTTTATGATTTTGGCACTCTTCGTGTGAACTGCCCCTCGCTGCTCTGGTATCAGCTCCAGCGAGGGATTTTTTTTTTTTTTTTTTTAATGTCCGAAAAAACAAGCAGACTCCTGGGCGGCAAAAGTTCAGGGTTTACTTCCCACGTTTCAGTGACCTTGCTGGGAGTGAGGCTGGGGACTCGTTCCTGGTGGCACCCTGCTTACTGGACAGCTGCAGTCTAGCCTGTTCTAGGGAGGCAGAAAGCTCTGGGGTCCGGGGCGGGAGTGGGAGGCAAAACAGGGACCCCCTGGGCAATTAGGCTGGTTCTGTGTTGATGAGGACAAAGCCCGAGGAACAGGTGGATACTGGACGGGCAGTAGCCCCAGGGGAGAGGGCGAGGGAGGGCCCTGCTGGGAATGAGGAAGGTGAAAGTCTGAAGGACAAACTAGTTGCTCAGAAAAGCAGATTCCCCCCCGGGGGAGGGTGTGCTGGTGACCATGGTCTTCTAAGAGCTGGAGGAGAGGAGGAAATGACTCCATCTGGAGGCTGGGGCCGCAGGAGTAAACAGGAGGAAGCCGAGCCAGCACACACTTCCAAAGGCTCCACGAGATCATAAATAAATTCCCTTGCAAGGAACTCGGCTGCCCGCCTGTGCCCAGGCCTGACTGCAGTGCCCGGCGTTGCCAGCCGAGGGCTGGTTTGAATTGAGGAAGCGTCCTCTTTTAGCCGGGGGCCAGGAGAAGTCACCGTCTCAAGCAGGAGGGGTGGCAGCTGGACCCAGAGAGGATGGGACAGGACAGGCCTGCAGGAGCCCAGGGATGGTTAACCCTCATCGCTCTAGATCGAACTACCCTCTTCCTGTCCTTCATCACTTCCTTAAAGGCCCTAGGAGAGCAGGGCAGACCCTTGAAGGAACATTAAATAGTTTGGGTGGCGGGTAGGCTATACCTAAGGCGAGAACAAGACAAGACGTGGGGATTCTGGGCAGACAAATAATGTGGTGGGGGCCTCAATATTCTTTCGGTATTCGTTCAAAATTCACTTACGAGAGAGAAACCTAATTTTAAGAAAAATGATGTGCTTAAAACAAGGGTCAATCATATGTATTTTCTGAGCCGGAAAGCATCTCGAGAAGGTAAAACATTTAGAATTTATGTAATAGAATGAATTTTTCTTTTCCAGAGGATAATATGATGTCATGCATCATTTGGTTTCATACTTTGGGCTGATCGAAACTGTTAGCGTCCCAACTTCCAGCGGCACCTTGCAATCTCCATGCACACATCGCAGTGAGAACTCTGTGCCCTTGAGAAATGTTTTCATATTTCCGTTTTTGTGGGTGCTTGCCAACTCTGTGCCTGGAAACCAGAGTTAACTGGAATCGCCTTTCCAGTTGGTTCCCCTAACTGGGTAGATGCCTGGCTGGTTGTTTCCCATAGTCTGCCTGCTTCGGTGATGTTGGAGGGATCGTGGTAGCCCCAGATCTGAGTAGGCTTCTAATCCGTGTTTTCTCAGTTTTTTGTGGTTGCCTGAAAGTTCTTATAGGGCGATGATCAAAACTTTTCATCATGGGATCAGATAAAAGTCTAGAATGCACGTCCCCTGACAGAGGTAATGCTTGCATGCAAGTTGGAAACTAAACGGTAAAAAGCCAGCCTTGGAGCCGAACCCGAGAGCCAAACCTGAGAGAGCTCCGGCGTGGAGCTAGGAGAGAGAGAACATAGGCCGTCAGAGCAGACCTGGCCAGGAAGGGAGTTTTGACTCTGGACAAGATTTATTGCTGCAGCAGTTTTGCCGAGAGCTAGGTTGGCCTCTGGATCATTAGGCAGTGAGCAAGAAATAGAGAAAAAGAGTGGTCTCCCATTTAGATGTTCTAGGACTCCTGGAGGGACGTTTCTACAAGCGTCACTTAAAATGAGTTTGAGGTCAGCTCCCAGGAGGCCTTACTGTGATTTGTGCCGGAGAGGGGGTCCTCTCTCAACTGTCCATACAAGTCCCTGGCACGTAGGAATCAAGTCCCACCGGGCTGCATGGGGGCCTTTGGGTCATCCTTTCAAAAGAAGTTGCATGCTTGTTGATTGAAGTAAGAACTTTGTCTTTATCTGACACACCCCGGAGGTCCAGTCATTCCTTGACTCCCTGATCTGTTCTTCTTGAAAACCCATTCCTGGCTCTAGTGTCCGACCGGGGAGCCTTTAACCTAGGGTAAGATTTAAAACAAAACAAAACAAAAACTTACTAACACAGCCATTACTTTGGAAGACAGACAGTGAAGAAATTTGCAGCAGAAAATTGGCCACTTGTCCTCGGAAAGAGAAGACTCGACACAATGTTAAGACTCACTAGTGCTTTTTTTTTTCTTTTTAAACCAGTGGTCCAGGGAGAGGCGGATCCAGGGAAGTTGGATCGAGCCTGGGGGTCCACAGCAGGTTGGCTCGCAGGGGATCAGGGCATGGCAGTGGAGAGAATGTAGGGCTGGGAGCAAGCTGACCCTGGGTTTTAGTCCAACCTCTGTGCTATTTTAGTATCCTGGCTCTGTGTTAGTTTCAGGGGGCCCTGTGTAACCAAGTTCAGCTTACACAGTAGAAATTTATTGTCTCAAAGTGCAGGAGGCTGGGAGCCCTAGATCAAAGTGTTCCGTAGGCTGGATCTTTCTGAGCCCTGCAGGAGAGAATCTGTTACATTTCTCTCTCCTACCTTCTCGTTGTTTACCCACAGTCTTGAGTGTTCCTTACTTGGTGGAGGCATCATTCCTTCTCTGCCTTTATCTTTACACCGCATTCTCCCTTTCTGTATGTCTGTGTCCACATTTTCCCATCTTGCGAACACCAGGTATACGGGGATGGACCCTACCCTCCTGACCTCATCTTACCTTGATCATCAGCAGAAACCCTATTACAATTCACAGGTACCCCTGGGTGGGCATTTTGGCATCTTTTTGGAAGACACATTGCAAACCATAACCGCCTCTATAAATTTTGCTCTGTAAAATTAGAGGATTTGGGTCGGGTTGTTCTTAGCGAATCACCTAGGGAGATGCTCCAAAATACGCACATTGTCTCCAACACAAAGGTTCTCCCTGAGTTTGGAGCAGCATGAGCATGTGTATTTTGGAAACCGTCCTACAATGATTCTGATGTGCACGATGTGCACACAGATGCTCTGGGCTGGCCGCTGGAGTCTTTCCCACCTGTGGAACCCTGGGGCTCTCTGGTCATGCCCAGCTGCACCAGCTTCTCCAGATCCTGCCAGCTGCTGGTGAAGCCTGCCGGGGACAGAACATTCAGAAAGCTGGGCAGGGGTCCGCCCAGCATAGCCCCGGAAGTACAATAGCATTCTTGCCTCTTGATCAGACATTAACTTCTTCCCCACTTTTCAGCCATGAGGACTCTAAAGCTAGGAGGGAGTCTCCTGTAGACTTACCTTTTAAAAGTGAGACAGATCGGGCCCCTGGGTGGCGCAGTTGGTTGAGCGACTGCCTTCAGCTCAGGTCATGATCCCGGAGTCCCGGGATCGAGTCCCACATCGGGCTCCCAGCTCCATGGGGAGTCCGCTTCTCACTCTGACCTTCTCCCTTCTCATGCTCTCTCTCACTCTCTCTCTTTCCTAATAAATAAATAAATAAATAAAATCTTTAAAAAA
>CM052802.1:120423636-120446340 GCA_028533885.1 Nasua narica
GAAGGAAAAAAAGTGAGACAGATCATCATTTATTTAAGAAGAGCATTGCTTCCATCAGTACCGCCCACAGATCTAGGCAAAAGAGGCCCCCGCCCCACGCCGCCCTTCTGCTCCCTTGTACCCTCTGCCTCACTGCGCAGGTTTCTCCTCTAGGTCATGTTCCAGGTACTCAGGATCCTGGATTGCCCTTGCCTAGGTGACTTCAGACTAGTTCCAAGGTTGGCAAGGGCTCCTTTCCAAGGTGGGTCTTCCCAAGGACCTGGAGTGCAGTTGCTGTGCTCACCTCCGCCCTCGGGGTGCCCCAATGGCAGCTGTGGGTGGGTGTGGGTTCGTGTGTGTGTAGCTTGGTGTGCAGACCCATCTGTGTGTGCATGTCAGGATTTGTGTGGGACGAGGCGAGGGTGTGGACCGGAGGCCAGGGGGTGGCTCCCCATTATACCACGTTCTGGTACTTTCCAGGTGATTCATGAAATTGTGTTGGTCAAGGTGGGAGGCTGGAACGCGGGGTAGAGGGCTTGTGCTTCTGGGGAAGCATGCAGGGCAGCAGGAACATGCGTTTTTGAGGTGGAGGAGGGGTAGTTTGTGACTCTGTGTTCCCCTGCAACTCAGGCTGAGCAGAGCGGGGACCCGAAGGTGCTATATTTGGTGCATAGGCCAGCTGTGGCAGATTAAATGCCAGGTTTTGTTCCCGGGAGGCTGGAATATTTAAAATACCTCTCGCGGTGAACAAGTGGTGTATTTTGGGGGGGAGGTATGTGTGTGTCTTTTTGTCTATGTGGATAAGATCAAGGAAGATAATTAAAACTTTTTTAAAATTTATTTTTAGTTTTTAGAATTTTAACTCCAGTGTAGTGAACATACAGTGTAATATCAGTTTCAGGTGTACGATAGAGTGATTCAGCGATTCCTTACGTCACTGGTGCTCCTCCCGGGGGGTGCCCTCCTCACTCTCCATCACCTGTTTCACCCGTCCCCCCACCCCCTCCCTCTGGGAACCCTGAGTGTGTTCTCTAGAGGTCAGAGTCTGTTTCTTGGCTTGTCTCTCTTTCTCTCTCTTTCTCCTTTGTTCATTTGTTTTGCTCCTTAAATTCCACATATGAGTGAAATTTTATGGTGTTTGTTTGTCTCTGATTGATTTCACCTGGCATTATATTCGCCAGTTCCATCCACGCTGTTGCAAATGGCAAGATTTCATTTTTTTTTTTTTTTTATGGCCGAGTAATATTCCATCATATATATGTCACATCTTCTCTGTCCGTTCATTAGTTGGTGGACACTTGGGCTGCTTCCATAATTTGTCTATTGCGACTAATTCTGCTATAAACATAGGGGTCACGTATCCCTTTGAACGAGTGTTTTTGTATTTTGAGGGGCAAATACCCAGTAGAGCAGTTGCTGGATCCTAGGGTAGTCCTATCTTTGAGTTTTTGCGGACCTTCCGGGGTGGCTGTCCCAGTTTGCCTTGTCATCAGCAGGGCAGAAGGGTGCCTTCTTCTCCACATCCTTGCCAACATCTGTTGTTTCTCATCTTTTTGATTTCAGCCATTCTGATGGTGCGAGGTAGTATCTTGTAGTTTTGCTTTGCTTTTCCCTTATAATGAGCGATGTTGAGCATCTTTTCACGTGTCTGTTGGTCACCTCTGTGTCTTCTTTGGAGAAATGTCTGTTCAGGTACTCTGCCCATTTTTAATTGGATTAGTCTTTTTTGGGGGGTGTTGAGTTGTATAAGTTCTTTATATACTTTGGGTGCTAACCCTCTGTCGGATACATCATTTGCAAATATCGTCTCCCATTCTGTAGGTTGCTTTATCTTTTTGTTGATTGTTTCCTGTGCTGCGCAGAAGCTTTTGTATTTTTTTTTAATTTTTTTTTTTAAAGATTTTATTTATTCATTTAACAGAGAGAGAACACAAGCAGGCAGAGAGGCAGGCGGAGGTAGAGAGAGGAGCAGGCTCCCTGCGGAGCAAGGAGCCGGATGCGGGACTCGATCCCAAGACACCGGGATCATGACCTGAGCCAAAGGCAGTCGCTTAACCAACGGAGCCACCCAGGCGTCCCTTTTTTTAAAATTTTTAAAAGATTTTATGTATTTGGGAGAGAGAGACAGAGTGCAAGCAGGGAGAGGGGTGGAGGGAGAGGGAGAAGCGGACTCCCTGCTGAGTAGGAAGCCCAATGTGGGGCTCCATCCCAGGACCCTGGGATCATGACCTGAGCCGAAGGCAGATGCTTAACCTGACTGAGTCACCCAGGCGCCCCAAGCTTTTTATTTCTATGTAGTCACAATAGTTTATTCTTACTTGGGGACGATCATTCTGTTTCTCATTCTTAGAACTAGGGATTGTGTGGAATCTACTACATGAAGACTAGAAATAAGGGCGGGAGTCCACTGTCAAGGCTGACCTTCCATGAAGAGCTGTTGGTTTTGATAGGGTTTTGGGGTGCCAAGAAAACCCCATTGTGAGCTCAGCTGGATGCAGAGGGTAGCAGCCTTCCCCATGCATCTCGGGCGGAGGATGAGTCACGCGAGACCTAGGAATTGTGATTATTTGAAGCTGTCAAAGCCAGAATGTTAAAGTGCCCTTAGCAGCACAGAAAGCTGCAACTAATAGACTCCTTCAGTTAGCTTTCCGAATGTAGATCGAACTCGCTTCACTGAAGTAGAGCCAAGAATCCTAATGAAGGAAGTCGAGGAGGGAGGAGCTACCCCACCTGCTCGTGCGGTGACTGCATTTCATCTCCAATCATCTTCGCTTGTCAGGCCAGCGCACACATACCTATGACGTCATTCACCCAGGAAGCCTTCTGGACGTGGAGTTGCATAGAGAACAAGGGAGATGCATGGAAAGGCTGAATGGTCCGAAGTGTCCCTCGGCGTTTTTTGACATGTGATCGCAAAGTGAAAGTTGTCTCAAATAAAAAGGGTTGGGGGAAGGGTTGGTAAACCCCGGGCTCACTCTGGGAAAGCCAGAACCAGGACCATGCAGGCCAAGGCAGAGGGGTTCTGGGAGACACACAGCCCCCACCCCTCTTGTCCCGCACTATCCTTCAGTGCCCTAGCCAGTTCCTTCATTGGCCGAACCCAGCCTGAAGCCAACCTGGGCAGTGGAGCCTTGGGATGGGGAGAGGTGGGGGGAGGGATGGCCTTCCTGTGCGAAGAGGGGGCTGGGAAAAGGGTGAAGAGTGGGTCCATGAGCCTGTAAGCCCTGGATCTGCTTGGGTCAAAAGAAGGGCTTCCGACCCTGCTAGCTCTTGGTGAGCGCCTGGCCCTAGCACGCAGCTTTTGCTGAGCCCACCACCTTGGCTGAGCTCCTGCCCTGCGTTCCTGGTAGCTGGCTTAGTCACCAGTGCCCTGAAGTTGGGGTTCCCTGGAATGGGAGGGAAACTCCCCCCGACCATCTGCATGTCAAAGGAGCAAGTGTTGGTCTGCATAGACCTAGGGCTGCAGGTACTTCCTCTCTGCTCTCTGGAAGATGCTCGGAAGCCCAGAGCCGCAGGGAGGGTTGACAGGGGAAGGGACTGGCGGTTTGCCGCTCACTGCCGTGAATCCGGAGTGTCTGCTTCTCTCCGACAGTGAGGATGAAAGGGAAAACCATGCTTGGCGGGCGAGAGCGGAGTGAATTTTTCCAGAAGAGGAATGGTCTCTCCGGTGCTTGGAAGTGGGGAAGATCGCATGGATGTGGGGGTGTTTGGGGCCAGGACGGATTGGGCTGGGGACAGGAGGTGGCAGTGAATGGGGGGGGTGGGGGGAGGGCTACCGAAGGAGACAGACTTCCGGTTCCGGGGTTCCACTTGATGGCGGGATGTCCGGTGCCTTTGTACTGGTGCTGGAGGATCAGAACGAGGCCGGTTCAGCTTTGTCCCCGGATGACACCCTGTCCCTTCGTCTCCCGAGGAGCTCTCCTATCTTTGGAACACCGGCCTAAGCCCCTAAGAGACCAAGGGACCGAGGGACACGCATTTCCTTTTTGTTCTTGCCTTGCTCCAGATTTTTCACAAGCCACTTAAGGAGCGAAGCACTTTCCCTTTTCGCCAACAGGTGGATCTTGAGCGTACCTTCACGTTTCGAAATTCGAAGCAGACCTACTCAGGGATCCCCATCATTGTGGCCAATATGGACACGGTGGGGACATTCGAGATGGCAGTGGTGATGTCCCAGGTAAGATGGTGCCTGGGCGCGTTGCCAGAAGCTTATGCTGGACTTGTTCAGACACAGGGAGGAGGAGAGAAAATTGAGACGTTTGGGATCATTCACCGCAGCCAAACTGTTCAGTTCTGATTCCAGTGGGTGCTGGGGGCCCTTCTTGCCTTCCCGTTGCGGTCAGGAGACGGCTGGAGTGTGGACTTCGTACTCAGTGACATGGTCCAGATCTTCATCCTTTCCTTGCTTGAAAACGTTCGTGATCATTCGAGAAACTAGGGATCTTAGCAAGTCAGACTGGTGTCATTTATAAAAGAGCGACCTTGTCTTTGAAATTACGGCAGAACTGCTTCGTGGGTAATCTGTGCAGTGACGCTTATTACAAAACACCAACTGGGAACTTCAGTGCCAAAGAGGAGATAGAATGTGGGTAATGTCGCCACCGCCCCTCTGGGTGGGTTCCTTTTACAGAATGGAGGCAGAGAGGGAGAGGAGGGGTCCCTTGGCTCAGGACATCCAGTCTAGTAGAGACGGAGCCAAGATTCAGACCAAGACTGACTCCAGAAGGAGGGATTGGCCTCCCCACTCACACTGACGGCTAACTGTAGGAGCCCTTGTGGCCACTTACCGGCCTCCGTTCCTATAAAGGGAGAAGCTGGTGTCCTGGCTTTGGGAGAAATGAAGGAGAAGCCGTTTGTGGGCAGGACCTTTGTCCCACGAGGCTGGGTTGAGGTGCCACACACCTGATCCATCCCCAATGGGAAATGCTCGCTTCTCATGTGCACAGTGCGTGTGTGTCCTTTTGCATCGATAATGCCTGCCAAGTGGAAAGAGAAATCCAATTAGTTGAAAGACCTTCTCGCTGTGGGCAGCAGGTCAGACCTCAGGAAGGGCTAGGATTCATTATTAGCCAAGGATTAGAAGGAAGATTTTCAACCCGGTGCTGAATTCAAAAAATGGAGGAGGGGGTGGTCAGTCTAACTCCGGGATCAGTTGTAGTCTGTGTCAGCCCGCAGCCCCCACTGAGCTTGGGCCCGGAGGCTAATAAATTAATTGCTGCAGAAATCTGTATTTTTTTTTTCCTCCTTGTCTTTCCCTTGCTCTGCTCTGTGATCAGCCATTGCTACCAATGAATTATGTATTAAGTGTGAAAGTGGGTGGAATCAGGGAGCAAATAAGTTGTCCGGATTAATTCCCACATCGAGTTAGGAGGACATGAAAAATGTAGAACTTGCTGCATCCTGCCCATTTTCACAGGAAGGACTCCCCGTCGGTTTGAGACCGTGGGCATTGTAAACACAGTGAAACAGTGTAACCTGAAGCCATGTGTGCGTGCTATGAATTTTCTGCTTCTAGGAGCCACTGCTTGAGTGCGAGTTCATAAAGGCACGCAGTTTTAGAATGGAAAAGGGTAGACGGGGAAACAGACCCAGCGAAGTTAGGAGAGGGGAAGGAGCCTGAGCTCTGGAATCAGATTTGAATTTGATTCTGGCCTTTGCCCCTTTTTGGCCAAGCCGTCACTCAATTGCTTAATTTCCATCTCTGTCTGCAAAGCTGGCATGACCGTAGGAAGTTGCTCCAAGAAATCAATGAAATGGTATATGAAGCGTTCGCGCCAAGTGTGTCGACGTTGGATTGGGCTGGTAGTCCTAGGTGTGGGATTACGATCTGTCGAATTCCCTCCCTCAAGAATACCAACCGCCGGTTGGGTTTAACTTCTGGCAAGACGTGTTTAGACTGTGAACACAAAGCCGAGCTTTTGGGTTGAGTTGAGGTTCTCTTGGGTTGGCCCTCGGGTGCTCTTTGGGGCAGGGCACCTGCTGCCCGCCACTCTGGGCCTGACTCAGGTAGCGGGGCTGGGACAGGGCCCTGAGAGCCCTTCCTCATCCCTCCCCAGCCTCCTGGCAGGGCCTCCTGAGTCCCGGATTCGGGGTTGTCTGATCAGATTAGAATGGAAAACACAGTTGTGTGGTTTTACTGGTGACCCCTCCGTCTGTTCTTGGCTGTCAGAATACTTAGAGCAAATGAAGCGTGAACTGGCAGGAACACCCCATTCTTTTACGTTGCCAGGCTCCCCCCCCCCCCCAGCCCATGCGGGGAGGAGAGCGGGCTGGCTTGACTTCCTGTCCTAACAGGAAGTCCGTTTTGTCTCCTAGCACTCCATGTTCACAGCAATTCATAAGCACTACACCTTGGACGACTGGAAGCTCTTCGCCGCTCATCACCCAGAATGTCTGCAGGTATGACCGCACCCCGGTTCTAAATTACGTTTCTTCGTGGGGGGGTGTGGGGCAGGCGAGAAACACTTCAGGGTGGTTGCCAGGATTTCACTTGGCAGTAGACAGACCTGGAGAGTCTCCAGAGAGAGACCCGTGGAAAGGCCGTAGAAGGCCCTGCCCTTCCTCATTGCTGGGGAAACCTGTCCCGGATCGGATTTTGAAAATAATTAGGATCTCTTTAACAGGAATATCTGTTTTTGTTTTTTTTGTTTTTTTCCCCTCTTAAAAAATTTTGTGTTCTGTCCTGAGAGCCTGTGGAAGACCTATGTCTCCTGCAAGGGGTGCCTCCGGTCTGAACAGTCCTCTGACGGGAGGAAAAGCATCGAATTCTAACGAGTTGTTTTGGAGTTGAACCAACAGTGTGCCCACTGGGAAGGCTGTAATCAGAAAGATCCTAATGAGTGTTGGCATGGTCGTGAAGAAACTGGAACCCTTCCGCCTTGCTGGGGGGAATGTAAAATAGCGTAGCTCCTTGGGCACTGACTTTGGCTGTTACTCAGAACGTCAGGCAGCGGAGTCGTGACTTGACCCAGCAATTCTGGGTCTGGGTGTAGACCTCGCACATAGAAAAGTAGGTGTCCACCCAGAGACTTGTACACCAGTGTTCGTGGCGGTGTTATTCATCACAGCGGGCAGACATCCGAGGGTCCGTGAGCCCGTGAATGAATAAACAAAATCTGATCTGCCCACACAGTGGAGTATTACTCAGCCGTAAAAGGGCATGAAGTCCTGACCTGTGCTACAACGCGGGTGGTGAAAACATTTGAAACACCTCGGAAACATTTTGCCGGGTGAGACAGCCAGACATGAAAATATGCATCTGTTTAAGTGAAATGGCAAAAATAGGCCAACCTACGGAGACAAAGTAGAGGAGAGGTTGCTGAAGGCTGGGGGGATGAGAGTTTGAAGGTGGCGGCCCAAGTGTGTGGGGCTGACAAATGTTTTAAAATGGCGATGGCGGTTACACAGCCTTACACAACAAAAAACTAATGCGCTGTGCGCTCTAAATGGGTGAATCGTGCGGTACATAATTATCTCAGTAAAGTGGTTATTTAAAAAAAAAAAAAAGGCAGTTCGAAAATAACAGAAACTCTTATTATTATGTAACACACCTGACTTGCCACCTGGCCCATTGGGGTAGTTCTGAGCCGGTGACAGCCGAGAAGTTTCTGTGGGTTGGAGACGTCCTCCTCTGCGATCACATCGTATGTGATTGGAAAATGACTTCACCTTCTACCACTTCAGAGGTGATGCTGGCTTCTGTTTTTCCTTGGCTGCACTCTGTGTGGATTTTGATTAGCGAGAAGGTGGTTTTGGAGATACAGTAATTCTGGCTCAATATCAAGTCTTTCATTTTTTTCCCATATAGTGTCAGAATGAATATTAATTGCTTCACCATCTTTCCTTCCTGGAAGAAGTTTGGAGAGTGATGATTTGGGGGTGGGGTGGGGTCATACCTCTGACTCCTGTACCGGAGTTTTTGGCATCGTGTTGTTAATTAGAACCTGATCCTTCACTACCACGCATGATCATTCGACTTGCTACTCTGCCCCTGACCCAATTAAAGGCTAATTACAAAGGGGAAAATGTCCCCAACGTGGTAGCACTGAGAGAAATGAACCAATCCACTTGCCAAACTTGACCAGAAATGAGAGGGAAACGGGAAAGGGGGCAAAGCTCTCGTGGGAGGGATGGATTGGACCAGCACTGGGCAGACTGGCAGCAAGGGCAGCGAAAACTGGTCAGAACACAGAAAACTGGGGTAAACATGGATCAAGTTACCAGGCTGTTTCCGCTCAGTATCTGTGTTGTGGTTACATTGTGTGATTTTGGGGGAATCACAGAGGGTATTCAGATATGTCCTCTCTCCCCATCGGTGGCTTCTGGCTTAGAGCAGTGTCGTAAAACACAATTATTCTTGTAAGAGGTGAGATGCTGACCGTGGGCGCAAAAAGCCATGACTTAGTTGCACTAAGGCATCAATGACTAAAAGCAAATCTTACCCAAAGAGCAGATTTCCCCAGGAGCAGAGGGGTGGGGTGGAGACCCCCGGTGCTGTGGAGGTTGGGGAGGAGGGTACCACTGAGGAGGGTGTGGTGGCTTCGGATGTCAACACAGGTACCGTAGGGAATGAGCATCTTAGGCTCGTCCATTCTTGCACCTTCTGGCCATTTCGCCCTTTCCATAGGAACCCTGAGTCTTGTGGTTTTGTGAGTAGGTTACAGTTTGCATGTTGTGATCATATTGTATTGAGAGTCTAAATGAAAACAGGAGATTTTATCAGAGGAGTTGAGACATCTTCCCCGCCCTCCCGTTCCCCGTGCCGGCTACTCAGGGTGATGGCCGTGGCATTGGTGGGAGAAGGCCTGTGCTGCCCGGCTGCCCCTTTTCCTCCTGCCTCTCCTCTTCTCCAAGAAGAGAGTTCCCACCAGCAGCTTGATGGTTCAGAGTTCCACACGGTGGGAGGAAATTAAGGAAAAGCCAAGGACTTAGCTTCCTGAGTAATCTGTCTACTGGAAGGTTCTGTGGCCAAGGACGAGTTTCCTTGACCTCTGCTGTGGGCTGTTTCTCGAACAGATCTACCGTGTGCATATTGGTCTGGGTGAGCCTCAGAGACTCCCAGCATCTCCCCAGGATAGGAGAACGGATGGAGGCAGGGTCTCACTTTGGAATGCTCCTGATTCCTCACGTCTTGTGCCTCTTGCTTTATTTTGGGACAGCACGTAGCCGTGAGTTCGGGCAGTGGGAAGAGCGATCTGGAAAAGATGAGTGACATCTTGGAAGCAGTGCCACAGGTCAGGTTCATATGCCTGGATGTGGCCAACGGATATTCGGAACACTTTGTGGAGTTCGTGAAGCTGGTGCGTGCCCGATTTCCAGAACACACCATTATGGTAGGTATGGCGGAACACCGTCTAGATGGGGAAGGCAAAGAGAGGTTCAGCGTGTCGGCGGGGCGGGGGGCGGTGGGTGCTGTGTTGGTGCCTTCTTACTGGGACGAGTTGAGATCATTACGAAAAGAACAGGCCGTGTCAGTGGAGGGTCTACACACTGGCTCTCCAAGTCAGCAGCACCAGGAGTGGGCTTTTGATCTCTGCTAAATGTCATCAGATGTTTCTTACCATGGGACACCTTTGTTGTTCTTGTTGTTTTTTAAAGATATTATTTATTTGTCAGAGAGAGAGACAGAGCACAAGCAAGGGGGGATAGCAGGCTCCCTGCTGAGCAGGGAGCTCAGTGCGGGACTCGATCCCAGGACTTGACCACAGGATCCTGGACCAGGGAACCCAATGTGGGACTCGATCCCAGGACCCTGGGATCACGACCTGAGCTGAAGGCAGATGCTTAAATGACTTGAGCCACCCAGGTCTGTGTCACTCCTTACCAAAGAGTTTATACCTAAAAAATGAAAATAGTGTAACTGGACTTGAGTTCAACGGGTTCACCCGTTTGGGTCCTCTGTACCCCTCTCCTAACCTTCCAGGTAGGAAACTCTCCTATAACAGTTGAAATCTCCCATGTGAACAGGAGCCGAAGTAGTCTGCTGTTATTTGCAGGTCAGCTGGAGTATTGTTTGGTCTACGACCTTTATTCTTGACTTTGCCTGCCTTTTGTGTGTTTTCCTAACGATGAACACCTTCACTGGTCAGAACGTTCATTTGCCATTGCCGAGAAAGGTGGCTTTACAGAAAAAGGGATTAGAAGTTCTTGGGTTAGGGGCGCCTGGGTGGCTCAGTGGGTTAAAGCCTCTGCCTTCGGCTCATGTCGTGATCTCAGGGTCCTGGGATCGAGCCCCACATCGGGCTCTCTGCTCAGCAGGGAGCCTGCTTCCCCCCTCTCTCTGCCTGCCTCTCTGCCTACTTGTGATCTCTCTCTGTCAAATAAATAAATAAAATATTTAAAAAATTTTCTTGGGTTAAATTGGGGCTTTTGGAAAGTCTATGTCGTGATTATGGGCATCTCTACTGGTCTTAAATAACACGACAATGATAGATTGGCCACTAGATAATTTACCTGTGTCTCTGTTTTTATAAATTTGGAGTTTTATTTCTCCCCGTATTTCATGGTTGTAAGGAAGTTGGGACATAGGAATCGTTTCTGTTAGTGGAGTTAAATCTTCTGTTAAGAATTCACAAGGATTTTTAAGATAAGTATTTCCGTGCTTTCCAATCAAATGAGAAAAAACGATCAAGAGTTGTCCCAAGAGCAACCAGCCATACAGTGTGAGAAGTTGGATGGGAGACCAAAAAATTCATTTTATCCCCCATAATAGTACTGCAGAGTCATTTTTTTTTTAAGATTTTATTTATTTGAGAGAGAGAGAGAGAGCACGCACGCACGAGCAGGGGGAGGTACAAGGAGAAAAGCAGACTCTCTGCTGAGCAGGGAGCCTGATGCGTGGCTCGATCCCAGGACCCTGAGATCATGACCTGAGCTGAAGGCAGACATTGAACTGGCTGAGCCACCCAGGTGCCCTGTGTCATTTTTTTTTTTTTTTTTTTTGAGAACAATAATACTGCTTATTGACTACTTACCAGGCTTCAGAAGGCTCACATCTGTTCTTTCTGTTCTGTATCGCATTTCTATAAGGAACGGGAACTGTTGTCCCAAAGTTATCCCAAATGAGGAATCTTGAGTCTGATCTCTTCTTACACTTTGTGGATTGTTCCCAAGGCCATACCCGTACCGATCGGCTAAGAGGGGACTTGAAGCCAGGTCATCTGTATCTAGTACCCGGTGTCCCGAGCCTCTTCTGTCCCCAGCCACCCATGGTAATGTTTTCTCGCGCAGGAGGAAACAAAAAGTGGGACTCCCAGGAGAACAGAAGCCCCCGGACCCTCAGCTGGGACCTGGTCTCTCTAAACAGTGTCTGGTATTCAGTGTGTATTCTGTGGAACCATGGATGGTGCTAGAAAGAGCCCGACAGATAGATGTGGCCAGGAGAGGAGTCCTTTGTTTATTCCTCATGGGGAGGAGGAGACCAAGCAGGCCCAAGGTTGCTGTTGACGGTCCTTCTTATCTGAGGTGAGACGGGTCTAGATCTTTCTGGATCTTTCTAGTGCACCTCTGGTGGGTTAATTGCCCTGGGGATAGAAGTGACTGATAAAGTCCGAATTTGTGTTTTACCTCCACTGGCATTTTTGGGGTGTGAGAGAGAGTTCTGAAGGGTTAGGAATCAGAAATGACGTGGATTTAGTGAGGCCACTCAGTGGTTCCACTTTCTTTTTCTCTAGTAATTCTTGCATTACATGGCAAAATAGGACCTACATACAGACGAGTCCTTGGAACATGCATGTTTAATAAATAGTCCTAAGATAAACGGTCTTTTCCAGGACACTTACACTCAGAAGCCCCTCCTTCCGCCAAAGAGGAAAGCCCCACTTTGACTCTAGCCATCATTTTCTTCCTTGTGTGTCTCTGGTTTCTCCACTGCTGATGCTTTCTATTTTTCTTTTTTAAGATTTTATTTATATATCTTAGAGGGAGTGAGGGAGAGCGAGCATTGGAGAGAGTCAGAACCAGTGTGAGGAGAGGCAGGCAGAGAGAGGGGGAAGCAGACTCCCCGCTGAGCAGGGAGCCGGAGGCGGGACTCGATCCCAGGACCCTGAGATCATGACTGGAGCCAAAGGCAGACGCTTAACTGCCTGAGCCACCCAGGCGCCCCTGCTAATGTCTTTTTAACAGTATCGAATTGTGCCTGTTTTTGAACCTCGTATAAATGGTAACCCTGCTCCGTGTCTCTCGTCATCTTTTGGTCAGTACGTGTATTGAGATGCAACCACAATTTATGTAAGCCATATGGTAGGTGTTCCACTGTTGTCAGAACACGTCTTTTTTAAAGATTGTATCTATTTATTTATTTAGAGAGTGTGAGTGGGAGGGGAGGGGCAAGGGGAGAGAGAAAAATCTCAAGCAGACTCCCCGCTGAGCTTGGAGCCCAATGCGGGATTTGATCCTGCAACCCTGAGAGCATGACCTGAGCCCACACCAAGAGTCGGACCCCCAGCCGAATGCCCCAGGAACAAATCACTCATACCGTTGCCCACTCGCCCCACCTACCCCTTCCCCTTGCTCTGCGTGGCTGCTGGTCACAACACCGTTAGAATCGCTAGCCTAGCGCCCCTAAGGTTGGTGTGGCCCCATGAGCCCAGACACGCTGGGGAGGTCACACAACCTTCGGAGTCTCATTTTCCTCACCCGGGAGAGGGCAGTCGAGGATCATGGCGGCTGGAGAATTACGGGGTGGGGGATCAGATGATGTGATGCACAGTGCACTGTTGTTGGCCGGCTGTGAGTACCACCGAGGACCCATGCCCTGAGCGCCGAGTCACAGACGGAAGGCTGATGGAGAAAAAGAACGGAAGGGGGGACAGGGGGGAGGGGTTATGCCTTTTTATTTCAATAAGATGGAGAAAACCCGCACCACTTCTCTCAAAAAGGGTAAGTGATAGCGGAAATCAGCGAGAGCTCCAGAACTTTCTCGCACATGCTGCCGACCGTGGGCTGTGAGTTTTAGCTCGCAGCTGGGCCTGCCGGGGGCCGAGGCGAGCCGCCCGCTGTGGAGCCCCGGGAGCCCGTGGGTGCGTCAGCCCTCGGGGATGCAGACCGGGGGACAGAGGGAGGCCGGTAGCTCAGGAGGAGGCGCGTGGTCGCAGAGCGCTGTGCAGAGCCTGGGGTTGCCGTGGGGACGAGGCCGGCAGGGAGGGACTGGCGCAGAGTTCCCACGGCCCTCTGGGCACCTGCCACCAGCGAGTGCCCCCTTCGCGTCTGCTGGTTGGCTCTGCGATGTGTTTTCATTGTTCCCGTTGGTTTCCCCAGCGATGAACAGCGGACTTTGGCGAGGTAGACACATTATTATTCCTGAGGCGTCCTTGGCTTGCACGGACCCCTGAAATCTGGGCTTCACTTGGAAACCTCCAGTACTCTTCACACCCTGGGTTTGGGGACGTATGATTTCTCTTACGGCTTTTGGATGCATTACCATTTGTCCAATGTTCTGGAACCGAGAGGAATATGACGTGGGGGCTGCATGTTATCCTGATGGTTCTAGCGCAGCGAGCAGGAGGGGTGCTCGGAAATGCTCTCGGCTGAGGCTGGCGGTTCCGGGGGTCCGTCTGCAGCAGGAGTGAGGCTCGTTGCCCGCCATTCCCTGTACATCCTGGGTTCGCGTGCACGCCCCATCTCCTGGAAGCCTTTCCCCTCAGGTGCACGTTACCACGGGGAAGGAGGGGAAAAGCAGAGATTTTGAGAAAATCTTGGCAGACGAGGGTCCCGTAGAAGGTGCTGGCTGCTAGGACAGTGCAGTAAGTCCCAGGGCCATTTGCCTGGTGGCTTTCCGAGAGGAAGGAGAAAGATGTGTTCCAGGTGCCACAGAAAAGGTGGTGGGTGAGACACTTCTGATGACCTCCAATCTTTGAGCATGGATAGCAGCACCTGCTTTTACTGGCGTGACACTCCGTTGTGGAGAGCTCGAGGCACTTTCTGAGGCTCACACAGCCACTAAGAAGTGGGCCTGGCATTCAGGGCCGGGTCGCTGACCCCCACGGCCAGTGATCTTCCATTACGCCGCACCGCAGCCAGCAGCTGGGACGCGGGTGTCCCTCTGTGGGGCCCGAGAAGCGGCTTTGCGCTGGTGGCTCTTTCTTACTTGGTCCTGAGGAGGGAGGTCCCTGACACCTCACTTCCTGCTTCCATGGGTGCGCGTAGGGACATTTCTGTGTGCTTGGGAGAAGGTACTAGCATTAGCATGTGACCACTTTTTTTTTTTTAAAGATTTTATTTATTTATTTGACCGAGAGAGAGAGAGAGAGAGCGCATAAGCGGGGGGGGGGGGGGGCAGCAGAGAGAGAAGCAACAGCAGGTTCTCTGATGAGCGGAGAGCCCGATGCGGGGCTCCATCCCAGGACCTCGGGATCATGACCTGAGCTGAAGGCAGACGCTTAACCGGCTGAGCCCCCCAGGTGTCCCCCGCGTGTTACCACCTGCTATCAGGAGTTGGCACACTGGGGCCCCCAGGCCAGATCTGGCCCGCTGCTGTTTGCCGGCCCATGCCTCCCATCATCCTATAGAAAGGATATTTCTTGGGACGGGTCCTCAGAAGAGCCGGTAAAAAGTGGATAGAGAGGTTACTGTTGAATAGGTCCTGCATTTCAGTCTGGGATGACGAAAAGGTGTGGGGGCGGATGGTGGTGACGGCTGCATGCCACTGAATTGTCCACTTAAAAATTCACTAAAAACAATGCACTTTATGTCGTGGATATTTGACCACCATTAAGTCTTAAGAAAAAAGAAGTGAGCAGAAGAGCAGTATATAGAAAGCATTCTTAAGTGGAGGGACTGACATTTTGTTGAGCACCAAACTGAGAGCCCGGCTCTGTACTAGGAACTGAATAGAACTTTCTATGTAAACCCTATCTTGACAGCAGCAAGTGGGTGTGGTTAGTCCCACTTTGTAGCAGGAGAAATGGAGCCTGGCGTTCTTCCTTCCTTGCCTGCATGTGAGGGTGTGCCCCTGGGCCCCAGGGCTTTATGAACCTACCTTGCCTTAGATGTCAGGGTCTAAAGAAAAGCTGGAAAAATTGGGGCAAAACAGTCTTGGTTTTGGCCCAGGGAACCTCTTTAATCCTGTGGCTTTTTTTTTTCTTTCCCCTGCGGGGGTTCCCCCCCCCCCCCACCGCCTCTCCTTGAAGGGGTGGTGGTTGCCGGCAGAACGTGGGAGTGGGGGGCCTGGATGGGGTTTGGCCTCCCTGGGAGATGGCTGCCCGGTGAGCGTTCCTGCCCGCCCTGGGGGGGGGGGGGGCTGCCCCCTGGGAGCGTCCAGGTTTGCAGCGGGTCACGGACGCCCGGGAAACGCGCCCTTGCTGCAGGTGCAGCCACATTCTGGCTGTGCTATCTGCGCCGGCCACGAGCTGCTTCGGGGCCAGATAGGCTGGGTCCCGCCTAATCACCCCGGCCGGCTGAGTGCGCCGGCATCACCCCCACATCCCCGCGGAATCACCCCCAGATCACCCCATGTGCTGCTTCCTGGGCGGGGCCTGGGGCCGGGGCGGGGTCTGATCACGTCCTGGCCTCCTCCTCACATCTGATTTTGCCTTTTTCCTTTACCCTTAGTGATTGCCTTTCTTGGTTTCCGCTTGGATGAGAGGGCTTTTTGCCCCTGCGCATGGCAGCTCGGCAGTGGCCTCTGTCTACCGCATTTTTGTTGAGTTGTCCTTATGCAGGGCGTACTTCTGCTCACTCTGGATTTTTCCATAGGGCAGCTTCTCTGCAGTGACCGCCTTCCAGCCACTGGTTAGAGAGCCCCACGGGTGGCAGAGGGAGATTGAGACACCCGTGTAAGCCTCTGGGCTCCCAGGAAGGGTAACCTTGCTCATGCTTTAAACTTACTTTAGGGCACCTGGGTGGCTCAGTTGGTTAAGCGTCTGCCTTCAGCTCAGGTCATGATCTCAGGGTCCTGGGGTCGAGCCCTGCATTGGGCTCCTTGCTCAGTGGGGAGCCTGCTTCTCCCTCTCCCTCTGCCTTTCCCCTGCTTATGCGTGCTCTCTCTCTCTCTCTAATAAATACATACAATCTTTAAAAATATAAACTTACTTTAAGCTTATGTGGTTGGACCTGGTGCCTCCATCATGAACTGGCTTGAATTAATTTATTTTGTGTAAGTAGGCCCTTTAGAAAATAAAATGATTTGTTGGCTGCACCGCAGCAGGGGTAAAAAATATCCACATTGAAAGCGAAACTATGTAGGGAGCTGAGAGTAACTACTTCTGAGTTATGTATGTATGTGTTTTCATTTTTAAATTACATTTTTATTTTATTTTTAAAATTTTAAAAACGTCTTATTCTTTAGCGAGACAAGCAGTGAGGAAGAAATCGAGAGCCTGGAGCCTTGTTTCTCGGGTTCCGATTATATTCTTCCTTGGCTACACAATTTATGTTGGTCCTTGTGCTAAAATAAAACAAAACTCAAAACCCAAAACCATCAGACTTAGTTATAAAAGTAATGCAGTTCCCAGGGCGCGTGGGTGGCGCAGTCGGTTAAGCATCTGACTCTTGGTTTCGGCTCAGGTTGTGATCTTAGGGTCCTGGGATCGAGCCCTGCATCAGGCCGTGTGTTCAGCTCGGAGTCTGTTTCGGATTCTTTCTCTCTCTCCCTCTGCCCCTCTCACTTGTGCTCACTCTCTTTCTCACTCTCGAAAATAAATAAATACATACATCTTTAAAGAAAAAAAAAAAGTAATGCTGTTCCAACTCCAGAATCCAGAAAATTTTAGAGAAAAGAATTAAAAGTTGGGTAATTCTTTCATTTGTAGGTAATTCGTCAGCATGTTGGTGTATGTCTTCGTGTACGTGGATATTTGTGGGGCTTTTTCGTTACTGTTGTTTTTAACAAAACTGAGATCTATTTCCTTCTCTTTCCCCTAACATGATACTGAAAGCAGTTAAGCATTTTCCTGCACCATCAGACCAATCTTAAAAATCTCACGTAGCTGAAAAACATCATTGTTGGACCATTCCCATCTTGGGTAACACGTTTCTGGTTTTGCACTGTTAGAAATAATACACATCCTCGTGTTTCAATCATTGACCTCAGCCGTGATTGTTCCCTCTAGAGAGGATCCTGGACGTGCACTCACTAGATCAAAGGACATATGTATTTTTTGCATTTGCTCTGTACGGACAGATTGCTTCCCAGGAAAGCCTGTGCTAAAGGAGATCTTGCACCAGCAGAGAAAAATAGTGTCTATTTCCTCTTTGGTATTTAGTGGTGATTGTCCTTGATCATTTGAGTGACGAGCAGTACCTCACTAGTATCTGAATTTGAATGTGATGATTAGTGGGGTGCCTGGGTGGCTCACTCCGTTAAGCCTCTGCCTTCGACTCAGGTCATGATCTCGGGGTCCTGGGATCGAGTCCCAGGGTGGGCTCCCTCCCTTCTCAGAGGGGAATCCAATTCTCCCTCTCCTTCTTCCTCTGCCGCTCTCTCTCAAATAAATAAAATCTTTAAAAGAAATAAAATGATTAGTCACGGTGAACACTTTCCTTGTGTTCATTGGCCACTTTATTTTTTTTAGTTTGTTCGTGTCCTTTGGCGGTCACTCCTTGAGGTGTTAGCATTTCTTTTGCAGATTTGAGGGAGCTTTTATTTTTTTATTTTTATTTTTTTTTTAAGATATTTATTTATTTATTTATTAGGGAAGAGAGAGAGTGAGAGAGAGCATGAGAAGGGAGAAGGTCAGAGTGAGAAGCGGACTCCCCATGGAGCTGGGAGCCCGATGTGGGACTCGATCCCGGGACTCCGGGATCATGACCTGAGCCGAAGGCAGTCGCCCAACCAACTGCGCCACCCAGGGGCCCTTGAGGGAGCTTTTATAATGCCCGTAACCCTTTGTCATAATTGCAGGGATTTTTCTCTGCTGTGTTACTTGCCTCTTAGTTTTGTTGATTATATGAGTGTGTGTGTGTGTGTACACGTAGATCTTTTTTTCCACTTTTATGGTTATCACAGGCAGGTCTTCAAGGTGTTTTAAGTCTAGAAGGGCACAACTTCTAATCGAACTCTTGCATCCCTCTGAAGCTAGTTCTGGGGACAAGTATGAATGAGAATCTATGGTCTTGCTTCCAGAAGCTCCCTTCCCCCAGCTCCGTATGTTCCACTGCTCACTGACGTGTAATACGCCGCTCGTGATACACGGTATTCTCAATGTCCTGGTCCTTTTTCTGGACCATCTAGCGTTTTCCATTGTCAGATGGCTGTTGGATTAAAGCAGCTTTGAGCCTTCCTCATCCATCTTTCTCAGGAACTTTTATACTGAGTTAAAAGTCACTTTGTCTAGGTTAAAAAAAAAAAATACTCCCCCCTCCCCCCACAGGAATTAATTCAGTGAAAAGACACTGAGGCTTCAATGCAAAAAAAAAAAAAAAAATCATGGTAGCATGAGTAGGGCTGCATTTCCCTAAATAAGACTTTGTGCAGTTGTGAACATTCGGTTAGGCATCTCCCCGAGGAACCTATGGACCAGCCGAAGAATCCGCAGGGCAGTGAGCTGTACTAGAGAGGGCTCTTTTCCTGCTCTGCAGTTCCTGCAGGGAAAGAACTTGTAGAGTCTCCAAACCAGATGGGTCCTTAAGGTTTTTAGCTTCTGCCATGTCCTGGCTTCCCTGTTTTTTCTTGCAGCCTCGAGTTCTAAAATCAGAGCGTGTTGCAGTGCTGTTGGTCCCTAAAGGCTCACCTGCCCTTTCATGTCCGGGTGGGAACCACCAACCCTGGGGGGGGACACCCAGGCATTTCCCATCGGCGAGATGGTGGCTGGGTTTCGTAATCCGGAGCCCCTGGAGTTCCATAAAGGTTCTTCAAGGATGGTATCGTCTCTGAAACCCAATATGCCCCACAGTGAAGGTGATAATCATCCAAGAGAGCATTTCTTTGCTTTTTTTATGTATTTTGGTTCTCTGTAGGATTTTGTTTTGTCCATCACAGACACGTTCCCACGCTCTGCCCCAGATGGTCTCCAGTTTCTTGTAGTTCTAAAAATTACACAGGTGGCGTACCTTCTCCTGCTGTCAGCTCAGCCCGGTGTGGCGAACTCTCAGCCCAGGTGTCAGCTTCTATGTTCCTGTTCAGTCGAGAGGGAAACCAGGGGACCGTCCTGACCCACCAACTTAAGGTTTAATCTAGAATCAGGGATTCAGTCTATCGTGGCCCCCGCCCTCCCTCTCTCGGCCTCCAGGCCGCCTGGTGGCTTCAGGAGGCACCGACTGTGTGTGTATCTAGGTGTGGAGTTGCTTGTTCACTCTTCTTTGTGTCACCAGGAATAGTCTGTGATCGTGGGCTGTGTTCTTTCCGTCTCAGGCAGGGAACGTGGTAACAGGGGAGATGGTGGAAGAGCTTATTCTTTCTGGAGCAGACATAATCAAAGTGGGCATTGGACCAGGTAAGGCTTGCTGGGAAGCCCCGCGGAGGCTGTGTGGCAGGCGCTGGGGTGTGGGGCTTGGGGGGAGGGCTGGCGAGGTGGCCAGAAGGGAGCCCATGGGGGACCCAGCCACAAGCATAAAGCCCCTTTCTTTTGGAATTATCACAGCACTTTTGGAAGTTGAGCTTCCCAAAGAAGCTCTTCTAGGAAATGTCCCTGGGTTGCCTTCCGAGGCCCCCCAGGGACCATCTCAAAGGAGCGGGGATGTGGGTAGAATGGGAGGTCCTGGTTTTCAGAGCACTAACGTGGAAGAAGAGAATGCGGATTTCATTTATGATCCTCTGAACCTTGAAGAGGAAGGCCGGGGGGTGTAGAATCGTGGGGACAGTTAATGGACGTGAATGACTCAGATTTATATGAAAGTTTGAGGGACCCCGAACATGGCACAGAGGCGTACAGCTCTGAAGCCACATTTGAACGTGACCCATGGTCTAGTCATTATCACCCCTCACTCCTCACCTGATACGTACCCAGCTCCGTTGGCCCGTATCCTCTTGGACATTCTCTCCTGGGACCACCTGCTGGCGTCTTGAGTGGAGGACCAAGGCAGAGCCTCTCTGTCCTTCCTGGACAGCTCCTTGTCCTCCTGGGCCGGGTTGTGGCCTCCTTCCCCTTTGGCGAGCCACGAGCGTGAGCTTGCCTGTTTCCAAATGCTTCCTTGCATCCATTCCTGAACAAACACTAACGCTGGAGGGGAGGGAGGAAGCTATACGTTTTCAGCTGGGAGTAAAAAACAGCAGAGATTTTTTAAATGCCGCCCACCCAAAGAACACTACCAAAAAAGGAAGCAAACCACCGGGCCATAGGAGGAGAGTGTGGGAACGCGCGGCGGGAGGCAAGAGACACCCTTGTGTTGTGGACTTGGCATAGCCATCAGCCTGGCGGGAACAGGGTGTGTGCGAAGCGGGGATTAGGGAAGAAGAGGCCCGTAGGCTCCCCAGGGCACCGGGGTGAGGGTTGAGCATCCAGGGAACTCTCAAGATTGGACTTGAGATCTTGCCCCTCAGGCCCACTGACGACGTCCGCGCGAGAGGACAGACAACCCCGGTTTTTACTGAGCGTTGGTCATTTTTGAAAAGTCGAGAGGATAAGGCTCTGCTCTTCCTGACGAGGAGCTCCCCGCTTAGGGTGGGCCGTAACAGATGGAGCTAGTGAGAGAGCAGGCTCCTAGCGGACCCGGAAGACTCTCCCGAGAGCAGGACGCTCCCCCGTCACTGTTCAATCAGAGAGCCGTGCAGAATGTCAGCCAGCGGCCATGGTGCCGGGTGCAGGTGGAAAGGTGCGCAGGTCGGCGTCTTGGCTTTGGAAGAGCCCTTCGTCCGTACTCCATGCAGTCCTGAGCATCCCGCTGGACTTGTTTCCTTCATGCGCTTCCTCCGCGAATATACTCCGGCTCCCTGGGAGATTAGGGTCCTTCCGTGGTCGCTGTGCGCCCGCCGCCTCCCCCCCGCCCCGGCAGGGCTGGAAGAGGGCAAGGAGCTTTGTTCGAGCCCCTCTTTAAACTGATTGGCGATGACACCTAAGTTCCGTGGATTCTTTAGAGTCATTCTGTGAGTGACAGCATTAAGAATGAGCGTCCTGCCCCCGTAACTGGGAGAAAACACGCGTCGAATTTCCCCTTTCGACCTGAGCATTAATCAAGACTGTTTCCACGCCTTGCTTGGAAGTCCTTCCTTGGCTCTGCCCGAGAAAGGTGACTTGCCTGACCTCTGTCGGGCTCTCCCTGGGGGCAGAGACCCACTGCCTCCCTGCGAGGATCTGTTTGTGGACTGGGAGGGGAGAAAAGCTAGTTAGGAAAGAGGGATTAGGAAAGGAATTCTGCCCTGCACGGTGTAGGTCTGGTGCCCGGGGCAGAGGGTGCCTGGGGGAGAGGAGCTCGCTGGCTCCGGGCTTGTGACCAGCACCCGTAAGGGCGAACATCAGGAAATGTAGTCTGCCCCGGGGCTGGACGGCTGCGGGAGGAAAGGGAGCTCCCCCACCCTTCTGGTTTTCTTGCTGAATCCAGGCCTGGAATCCTAGACATGGTTCTCTGCAGAGTCCTGTCCCCGAAGCCCTGGAGAGAGATCTGGAGGGCAGTGTGCAGGGGCCGTAAAGGCGTTGGTGGGGGTGGAGATCCAAGAGAGGAGGCTCGTCCCCGGGCCGTGGGCCATGGGGTTCAAGTCCCTTTGAAGGAGCTGGGAAACAGTAGAGAGCCACAGACATGTGGGTGACTCATCTGTTCTTAAGTCCACGCATTCTTTTAGGGACTATTTATAGCCCCCTTCTTATGTACGAGGCTCTATTCTCAGTGCCGGATCTACGACGACTGTCCATGGAGCTTACCATCCAGCAGAGAGAACAGATCCTCTGCATCATACACAAATAATTACTTAAATGCCCCTGTTCTAAGTGAATACTGCTCCGAACAGCTCCCCCCAGGGAGTGACATTTCAGATAAAGCCTGAAAGAGGAGCAGCATTAGCGAGACCAGGGGCGGGTTCATGGGGTGCTGGGACAGACAGTACAGCACCTATGGGTGAGGGGGATCTCCCTGTGCCCGGAGTGTAGGGAGCAGGGGGGAGAGCGAGGTGGGCCGAGGAAGGTAGCAGGTGGACATTCAGGAATCCGGTCTGGGTGATCTTGAGGGGTAGGGGGTGCTCCTTGGAGGGCACGGAGGGACCGGAGGGACCGGACGTGAGCCAGGGGACAGGTGCTGGAGATGGCGGTGCTCTGGGCGTGACCCAGCCTGGACCTGGCTGGGGTCGTCCCCTGCTGACGGGTTCACCACCAAGACTGGGATAGACCGTGGGAAAGGCAGAGGTCAAGGGGGTTTGCGGGCATCCGGGCAGCTGGTCCTGAAACGGAAGCTGGTCCCACAGCCCAGGCTAGACAGGGACCCCAGAAAAGCTGGGCGATCACAAAGCCCAGGAGGCTGGGGCCCTCCGAGGACGGAGCTGGGGGGGCGGGGTGCAGGTCGGGGGTTAGCGACAGACCACAACCCTGTGCATCAGTGTTTCCAATTCTATTTCATAGGCGAGGCCAAGGGGCTCAGAGAAGTTAGAAATTTGGCAAAAGTGGAAGGTAAAGAGGCTGTGGGAGGAACCCTGGGTGTCCCTTGACGTCTAGCGTGGTTGTGCAGAAAAGGAGGGACTCGCACAGGGACAGGAGTGTAAGCAGGCAGAGGTGGGGGCTGATGTCACGGCGAGTGACAGTGACGAGTGTCCTGGGCATCAGCCTTTGATGGTGATGAAGACCAGAAGTCATGTGGCCGGATGGTGTGGCTCTCCACACCCGCCCCTCCCCCAAGGAAAGAAAGTGTCATCGCTGTTGTGTCGCG
>CM052802.1:120446440-120578843 GCA_028533885.1 Nasua narica
CGACTCTGCCCACGGCCTGAAGGGGCACATCATCTCTGTAAGTCTCCCACGGGGCAGGGCGACGGGTGTGGCGGGGGCATCTCGGGACTGCGGGGAGGCCCCTGCTCCTGGGCCGCCGAGGAAGCCTGTGTCCTGGCTGCCCTCCATCCCTTTGGCCTCCTGTGGGCTTGGCCGTGAGCCGGGCACCTTGGTCCCAGCAGTGACACTTGGCAGAGACCCAGGCCCTTCTCCCCACTTACTCTGCGCGGAGGGACGAAGGCACAGGAGTCAGTAACGACTCACGGCATTGGGTGGCGTGTTGGGGGATTCGTGGGCTCGGGGAAGATGAGAGGGCCACGTGCCCATTCGCTGCAAAGCACCCCAGCCTGGGCGCGTCAGGGAAGAGACACTCCCCGTCTCGCAGGTCTGGGGCTGGAAGTCTGAGCTCGAGGTGTCAGCGGGGTCCCCAGGGCTGCGGGGAAGGCTCTGTTCCAAACCTCCAGCTCCCGCGGCTAGTAGCAGCGTAGCTCCCGTCTTCACGGGGCGTCCTCTCCGTGCGTGAGCGCGCGTGTCCGCATTTCTCCTTTCGGTCAGGACTCCAGGCGTGTGGGACTGGGGCCACCGTCCCTGGTCACCGGCGTGAGAGCGGCCCCAGTGGCATGTTGGGGGCAGAAGGCCGGTTGCCGCGCGTTGAGAAATCTATGGGAAGGGGTGAGACTGTGATCTAGCAGCACTTCTAGGCAGCGCCTAGAAGGACAGCAGCCTGGGACGCAGCCACTAAACATTAAAGATTGAGTGAGCGAATTAATGCCAAGTTAATATGTGTCCTCAGCGTGGCCACAGCTCTCTTCCTTCACTGATGTGACGACCGTTGAGACAGTCGAAGAGACAGTCCTGGTCCTCCCCTTCCGGCTGACGTGCTCCCAACAGGATAGAACATGTGGGATAAAATCGGGCGGACTCAGAACCATGGTTTCCACTTAACGTGGTTTTTTTTTCAAACACATATATAATTTTTATTTTTATTTTTTTTTTTACAAAGTCTGAATTCATAGTGTAGTTTTAGTGGTCCTGTAACAGGGTTGACTCGTTGACTGTATTAAACTAAACCCTCAGACCTTTTCCCTGCCCAGCTGCTGAGTCAGGCTCCCACATTAAATAATTGATAGGTGCCTTAAAAAAAAAACAAAACACATTTACAAACGCGTCAGATTCCGTATCCCTGCGGAATGATGTCTTGCTGATTCAGCCCAGCCCTTCAACATGTTGACCTGTGACTTCTGGATTTGCTCTGAGGATACGGTGATACTCTTTAAAAACCCTGTCCATGCACCTTCCCTCGTTTTTGAGCCTCCGTGTAGCGGTTGAGGGCTGTGGCTGTTGCTTCACGGGGTCTGGGGTCCTGGCCTGACCTCGCAATCCAGTGTGGATTCCCTGAGCTCCTCCTTGTTCTTCATGCGGACTTTCCATCCATCCGTCCGGTCCAGCAACACATTTTTATTGAGCACCTACTATGTGCTAGACAAGGAAGGCTTATGGGTCGCTGACCGTTCTGAGACCCCTCACTCCTCACCCCTTCGCTGAGCTTTTGCCCCAGGGCCCCAGGGGACACTCACTTATTGTGTGCGAAAGGCTGAGTGCCATGATCCAACTCACTGGGATGCCAGTGGGTCCCGGGGTTCCCCAGGGCCGGCTGCATGAGAATCACCAGGGAAGCTTTCTTAAAAAGACATTCCTAGACCCTGCCTAAGCAAAGACGACTCTTCTGAGGTCGGCCCCCAAAGCGCCATACGTAATTGGTCGTATGTTTCTATCACATGGTCGTTTTCACCATCAAGAGTCTTCCACGAAATTGGGACCCTGTGTCTCATATGTTCCTCGAGCGGCCACCATTTCCAAATCAGGATGCTGTCAAATGAAGGATCCTACTATGAACATGTTCCGAGTTCCCATACTTGTGTCCTTTAGAAACTTCACAGCTGCTTCGTTGGTAGGACCATATTTGGGGGGCTAGAGGAGGAGGGGGAGGCTCTGCTTGCACCATCAGCGGCTGAGAATCAACTTGGGTTCTCTTTGATGAGCTTCTTTTAGCGATGGTTTCAGTGTAGCGCCCAGACCAACGGCATCAGTAACAACTGAGAACTTGTTAGAAACTCTCGGGCTTTACCCAATGAGCAGCTCTGAAGGGGGGGCCCAGGAATGTGTTTTAACCAGCCCCCCGGGTAGTTGTGACATGCTTTCAAGTTCGAGAAGCTCTGGTGCCTGTCTTGGGGCCCGTGTTCAGAGCGGGGTCTCGTCTGCCAGTGCCCGGGGTACCACTTCTCTGAATTTGTCCATCAGGGACCATGACCACCCAGGCTTGTGGCCCGGGTGCTCCCGGGTTCTCAGTAACGGTGAGAGATTTCCCAGATGGGAGCAGACGTCGCGTGTGCAGTGGGAAGACTAGACAAAGTTCACAGGCTCACGTGGGATCGGCACCCTTGACCTGAGTTCATTCGTCCTGGCCAGCTGAGTGCCTTACTGCTCAGTGCAGCCCTTTCCGGGATGCCCCGTGTCTCACGGGGTTTCACAGGCAGATTTCTCCCACTTGCCAGTCGTCCCTAACGCCCCTGGAAACCCACCACACGTTTTGGATCCTGCTGCTCTGCCCAGTTGCCTTACAGCTGTCTCCGGTCACACTTTGGTTGCTGAATTAGCACACCCAGGCTGTTGAAATTCAGTAAAGGGAAGTCACAGCGGGGGCATGTTAGCAGGTGCTGATGTTCAGGGGGCTGGACTTGAATCAGGTTTCTGTTTACGGGGTTCTGAGAGGCAGAGAGCTGTAAATTCAGGGTCCCCCCTACGTAGGTGGAGATCGAGGTGTGACTAGTCAGTTTTGTCTTGTTATCTGCTAGGGACATCACCCAAAAGAGAATTTTCAAGGTGGAAACAAAAGGATTGGCTAGTATTGACTGAGCATCCCCTACCTTCCAGGCACAAGACACTTCGAATTTCGGATTCTTGGAACAACCTGTCAAACTAGCAGTTAGCTTCAGTTGACAGGTGTATTAGGCAGGGTTCTCTAGAGAAACAGAACCAGTAGGGGCATGTGTGTGGGCCCATGTGTGTGTGTGTGTGGCAAGAGAGGAGGTGGAGGAGGTATTTATTATAAGGAATTGGTTCACGTGATTATGGAGGGGTGAGAAGTTGTAAGATGGGCAGGGTGAGTTGCCAAGCTAGAGACCTAGGAAAGCTGATGGTGTAGTTCCAGTCTGAGTCTGAGGGCCTGAGAACCAGGAAGAGGTGATGTTTCAGTTGACGTTAAAAGGCGGGAAAAAGCCCATGTTCGTTCAGAGGCAGTCAGTCAGGAAAAATTCACTGGAGGAGAGTCAGCCCTGTTTTTCCATTCAAGCCTTCAACTGATTAGATGAGGCCCACCCATGTGAGGGAGGACAATCTGCTTTACTCAGTCTACCTATTCAAAGGTTAATCTCATCCAAAAAAAAAAAAAGAGAGAGAGAGAGAAATAAAGGAAAGGAAAGGAACAGAACCCTCTCAGACACACCCGGACTAATGTTTGGCTAAGTATCTAAGCACTCTGTGGCCCACTCAAGCCCGATACTTAAAATTAGCCATTGCAACCAGGTGAGGAACCAAAGCTTCAGGATATTAAGCAACTTGTCCAGCATCCCTGCTGTCAACATTCAGACTGAGGTCTGTTCATCTTCCCTTGACTGCCTCCCCCCATTTGGAAAATGAGAAGGTCACCAAGAGCATGAAGAAGAAAGACTTGCTGAAGTCCCAGAGGATGCAGGATGGTACAGGACCATGTCTGCTCATTCTCCCACCTGCTCTGGGAGACATGCACTTCCTCTGTCCTTCCCCACAGGGCCCCCACACATGTCTTCCAGCAGGGAGAGGACGGTCAGTTCCTGATGCGTGGGTAGAAGGGGGGGGGGGGATTCGAAACATGGTGAGTTCACCATCCACTGATAACCAAGCACGCCTTAGACTTCATGCTGCTCGATAAGACCTGGAAAGAAGTCCTGGGAGGAGGTTGACTGGGGTCTCTCTGGTCTCTTCTTGACTCAAGCTCCAGCATTTTAACCAGTGCGTTTTATAAAGACCAAGCAAGCATGCCTATCAAGGCTCAGGAGGCCCTATGTCATGAAGGATCCATTAGATTCAGAGTCACCCCCAAACTTCTCCTTTTCTGTGCCCTGTCACCAGATACCTGTCACACTGGCCCACTGACCCTCTACGGAGAAGTGAAGACGGATCAGCAGATTTCTGATAATTTTAATGATTTATTATAACATCTCAGAAGCAGTTAGACCATTCTTCAGCAAGATTTAAAGTTATTCAGATAAGTAAAAATTTTTGAGGCCTGAAGAATTCCCCAACCAGGATAGGTTTAGCCTAGAAAAAGTTAGAAAATACAGATAAATATAAAGGTTCCTGGAACTGTTATCCTCCTAGTCATGGCTAATGTTTTGATAAGTATGCTTTTAGATAGTTTTATGTTTTTAAATTTTTATTTGTTTATTTTTGTTTCTGGACATTTTTAGAGTGTATGCCTAACCAGGGTTCTAGTCCTGTTGTAACATTATTGTTGCTGTGTGACCTTGGGCAAGTCACTCAACCTTTCTGAGCTCCCCTCATTCCCTCCCCCATCTACAAAAATATCAACTTCAGGTGTTTGTGGTGTTTGAATGGAAAAATGAAGTTGGTAACAGCCCTAGCACATAGTAGGTGCTTAATTTGAATTCCCTCTGCCCGTCCCCATACTTCCTCGCAATTTTAGAGAAGGCAACTAGTCTTTTTTTTTTTTTTTTTTTTTTTTAAGATTTTATTTATTTTCTCCAGAGAGGAGAGAGATCACAAGTAGGCAGAGGCAGGCAGAGAGAGAGGGGGAAGCAGTCTCCCCACTGAGCAGAGAGCCCGATGCGGAGCTCAATCCCAGGACCCTGAGATCATGACCTGAGCTGAAGGCAGAGGCTTTAACCCACTGAGCCACCCAGGCGCCCCAAGAGAAGGCAAGTATTCTTAGGAAGGAAAGGTACGCCGACAGACGGGAGTTCCCACCACTCCTGTCACATGATGCTTTTTCTACTGAAATACAACAGGAACACTCTCGAAAAACAAAACAAGCAGCTCTTCGAATATTTGCACATTGTTTTTGAAAATGTTCCCGCGGCTGTGATGTTTCTCTGCGCACATACAGGTGTGTCTTAGATCGCAGAGATTTGCCCCTTCTGCTCTTGCCTCCTGACCACATGAAAAGGACGCTTTGAACAGCTTCTGGAAATCATCCGTAAGTGGGAGGAGGGAGCAGACTCCTTTGCCCTAAAGCATTCCGTGACGTCGGATTGCACGGGGTTAAACGCGCGGTCTGGTGTGTGTGGTCCGCCTTGACTATTTATAAATGCATTCCCAAGTAAAGCGAGCAGAAGATGCCGCCGTAAGTCAGATCTGCTCTCGGTGGCATGTCACGGAGCCCTCTTCCCCGTGGACATCTTGGCCCATCCTGGGAGGAGAAGAGCTCCTTTTCAAGGATCCCAGTGACCTCCTCCCTAACCACAAGAATGTGGAATTTCCCGGGTCCCACATGAGACACCCCTGTGGCAGTCCCAGGTCCTCATGGCTCACAAGCAAGGGAGTGTGTGTGTGTGTGTGTGTGCACATACGTGTGTTTATGTTTCAAGCCGGATAACGTCCTAATGTCCCGGGATCGTGAGTTTGTTTAATCTTCTCAGGTCATATGTTTGAAACCCTATCGAGTGCAAAACTGGTTTTGGTAAAGAGATAAAGCATTTAAAAAAATTGGCGGGGCGAGTGAGGGCATGGACGGGGCTTGTGGCTTTGAAAGAGGAAGTAGATACGCCGGAGCTTGGGACCCACAGCGGACGCAGCCCCGAGTCCTGTCACTGTCTTCCCATGGGCGACTTGGGCCACGTAACCTAGAGGGAGAGACGCCTTCCGAGATGACCATTCCCTAGTGCCCGTGGCCCTCCGGGGTGCAGAGAGAGGACACGTGACTGCGGCCACACCTCATTTATTGAGCTTTGCTTTGTCACACCTCGAAGATACCGTGTGTTTTTTTTTAATTGGAAGATCGGTGGCAACCCCACATCGGGATGAGCCTCTTGGCACCGTTTTTCCAACGGTATTTGCCTACTTGGTGTCTGGGGGCCGCATTTTGGGTAATGCTCACCAAATTTCAAGCTTTTTCATCCTTGCATTTGGTTATGGTTCGCCCGAAGCTCTGGGGATGGTTGGCATCTTTTAGCAATAAGGTATTTTTTTTAAAAGATTTTATTTATTTATTTGACAGAGAGATCACAAGTAGGCAGAGAGGCAGGCAGAGAGAGGGGGAAGCAGGCTCCCCGCCGAGCAGAGAGCCCGATGCAGGGCTCGATCCCAGGACCCTGAGATCATGACCTGGGCCGAAGGCAGAGGCTTTAACCCACGGAGCCACCCGGGCGCCCCATAATAAAGTATTTTTTACCTTTTTTTAGGCAGTAGTGGTGTCGCACAGAGTGCGCTGTCTTCCGTGTGTCTACACCGGGAAACCGCACAGTTCATTTGACCTGCTTCGTTGCGGTGCCCGCTTTATGGCTCGAGGTCGGGAACCAGACCCGCAATAGTTCTAGGGGTGTGCCCGTAACAGACGCGATGGAGGAGGTCGTTCCAGGCAATAAATATCCATAAAAAAAACCCAAAAAGTTCAAGCTTTCACGTCTACCTTTGGATCCGAATTGCAAAGAAGTAAGGAGGCAGAAACTGAGTTACAGTTCGTGGAGTGACGGGCCTCAAAAGCAGATGGAAAAGGGCAGTGAGTCCCGGAGACCCCCGTTCTCCGTGGGAGGTGCGGTTCATAAGGCTGGACGCCCTCCAGCCCTGCGAGCGCACGCCCCTTCCTGCCAGTAGTGATGCCAGGCCTGGGCGGCCTGTGCCCTTCCCAAGGCAGGTGGGTGGTGGGTCCCACCTTCCAGGGACAGGTGCTTGCCTCTGAGACCTCGGAGTTCCTCCCAGGCCCGCTCTGAGCTCGGGGCTCTGTCACCATGCCAGCCCTCGGCACGGACCCTGCCCGGGCCTTTGCTTCTTTGCCTGTCTCTCTGCGGGGTCTGGTGGCAACTCCGGGCCACCCCCGCTGGCCTTCTCCTTGGATGTCACGCAGGCTGCATTGGGAAGCGCAGGTAGCAGCTTGTGTCGGTATAGGGCGCCCTGTGGGCTCTGCGTTCTGGAAGGCCCACACCGTGCTGCTGGGGTTTCCCATACCCTCCGCGGCCAACCCGCGCTGGGCCGCCCAAGGTGAACGTCCCGCTGCACGGTAAAGCGGCCCCAGGCGTGTGCTCTCTGTGGGTAGAGTGGGGATCAGGATTGCATGTTTGATTTTAGGCTAACTTCACCCATTAGGTGAAGGTGGACTGGGGCCGCGTGGAGTGCCTGGACGGATAAAGGAACTCAGTGTCCTTTCCCTCCAGCTCTTAAAATAATTCTGCTCTTGGACTCGATAAACCTCACCTCACGCCGGGCATGGAGGGAAAGGGGGACTGTGGGATGAGAGTGGATTCGGACGGCCCTGGCCAGGCATGTTGTGTAAGGGGCTGCCTCTCACTTCCCCTGGCTTCCAGGGCAGGCGGGGGTGGGGTGGGGGGAGCCGGGACAGGTGGGCAGGGAGTGAGGGGGGCTAGCCCGTAGAGGAAACCCCAAGAGGTTGGGGATTGGAGGGTGCAATGTTGAGGGGAGCAAACTAAGTCCAAACACGGTGACTGGGCGTGCTGGGCCTGGACTCTGAGGGTCGCTGTTTTGGGCTGGGGGCTCGCCCTTGGCTGGGGGTGCGTCCGGAGATCCCCTCTTGATGACCGGATGGGCCCAGGGAAGGGGGACAGCCTGGCCGAGCGTGCCCCTGCTGACACCCTCTCCTTGCTTTTTCCTCTTTGAAGGACGGAGGCTGCACGTGTCCAGGAGATGTCGCCAAAGCCTTTGGTAAGGGGACAGGGGACAGGGGTGGGAGTTCCCTGCCGCTGCGTGCTGGCCTCCGGTGGGAACCTGAATGAAGATGCGGGGCATGTTGGGGAATTCTGGGCCAGTCCTGAGTTTCTCGTCCCTGGATTTCAACCCCGATTGGCTAGAATCCTGGAGAATCCTGACGTTGGTTTGGTTCTGCAGAAAGGGCTGGGGGCCCAGGGAATGGGGTTGGGGGAGGGTAGACAGCCTGCAAGCCAGGAGTGGGTGAGGTCACGGCTTGGAGGGCGCAGGGAGCCCGCGGAAGAGGCCAGCACCAGCGACTTCAGAGAGGTCTCGGGGCCTAACTTGGGGCAACCTTTTGGGAAGGACTAGAGTCCCTCAGAGGTTTCTCCCCACTTCGGGCCCAGGAGCCCGTGTCCCACCAGGGCACGGCAGCGTCCAACTGTGATGCAGTTGGGGCTTGGGGTGGGGAGCTCTGGCCTATTCTTGGGAAAGCCCTAGGCTTTCCCCGTGCCTCGGATCTTGCCATACTGCGCCCGGAGCTGTGCGTGCCCATGGTGACGGAGAAACAGCCCGCACGGCCCCGCTCCCTTTCCTGAGGCCAGGGCCAAGTTCACTCTTGACTTTTTTCCCCTTTTTTTTCTTTTTCTTTTCTTTTTTCCTCCTGTGAAGGGGAACCGTCTGTCTGAGGCACCCCTAAGGGGTGCCAGTGGCCCTCCCCTTACCTGCCCTTGGCGCCTCCTGAGCTTTGACCACGGCTCCGGAGACCATCCCATAGACCGTCTGAGATTTAGGCTTTGATTCCCTGACTCCCACCACTTCTCTTTCTTTTAATAAAACACTGACGGTGACAAGGAGACGGGACAGTGTTCTCAGCAGCGGGGTTCTGTAGCAGCCCTGGGGAATGTCAGGAAAATGGGCAGCCTTCTGACGTAATCCCCTTCCGCTCATGTGTCCGGGTTACGGAAGGGCATGGTCGTCTCTGTCATCCCGGGTGCCGACTTTATAGCTGAGCCCGAGGCCCTGAGAGGTGAGCGTGACAAGGTCAGTGTCCCGCAGCTGGCGGCCGAGCGGGGGGGAGCCAGGACCCCTGCTCCCCTTGTGTGCCCACTCCCCTTTTATCTGGATCATTAGCTGAAGACATTCTGGTTAACTGATTTTTGAGCTGAATCTACTGGATGCTGTTGGGGGCTCCTGCCTGGGCTCCCGGCACAGACTAGGAGCTGGCACGCTTCTCAAGGGACCAGTTGGTTAAGAAGTAACAGTCCCTGGTCTTCGGAATCCCCTGTGGCATCTTTTCGTTCGCTCTTCTTCCAGGGTGCCTGTGCTGAGCTCGGCGGAGGGAGGGAGAGGGACTGCGTCAGGGAGAATGTTGGTGAGGGAGGGACGGGAGGACGTTCGGAAACAGAAATAATCGGAAGCCACTTCAAAGCCTTGTCGGAGTGGATCTGTGCTCTGCCTTCATGCTGTTGACATCTGCTGCTGGGGTCGCGGTCATTGGGAGGCCCGGCTGGACGCCGGTTTTCCTCTGCCCCATCAAAGTCATGGCAGGGTGGGTGGATTGGGGGCAAACCTCCTTCTCCAGTAAGTCTCAATGCAACGTTAATAAGACCCTCCACACCCTTTTGCTACCGAAAACTGAAATAGCACATCCAAAAAATTATTACAATTCCAATTTTTTTTTAAGATTTTATTTATTTATTTGACAGAGAGAGATCACAAGTAGGCAGAGAGGCAGGCAGAGAGAGACGGGGGAAGCAGGCTCCCCGCTGAGCAGAGAGCCCGACGTGGGGCTCGATCCCAGGACCCTGAGATCATGACCTGAGCTGAAGGCAGAGGCTTTAACCCCCTGAGCCACCCAGGTGCCCCTACAATTCCAATTTTTGAAAACCAGAAAATCCAGCCTAGGTACCCTGCCCTAATTATGCTCTAGCCACCCCCCCACCCCCCAGTGTTCTCGGCGTATTCCTTCTGCACAAGTTACGCGGCTTCTAATTTTGATGTTGGGTTTCAGCTCCATGACTTTAGGCTTCTCAACCACACAAGCAATACTCAAAACCTCTTTCCTAAGGTGCTTCCTTAGGTCCGATCAAAAAGTGGAAGTATTCTGAAGTCATTCAGATGCAGAGTATGGGAGATAGTAGGTTTCTCTTCTTAATACCCAGTCTCCAGCGTAGGAGTTTCAGTCTGTCACGAGGTCTCCCATGATCTACACAAGCAGGGGTGAGGGTGCTGATAGGCTCAGGTAGACCAGATGCCTGATGAGGGCACCAGTGGGGTGCCTGTGGGGATGAAATCGGGCAGCATGCTGTAGAAAATGCTGCCCAATTCTTTTTTAAATATTTATTTATTTGACAGACAGCGAAAGCAGGAACACAAGTAGGGGGAGTGGGAGAGGGAGAAGCAGGCTTCCCCTGAGCAGGGAGCCCGATGTGGGGCTCCATCCCAGGACCCTGGGATCATGACCTGAGCTGAAGGCAGATGCTTAACTGACCGAGCCCCCCAGGCGCCCCAATGCTGCCCAATTCTTAATGCCGCTGTGGTGATGAGGCTCAGACAGGCGGTGTTTAGAAGGTGGTCATAGGCGTCGGTTGCCGTTAGGGACTGTCCGGTGCTTTAGCCTTTAACGGCGTCTCTCCCTCTGGGCGTCCAGGGCCCGTCTCCCCAAACGGCAGACCTTCTTCAGTTTTTCCAGAGCGGGGAGGTCAAGCTGTTCTCCTGATGATTGCTGGGAGCAAGGAGGGGTGAGTTGGGAGTAGCGTCGATCCTCCTGGAGCCGGTGTTCTCTGAGCCCTGTGCCCTGGGCTGCTCTTTGTCCCTCCTGTCGGCGTTTAGGAGCTGGAGCAGATTTTGTCATGCTGGGAGGCATGTTCTCCGGCCACACGGAGTGTGCCGGAGAGGTGATTGAGAAGAACGGGCAGAAGCTCAAGCTGTTCTACGGCATGAGCTCCGAAACAGCCATGAAGAAGCACGCAGGAGGGGTGGCCGAATACAGGTAAGTCCCGGACGCCCGCCCCGCCGGCGCTCACGTGCCGCGGGAAGGAGCTGGAAAACAGAGCCTGCTTCTCAGATAGCCCCCGTTTTTGTCCAACCAGCATTCGCTGTGTTTGGGGCCCTCAAAAGGCCCGGTGTGTGGGGGACGGGATGGAAATGTGACGAAGGGGGGCATGTCTGAGCATCCGGCTTAACCAGTCTGGGAGGTGATGCTCCGGACTTCCCGGGGGTCAGGCAACAATCTCTGTGCCTTGTCCTCCTGCTAGAGCCTTCTGGGAGCTCTGAGTTGGCCCCGGCACCCATCTCTAGCCTGGAACGAGTTCAGGCTGCAAAGATCGGGCCGAAGACTGGGTTTCCCATTGTGTCTGCGGCAGGTGCGCGCACCACCGTGCGGACGGAGGTCAGGCCTTTCTGGAAGATACCGGGGAAGCACCCCCCGGTGCTAAGACTCTCACCGGCCTCCAGGCTCTGACGGTGGACACAGGCAGCATTTTTAGCCATTTAATTGTGTTACTCACTGCAGAAGGGATATTTGCTTCTGCCTTTTTTTTTTTTTTTTTTCCGCAAATCCACGATCTCCAAAGATAACCTGGCCTTTTCTGTTTCACTTCCATCTTAATTGTCTGCACGGGTGTTTGAAGACCCTTAGGACAGCACGTGTCCACTCGGTGGCCCTGTCCCCTGGAAACTGCCAGTGCCTCTCACCAGTGCCTCTCCTCTCGCTTCCTCAGGAGGGAGTCCGCTGGGAGGGAGGGATTGGGGCCCTGGGGCGGGAGCTCTAGCCCCCCCTGGTGGACACCCGCATTTCCTACCATCCATCCCACACCCGAAAGCTTATCCCGTGGACATGGGAGGCAGAGGTGTTGTCCGGGGTGCAGATCCTGCTGGAGGTGAAATCTCAGAACCCGACTGAGATTCCCGGGCGGGCGGGGGGGAGGCGTGGGGGAGGCGTGGGGTACTCTCTCAGAGCTCTGTGCTGCGGTGTGGGGGGACCGGCGGACGGATGTCCATTCTCTTTCTCCAATCTCATTCTCCTTTCGAGGGGGGACCTCAGTCAGGATGCGACAGTGTGGGGAAGGCAAGGTGGGAAAGAGGAAGAGGGACTGTCTCTTACGCACATCCTGGAAGCTTTGGAAAGTGAGAACAAGAGGGCTCTCCATCTGGCGCGGCCTCAGAAGGCTCTTTGTCCCATGTGGTGCCCGACGGAGGAGCTAGCGTGGTTTATGAGGGTTGGCAGGGGGACGGTTGCTGCCTCGGTGTCCCCCTGGACAGCGGGTCCAGAAGCTTCACGCTTGACCAGCAACCGCTGTCCCTACCCCGGGGCTGTGCCGAGTCTACGCGCTGCTACGTTAGGCAGAGCCATCGTGGTTCGGTGGCCGCTCCATGCTTTGCCGGGAGGACACTCGGGGGCCTCTAGCTGTTGCTCGTGCTCTGGGTTTGAAGGAAACTAGAGCGAGGAGGGCAGACCAGGCTGTGCCACACGCGGCAGCCGAGGCACCGAAGGAAAAGTCCTCTCCTGTCATTTCAAAAGGACTTAGACAAAACAGAAGATAGAAGATTCTGGAAGCAGACTCAAATCTTAGACAGGAAAGGCAAGTGCTGAAGGACTTCGAAGCTCGGTGTGGAGGCAGCCTGAGCCCTGCAGGCTGCCTGCATTTTCCTCTCTGTGTCTCTGCCTCCCTCGCTCCCTCCAGCAGTTTGCAGCCCCCTCCCCAGTTTCCTCACAAGAACCGTCCTCCTTTGACGGGGGCATTTAATGAAGGCAAAGCTATTTATGCTTTGCTGGTTCCTTCCCAGCCATTAACCATTTATGCCTCACGCTGTCCCTGGGAGACAGATCAAAGTACCTTGGTTTATCAGATGAGAGGACGTGAACCTCGGCAATAAACGACTTGCAAAAGGGGCTGTCACCCGCCAGCAAAGAAGCAGCGATGAGAATCTAGAGGACTTACAGTAAGCCCCAGGCAGGCCATGGAGAGATCTTGCGGAAGCAAAATGGTGGCCATTGCAGGCACAAGTGCATGGGTGTTGGTTTGTGGTCACAGAGTGTGGGGACGTGAGTCGTCCTGCGTGTGGCCAGGGACGGGCGTCAGGAGCTTGATGCTCCGAACCAGCCACGAGGCCAGCCCTGGCTCCAGTCAGTGGTTCAGGGAGGGAGATCCCATCGCACTTCAGGACCGTCTCGCCCGTGTGGATTCCAAGGCACGAGAGTTAATATCATTTTGAAATTCTAGGCGAGGAGTTTCTGATTGAGAGATGCTTTTTTTTTTTTTTTCTAGTTGAAGAGACCAGCTAAAGAAAGTTCTAGAATTTGGTTAACTGTTAGAATTTCTAGATTGCCTGGGTCTCAGATGAGGGCTAGAGTTTTGCACGGATTGGACATTTCCTTCCGGTAAGGCCCCTCTGAGGGCAAGTCTGGACCGCATGTCCGTGCCACCTGGGGGGGGCTTGAGTTGTGCATTTTACGGATCTTGCTCAACTTAAGCGTGGGGCTGCGTCCCGATAAACCCATCTTAAGGTAAAAATATGATAAATTGAAATGCATTTGAGACACCGAACCCACTAAGGGTTCAGCCTAGCCTGCCTGAAGTGTGCTCAGAACACTTAGGGTAGCCTACAGTGGGGCAGTCATCCAGCACGAGGCCTGTCTGATAATCAAGGATTGAAGGGCTTCTGTAATTTATCGAATATTCTACTGAAAAACAGACCCGTTGTACGGGTGCAGAGTGCTTGTTCCCCCTCCCAGTCCTGGGGCTGATGTCACTACAGCCTCTAGGGACCCCCATCACTGGTTCAAGTTGTTGGCACATCACTAGCCTGGGAAAGGATCCAAGTTCAAAACCCGAAGCGTGCTTTCTACCGAGTGCATGTCGCTTGCCCACCGTCGTGAAGTCAAAGCATTGTAAATGGGAGGCTGTCGGTAGTGATACCTTCCTCCTCCTCCTGATCGTCGTCCTCGAGGACACTCGGGGTCTGCTTGGAGAGCTGGTGTGTGGGAGGTGAAGCCCCGGGCTTCTGTTGTCGATTGGGGAGGGTGACAAAAAGAGGCGGTGGCGGGGGTTGTTTAAGAGGAGATCTGCCAGCGCCCTTCTTCCCCTGGGGCATTTGGGGCTCTGGGTCAGGGGGATGCTGGGGTGGGGATGAAGCTAGAGGAAGAGGGCGGAGTTGGTTTCTCTTAGGGGCAGAGTGAGGCCCCTATGTGAGGGGGTGCCCCGGAGTGAGGAGGGCTTCTTCCCAGGCCGCTGGTGCCCCGGGCAGCCTGCCGCGAGGCTGTGCATTTCGGGCGGGAGCATCACCTTCATCTGAGCTGCTGCTGCGATCAGCGCTGTTGGCTGTCGAAAGGGCTGAAGCTGGGAAGGATTCCGGCTGGGTTCTTAAAGGGGAGGGGGAAAAAAAACTGATTAAAAGACAAGCTTCCTTTTTCTTGTAGAGCCTCTGAGGGCAAGACTGTGGAAGTGCCTTACAAGGGGGATGTAGAAAACACAATTCTGGATATTCTTGGGGGACTGAGGTCTACCTGCACTTACGTGGGGGCCGCCAAACTCAAAGAGCTCAGCAGGAGGGCCACGTTCATCCGGGTGACCCAACAGCACAACCCCGTGTTCAGCTAACCTTGAGGAGGAGTTGACGTCCGGCTCGTGGAAGCTTCCACGCACACCTGCTTGCCCGCCACCCTCGTGTTCCGTCAGAGTTGCTGGCCGCTCGGGAATGTGGACTACCGCCTCCTGCTCCCGTCTCCGCCCCCCGGAGGCTTTGGGGCTCCCCCGGTGCCTTCGGGGGGCACCGGAAGCAGGGCACTGACTGGGTCAGTGGTCAGAGCCCAGCCGCCTGGAACTCATAACCTCATTGTTAAAACTAACTCACCTTTTTTGTTTTCTTTTTAAAGAAAAATGGTTTCCCTTTAATATAATGCGATTATCTTAAGACTTGGTGGAGTGCTGGAGTGTGCATTTGCAGGAAACCCGTTGTCAGGGGAGCTGGGGGTTTCCTACCTTCTTCCCCGCTCGGCTGTTAGCAGTCAAGGCACGGCGGGAGGAGAGTGCAGGGGAGGGTGGGGTGGCCAGGCCAGTCAGAGTCCCCGGGCTCCCCTCCTCCGCTTTTGGTTGCCAGCGGAGGACAAAAGCTCCTGACTAGACCCATGAACCTGAAGAAGTTGCCTCCTGCGGATATGAGGTATCGCGAAGTGTTTTCACCGCCTGCGTCACACGTGCCTTTTGGGGACAGGTTTCTGGCACTGTGGGGTCAATGTTGCTTTGGGGACGCCGCCCCTTTCCTGGTTTTTCATTGAGTTTTGCGTTCCTTCCTCTCTTCCCTCCTCAGTCCCAACCGGGCAGGTTGGCCTCTCTCTTAGGGAGAATAGACATTAGTTTGAAGTTCAAGAGATGTTTTTTTGAAAGGTTATCCACCAAAATATTGGCAAGTGGAAGCCTTCCTGAAGAATAGCCAAAACCTTAAATCAGCAGTTTCTTCTTCTTCTTTTTTTTTTTTTTTAAACAAGTCGTTGGTTTAAAATAGGAGTTAGAACTAGTCCCTTGTCAAGGCTGTTCATGCTTTTGGGAAGGACCACATGGTATTCACTGACTGATGACAATGGTATTTTCTTGAAGAACGGACCCAGGGCCTGGAGGAATCCTGCCGCTGACCACACTTGTTTGAACAGTGAACTTGGATTTATTAACGATGAGCGGCCACTGCTTCTGGAGCATTCTTTGAGTAATAGGACTGGAAGGTATATGCAGACCAGGATGTTTCATTTTCTTTTGAACCAAGGCTTAACGAAGCAGACACAAGAGTCCATTTTCCTTGAAAAAGTGACTACCCCGGAGTAGAGAAGGGTCACATGGGGCTACTGTGTAAGGACAAATTAACGGCCTGAGGTCTCTGGTGAACTGCCACCATATGAAGGATCCATCCAGCGCATAATGCTCCAGGAAAATCTAGGTCTGTTTGTAGTTTTTTTTTTTTTTTTTTTTAAAGATTTTATTTATTTATTTATTAGGAAAGAGAGAGTGAGAGAGAGCAGGTCAGAGTGAGAAGCGGACTCCCCATGGAGCTGGGAGCCCGATGTGGGACTTGATCCTGGGACTCCGGGATCATGACCTGAGCCGAAGGCAGTCGCTCAACCAACTGCGCCACCCAGGGGCCCTGTTTGTAGTTTTATAAAAATACATTTAAAGGTCCAGCAACTTGAACTCCGTTGTCATACTTTTCCCTCTCAATCCATTGAGAATAGCTCTCATACTCGTGGAGACACAAAGTGGCTACACTTTTGAGGTAATGGCTAGAGGATGTTTAACATACAGAGTGAGATGTGGGGTTTACCTGGAGGTACCCCACCTTTTCTGTTCACTAGTCTGAGCTCTGAGGCCCCCACAGTGCCTGCGGAAGATGTTTTCTGCTCAAGCCTTTCAGTGTGTTAGTTTTAAGAGATTCTCTGTTTCAAAATAAGGGAGAGAAGGAAAGGAAAGGTCTTAAACCCATTCTGAATGCACCAGCCGTAGTAAGGGGGACTTTGAGGGCACGCCCCTGCCTGAGCTCCGGCTGTCCGCTGTCCCCTCTCTCACAGCCCGCTCCTGTGCCACACCCGAAGGGAGTGGTCCGGGAGGGGGACCCCTAGCTGCCCACTAGACGCTGTGATCTTTGCAGAGACCTGTACCCGCTTTATCCAGCTCGTGTAGAGATTGTGCACACTTCGTTTCCACGGGCTGGAAGCACATCCTTTGCTCACCTAGTTTTTAGGGAAGTGAATCCCTTTCAAGCAGAGATTTTGCAAGAAGCACCCCAAAGGCTCCGTTATGCTTTGCCTTAGTAAGTTCATCTCTGTCTCCCATGGTCAGGGGCCCGGGGAGACTGTGCCGGGGACACCTTCGGACTCCGGATCAGGCAGGATACCGAATGTCTCTTGTAACCCGCAAGTCTTCCCGTGCAGGAGCTGGCGTGGGGATGAAGGCGGGGCTGGGGTCTGCGAATGAGATGCCCTTCAGCTCGGGCCGCTTCTGCACGGTGCGTCGTCTTTCAGCATGGACATTCAGTGCTCCGGCCCTCATTTCTGAGTCCCTGGAGGAGAGTCGGGGCGAGATGCCCCCAGACATCTCACCAGGAAGGCAGCAAAAGGAAAGGTGTCACCCCCGCCTCCCTGGGCTCAAAAAAACCTCTGAATTTGGCCCCAAGAATTCCCTTCCATCTCTACAGCATCTTAAGGCTGGAAGGATCCTAGGGCCACACATACAGATGCGGGCAGAGGGGCTCCCGTGCCTGGGTCCTGGGGGGATTACTTCCTGGGGCAGTGCTAGGAGTGGGTGCTGTTGAGACACACGGGCTCCCCCACGTGGATGCCAAGAGGCCCCTGGCTTGTGGCATTTCTATCAGGCAGGAAGGAAAGGAAACCCGAAGGTTGAACTTTCCAACCAGCATACGGCAACATTGTTCCAGAATGTATCGATGATGCTACAGGAGTCCCATGAAGCTGCCAAATGCTCTTCAGAAACAAATCTCTCTTGTCCACAGCATTCATTGTTCAGATAGGGAAAATAAAATGTGAACTGAATAAGTCGAAACATGGGCTGTCGAAATGTGCCTTTTATCGCAGACCTCATCTCGGGCATAACCAATGGGTCTTGCCTCCCCCTGCCTCCCCCCTGCCCCAGAAAGCAGTAGGAAAAGCGTTGCCCTGTGTCCCTCCCCACCACACACCATCCCAGGGCTCGTAGTGGGGGCGAAGTGCAGGATTCCCATCCTTTCCTCGGTCGCCTCTTTTCTTCAAGGACCTGACACAGGAGGACACACATTTGCAATTGGCACTGTTATTTTATTAGTACGAGTATACTGAAACAATAAACTTGTACTGGTATACAGACAATTTATTTAAAACAATTTTGTTCAAATTTTGAATCAAACATTGTTTTATTATAATAATGAAATAATTTCTACCTAGAAAACCTGCAAGCACCATCAAAGAAAGGGACCATAAAATTCAATAAACAGACTCGAGTGTATCCTACAAATAGACACACCACGATTAGAAAATAGAATATGAATTCTTCCATTTTTTTTTAATATTTGTTTTAAAAAAGCTAGTGCAAGTACAATATTTTACACTGGAATTACAGAGAGTATGCACGCATATGGAAAAAAGTTCTCCTGTCACAATAAAAGCTCTTAACTATGTATGCACTTAAAATTTTCTTTTCAATAAGGTGCAAAATATTCCTTCCTTAGTTCTCCTCTGTACTGGCCAGATCAGTCTGATAGTGCCCTCAAAGTTCTGGTGTCTCTTTTCCCTTGGCCGGTGGGAGGCATACAATTGGAAGTTTGGTGGGTAACGATCTGATCGTAAAACAGATGAGGGTACGAATCTCAGAGATGGCCCTGAGGCCAGAAGTTAGGACTGTCTTAACCAAAGGCCCCCACAAAGAGTGGGCAGGGCTCTCCTGAAACCTCCATTCACTTGACCCAAAATGGGTTTACAGGTGAAGACCCAGGAGGAAGAAACCACCCTTATAGGCCAGAAGGGCAGTATTCACTGGTGTCGAGTTCTAGGTTCACCGAACAATTTACCCCACACCTGGGCCCGAGGATACCTTAAAGATTCAGTGGTTTGGGTAAGAACCAGAGGAAACCTACGCCCCCACCTTCTTGGTAACTGCTCTGTAAAGACCCGGCTCTAAGCCAGTGTCCAGCATCTCAGACTTGATATTCCGGAGGACAGGATGTTACCCCGGCAAGGATTACTGTAAACAGCGCTTCCAACGCAGGCCTTCAGACTGGCCACGGAAAAGGAGACAGGCTCGTTGGCTATCCAGACAGCAAATGAACACACAAACTAAAGGGGAAGAAAACTTGGGTGAAGTCTCCAATTATCTGCGGTGGAAGACTTGAGTCCTTTCAGATAAGAAAAGTTACGGAAATTCTTAGAGACCCTGACCGTATACATACTACCTATTGGCCAAATGCACTTCATTTCAATACAGCTGAACCATTTGTATGCAAGTCATGAAGGATGTGAAAAGCTGAAGCCACTGCCCCTCCTTCCATCGTACAGGTGAATGTCAGCTACCAGAGGCCTTGCATTTTAAAAGTAAGGGAGGGGCTGAGATTCTGAATTTAAGAATTGTACGTAGGTGTGTTCGACACCCCCACGGCTGTTCAGTTTCCGCCGGCTGCCTTGATTTGGGGACAAAATGGGACTCTTCTGAGAAGTTGCTCCACATTGATTTTGGCCTCGAGATCAAAGAAAAAAAACAAAAAAACAAAACCCAAACTAAAGTAAAACGAGGCATTGAAATTGAAATTCATGTTTGAGCCCCCCATTTAAATGAGGTGTGGGGGGAAAGAAGGCTTGAGCATTTTTTTTTTTTTTTTTTGTCCTCATAATGAGTTCTGTTTTCCTGGTAGCTAGGATCCCTTGTTACAAACACTTCTTGTTCAGGATTATATTCTTTGGGTTTATTGGAACAGGAAGTGCTGAGGATGTCAAACGTGATCTCTGGAGAAAAAAGAGGTTGCAAGGGCTTGAGAGTTTAAACCAAGAAAGGAGCTCAGAGAAGTACTTTCAGCATAGGAATGAACAGTATTCTCAAATTTCAGAATACAGAGTCGCCCTCCCTCAGAAGAGGGCTCTGTGTAACAAAAACACAAAGGAAGTGTAGGTATCGTTTAAGAGCCTTTTACGTAGTAATTCTTCCAGGCCATAACCACACAAATCTGATTATTTGGGACAGGACAGTTTTCTATATACAAAAAAAAAAAACAAAAAAAACAAAAAACCCAAAACACGTAACTTTCAACCTTTATGCTTTTTTTTTACAAACAAGGTATGAAACTCATTGTTTCAACAGATCCGTGTCTTTAGAACACTGAATGAATCATTTTGACATTCATTTTTCTTTTGTGCAATTTTCAAGAACATTACCTGTACTCCTCAAAATGAGTGCTTCAAAATTTTTTCTTCTTCAGCTTCTCAAATTAGGTGTACATTAAAAAAAAGAGAGAGAGAGAGAGGAAGAGAGTTCCCACAAGGTATAGTGCTACAAGAAAAGATCCTATCCCGTAAGGTAACATACTTGAAGCGAGGTCATCTATGTAAAAGAAATCTCAGCTCCGGAGTGGAGGTGTGCAAATTCTTTGGAGTTTCCCTATCAACAGAAACACAACACTGTCCGTGGAAAAAAGAGGAAACCAACCCAACACAATAGCATACGCACGTATGTGCTTTATAAAAAAGTATATCTTCTGTATATTTATTACTTGATGTGTTCCTAAATTCTCTAGTTCAGAAATTCTGGGTTAAAAACACAAAGGTGGAAGCAAAGGCTTCCAGTTCACTTTAAAAAAGAAAAAGCGTAACTTCCTTTCCTTTTCTACGCCCACCGAAGGCTCTGGATTGGGCCGCGGAGACGGCCGGCCTCGTCTTTCACCTGGAATCATCGTGGGTGACTAGGAAACAGAAGTGCAAAGCCTTCTGGGAGAGAGCAGACCAGCACAGCTCACAAAGCCTGGCCTCCCGTCCCAAGAGCTCTGCTGCTTCTCCCACATCTGAAATAGCATGGCATTAGTGTCTTCAAAAGCATTTTGAGATTTTTTTTTCTCTATGAAAGAAATAGGTTTCCTTAGTAGTCACAGGTGTTAAAGGGTATCGTTAATTGTTTCCTTTAAAAACAAACAAACAAAATTCCAAAGCGACAACAACAAAAATAAATTTTGGCAACACATTTCAGTAAAGATCAAACTATGTGCAAAGAGTGAATTGTATGATTACTAGGAGCTACTGTTCCTCATGAACATGCAGCATTATATTGCAAGGTATGCCGTATCTAAGGAGGAATCCACACGATGCAGGAAATCCAAACATTCCTCGAAGTTATACAACCCTACTCCAGAGCAGACAAAGTGCTGCTTCTGGACACACCAGTGTGCCACACACACGTCAGCCCCGTCCCTGAGTAAGAGGTGAGAAAGGTTTCGCAGAGTTCCTTGTAGGGGAGAAGAGGGATGCCGCCACTTCCTGGGGGGGGGGGGGAGCCCAACACAGTCACCTAATAGAAAACACAGAGGGTCACCATTCAGGGTATCAGATCAACAGCCGCGGGGGCGGGGGGAGTCCTCCCATACCAAACTGGGTTGAGTTGGGGAGTGGAGAACCAAAAAATTGACCAACATAGAAAATTATCCCCAAAAGTCCGAACGAAAATGCGATTTGGATTTCCACTTTACAAGGTTTGAGGTAAGTGGCATCCATCTCCAAATCCCCCACGCCCCCTCCCCAATGTGGCCCAAACAAACTGGAAATGATTCTTAAGTGAAACATGCTAAGGAACAGTCATTTTATGTATTTAGAAATCCCTATGAAGAGAGGTTCTTGTTTGTTGGTTGTTTTTTTTTTTTTTTTCTTTTCGCCCTGACTGATTTCTCGGTGATTGTGTTCGGTTGTAAACGCAAAAGGCCTGCTGTTAGTACTTTAGAAATGGAAAATAGGAAAGAAAGAAGAACTAAAGATGGCTAAATATTGCAAAGTGGACCTCGTACAGAGGCACATGGCTGATCCTCGTTAAGCTGTACGGCACCGAAGAATTTCTACGCCTGTCACTGTGTTAGGTTAGCTACACAGGAGCGGGGACAAAAGCCGCTCCGGGCTTGCCCGTGTCTGCCAACAAGACGAGGTTCCCTGTCCTTTGGATGTTCTTCCTATTTGAAGAGAAAGCTGCCACAGAGGAGCAGTGACCATTGTTGCAGGCAGCCCCTCCACGGCCACTGGCCGCACGCTCACAGCATGCGCGCGCGCACACACACACACACACACACACACACACACACACCCGGGCCACTCCCTGCCTGTGCTCGGAGGCACGGCTCCGAAGTCTCAAGGACACAGACCTGACACAGACCCGGGGAAGGAGGGACCCGCCCGCTCTGGAAAACACCTTGGAGACTGAATGGGTCGATCCTGGTTCTATTTGCTCCAGGGCGCACCTTAGAAACGAATCTGCCTCTGCCCTCTCCACACTCCACATTCACTAGTCCTCGTGGCGATGGGGGGGGACGGACGGACTGCAGCTGTCCCCTAGCTCTCCTTCACTGGCTCTTTCTGCAACACGGGGATGGACGCACGGGGCTCCTGAAGGCTCCCTGCCCCAGCCCCAGCACTCCGCATCCTCGGTGGGAGCTCGCCACGGAGGCTCTCCCCTTCCTGGCTCCTTCCCTCCAGCCCTTCTCTGGCCAGAAGAGGGAAGATGGGCCCAACGGGGAATGAGCTTTGACTAGAGCACGCTGGTTGGGCCTATTGGCACGGGAAGTATTGCACACGCTACGAAAGCAAGAGAATGAAATGGGACGATGTTTAGAAAGAACCCATGATTTTATAATTCCTATACCTAAAATAGAAGCACAAAAATTATGGTGATGCTCCTATTGCTCCAAACCATGTATGTTTGTTTTCCCATTTTAGTGTTGGTGTTGAGGATCCAGTTAGTTCAATACTGGAAGTTAAGCCGGAAGGTGGTGTGTGTGTGTGTGTGTGTGTGTGTGTGTGTTTCTTCGTCCACGTGAGTTTCTGTAAATAGTGGTATTGATGAGGACAGAGTCTCTATACGGCAGCCCCGTATTCCTCTTACCATCAAAAGTTAAAAAACGAAAAGAAAAACAAAACCTAATCATTGCAAGTGCCCTGAGCAGAATATATGGAAGATTAAGCAAGTTCTCTGAGCAGAAATGTTTAAAAAAAAAACAAACACAGCACTAAATAAGCAGTATGACCGCAAAAATGGGCTCACCCAGCTCTCTGCTAGCATGCTGAGAGGGTAATGAAATCCACAGAAATCAAGGACCAGGTCTAGCTGTTCTACACCTATTCAAATGTTTTTGGTACACCCCAGAAAATGGTTTATAAATATCATTAGTTCTGGTGAGAGCTAAATATAATGGGATACTAGAGAACCAAAATGTGGGTTGACATTAGAATTTTTTTTTTCAAATTTGTGAAATGCAAGAAATACTACTTTCAGTAGTCAGAGAAAAATCCAATTAAGCATTTGTTCAGATAAATTGCAGCCATTCCAAGTAAGAATATTTAAAAATTTCTCCTTACTTATAAAACTTTATTTTTTTTAAAAGCACTTTAAGACACACACTCAAAACCCACAAACGATGTTTCAGGTCTCTGGGGATGAAAGGTTTAAGCTGTGAAATATACCCTTTCTGGGTTTGTACCAAACATTAAAATATCGATTTGATTTCAGATGAAAAAAAAAAAGTCATTCTGAAAATAACATTAATATCAACGATAGTAAAGTAATTGTTTTTTTTTTTAAAAAAAACTTGCTCACATATATAAATGTCTTTATGGAAAACTTTCTCAATGAGTCTGAAGAAAATTCTCAGAGTTGTCCTGCTAAGACTTTTTTTTTTCTTTTTTTCTTTTTTTTTTTTTTTGGTGACAGATGTGGTAGAAAGACCAAAATGAATTTTGAAAGGAACATAACCTTATAAAACGGCCTAGAGTTTAGGCAGGTTAGAAAGTAATTTTGCTACATTTATTTATGCTCGTTCAGTCCCCCAAACCTTTCCCACAATGTTATTGGATAAAAACTGCAGGAATATCACACAAATTATAAACTCAAGATGTGCAAATCGCAAGGTTCTTTAAAAGTTCATCTTAAAAAGAAAAACACTGGACAAAAATGAGTATTCTTTTTTCCATCCCTTTTCTCTCAGTTTTTCTGCCAGCTCTGCATAGGCCTTTAATTCTTTCTCAAACATCAAAGTGAAAAGTGCCTTCTGTCATGCTGTACTCGGTGGCCATTCATTGTCACGTACTAGTTCATAATTCACATTCATCCCTTTAAACCACATTGAAACTTCCAATATCTTGCTCGTGAGAAACTCTGCAGAGCTGAAATGTAGTTACAGTGTTGAAAAAAGAAAGCAACTTAGTTTTGTTTGTTTGTTTCATTTTGTTTTTTTCTTCCCAAAGAGTTTAAAGGGAGATACAGTACTTGTTGAATGATAGACCAAGATGCTTGGTAATAAAGTGTGAACAGCATTTTAAGTGCTTAGAGATAGTAATATATATGCTCATCTTCAAAATCTAATTCCTCACGTCACACTGGAATCTGAAAAAAGTGGCACCCGAGTTGTCCATAGTCATGAACTATAAACAGTACTAGAGTTAAAAGACAAGATTTGCAAACCCAATGCGAAGAGCTCCTGCGGCTCTCTGAAGGGCAGTTTGCATCTACCTCTTGGGAACGAAGTCAATGTGATAACCTGATTGGTTTTCCTAACACTGCACGGAATCCAGAGTGGGTGTCGGCCCTCTGCCCCAGCCCCACCCCCCACCGTGCGGGGCGCCGGCCGGCAGAAGCTGCCCAAGCCCACCGGGACACCCCGGAGACACCACTGCGCTAGTAAAGCCGAAACGAAATCCCAACGTGTGGCAGTTGCTCTAAAAAAATATCAGTGCAGTCAGGCCCCATAGGGGGAAATATATATCTATAGGGTTAAAAGTTGCTTTTATTGTAAAATATGTTGGGCTGGGGGAAAGGATCAGCTACACGGTTAGCTTTCCATCCGCTGTCTGATTGGGGCCCTTCTAGCGGGCCCTGCCGCTGGGTTCCTGCTGTTGGTTTTGCACGGGAGAACCTCACCAGGACCTTCCCCCTGGACCTCCAGTCCCGCGCTAAGGGCCGGAGAGAGCGGGCCAGAGGGAGGCAGAGGGAAGGGGGTCCTCCCTGGCCATGCACCTGTGCCCCCCACGAGCACGCGCCCCCGCGGGAGCGCACGGACGCACGCACACGCGCAGGGGCGCGCACCCCCGGCAGCTCCCTGCTCCGCAGAACTTTTCGGGGAGAGTGGAGGAAGTCAGCGCCAGGCGGAGGCTTCTGTGCGGCTGGAAAAGACAGGTGCTCGGAAGCCGTATTTCGTTTCAACCGGGACGCCCCGGAGCCTGCGCGGGGTTGGGTGGGGGGCCCTGCCCTGGCCTGGCCACCTCCCCTCACCAACCCCCCCCCCCCCACCTGCCACTGTCACTGCCAGACACTCCCGGAAAAGCAAGTGCACCAGTCTCCTGCGCAACGCCGGCTGTAACTCTAATGACAAGGTTAGAACAGAAACCTAAAGAGGGTAACATGTAAATACTGTGTTATTTAGCCTACAGTACAGTAATCTGGATACAAATGATAAGGGAGAGCCGAATTTCCTTTCCCCACACTGCCTCTACTTGCCTACATTAGACCGGCCTTCAATGCAAATCTTAACCTCCTGAGGAATTAGAGAAGGCTTAGGAAGAGTCAAAGGTGGCTCGTCTTCTGACTTCTCCAGTTTGCGGGTCTCCGGGGCCGACCACCTCCTCTTCCTCGTTACCGTGGGCTTGCTGGGTTCTGTTTTGGTGAGCAAGGGCGCTGCGGGCAATCCTATTTTTTCCGGAAACTTGAGTTCGCCATTCTCAGACAGCATCTGGGCACTTCCCTGGTTGATGCCGTTCTCCTGCTCGGCGTACCTGTGTCTGCTGCCTGCCAGGAGGTCGGCCTTTGAGTGCTTCAGCAGGACGCTGGCGGGATCCACCGGCGGGCCCTTTTTAACAGAGCCGTTCTTCAGGTTCTTGAGGGTCAGCGAGATGCAGACATCCCCAACTGAGAGTTTGGAACACGGCAGATCAAAGAGCTGGCTGGTTCTCTCTGGACAGCAGGATGACCAGCCCTGTCCAAACACAAAAAAAGGGTACTCTACCAAAACCTCCACGCTGACCTGTGGAAACAGCGAGAGACAGGGAAAAGGATGATGAAGACGTTTCTTTGGTTTACGTCATACACACCCACACGTGCATGAGCCAGATTGGGGGGTGGGGGAGAAGACTTCGTTTCACAAGCCTTATCCGCCAACACACACAAATGAGGCTGGTAATTTTGGGCTGTACCTGTATCTACCCTACATCGATGTTGGGTGGAAGCCAGGAAAAGCCCCTCCAGCGTTCAAAATATCATATTACAAAGTATCCGCTGTCTAGCTGGGCTCCTTGCAAACAGATGGATCGGCCCCCAAGAATGCTGGAACAGGTACTTAGGGCTCAGCCGCGCTGGGCTTTGCAGGCGACTCGGGCTCAAGATACAGTCTTGCACTTTATCTGCTCACTGAGCAAATGCTATTTTCAGGTCTGACAGGGCTAATTAAGAATCAGAGTGAGCCTGTATCCAGGCTCCCGGAGGCAGCACTTACCTGTTTGTCATTGCATCCCCGACCCCGGAAAGGGCCCCTGGCACACGGTTGAAGCTTAATAACTATTTATCGGATGCGTGAGTGTGCACTCACAGTCCACACTGTGAGCGGAGCAGGACCAGTGACGGCTGGAGTAAAGAGGGAGGGCTTCCCTGGGACCCTGCAGGCTGGGCAGCACGTGGAGAGGTTTGAGGAGTGGACAGTGTTGGGGAGAGGGTAAAATTTAGGACACAGAGGGCTCAAGTACTCGGCCCATCCAAAGTCAAGTGCCAGGTACTCCAATCGGCCTGTGCCTCGATTTGAAGACAAGTATCAAAAGCGGGGGAAGCTCAAGGTCCTCTCCAGAGCCAGCTGTTTCCTCTACCACCATGTGCCACGTGCGCGCTGTGCGAAGGAAATAAACTGAAAAAGCCAGTTCTAGTCCCAAAGTAGTTCACAATCAAGTGGGCAAAAGAGGCACGTGAACATAATTGCTGATTAATGTGGCGAGTGGGTTTATAATACCTGAATACCGACATTAAGCTGCGGGAAGGCAGAGGAAAGGCATAGAACGGTTTGAAGAAGTGACTAAGGAAGTCTTCTTGGATGAGAATACACTGTGCGAAGTTTTAAAACATAATGGGGGCTGGAGTACAGGTGGGAATGCAGGGAGAAGACACTTCCGGAAGCAGGGATAGGTGAGCAAAGGCAGGGAGATAGCGTCCAGTGAAAATCCTATTACCATTAAATTAGGCTGGAAGGCACTTGAGGTTCTAACAGTTTCATTTGCATAGAAATTTATTCTCTTCAACTTTATGCTATATAAAAAAGAAAAAAAAACAATGAAGTAGTTTTAAAGAGTCATTTTCCAATGGCTTTTCTCAGGGTAGTAGACTAGGTAATCTGGAACAATCTTCTCACTGAGGACAACTGAATACTCTGAGGGGCGCCTGGGTGGCTCAGTGGGTTAAAGCCTCTGCCTTCAGCTCAGGTCATGATCTCAGGGTCCTGGGATTGAGCCCCGCATCGGGCTCTCTGCTCAGCGGAGAGCCTGCTTCCCCCTCTCTCTCTGCCTGCCTCTCTGCCTACTTGTGATTTCTCACTCTCTCTCTCTCTGTCAAATAAATAAATAAAAATCTTAAAAAAAATGAATACTCTGAACAACAACCAAACAAACAAAAACTAAGGGCAAGATATAAAACATTATTTTTTATGAAATTAGACAGAAAATAAGATAATGAAAAACCACCAGGTAAGGCTCAGAAAAGGGTGATGGTAGAGAGATTTAATCGTGTTTTCCCCTGAGGCCATCTGCACATTCCAAGCTTGAGCAGTTTCAAAACCAAGCAGACCTTTAGTAATCTCCATGAGATGGGGGAGGGGAGAATAGGGAATGAAATTCAGGGTACCCTTCAGGTGTACCAAGGGAGGGTGCTTTCTGGTGAGCTCCACTCTTTGGGGCTGTGACCCCAAAGTGCTGAGTGCTGAACTCTAGAAGTAAGGTGAACCAGAAGTAGGCAGGCCCTCTCAAGGTCTGAAGCTCAGATTTTGATCATCTTAGCCCCTAAAATTGCCTTAAGGTCTTAAATTATTTCCATAATTTCTCCAAAGACACTCAACTACAAAAGAGGGATGAGGTCCATAAACAGACCAGAGGATGTGAATAAAAAACCAAAAGAAACAACAGATAATAGAAACAGACCCACAGGGGGGCTTCTGAAGTAGAGGCATCAAATACAGACATGTAAAATGACCTATGTTTACAATATTAAAGGAGATTAAAGACAAGCTTGAGGATTTTGGTAGAGAACTAGAATCTGTTTTCAAAAGATAAGTGGAAATTCTAGAACAGAGAAACATACATTCACTAAAATCAGGAGAACACAATGGATTTTCCAATCCATTGTGGTTGATGACAGAACTGGTAAACTGGATTCCTTAATTGGTGCTTTGGAAGAAACTATATAGAATGAGACACAGAGACAAAAAAAATAGTTAACACAGAGGAGAGGAGAGGTGAGAGACATAGAAGATACATTGAGAAGATCTAACAGACATGTAAATTGAATCATACCAGGAGAAGAGGGAGATCATGGGGCAGAATGAACATTTTTGAGGAGATAATAGCTTGGAATTTTCCAAAATTGGTATAAGACAATAATTTGCAGATTCAAGAAGGCCTAACCCCCAAGCAGAAAAAAGAAAAAGAAGTTCTCACATCGGAAGGGCACAACTTAACTGCTACAAACCAAAGATAGGAAAAGAAAACCCCTGAAGTCTCCGGAACATACATTACCTCCAAATAGGTAACATTCATAGTTGACTTCTCACTAAAAAGAATGGAACTATTTTCAGCATCATGTGCCTTCTCACCTGTATCAAAACTTGCACTGAACAATGAGTTCTGGGTTGGAAAAGAGGATTTTTCCCACTTGTCTAAATCTTTGTCTATGAGCTAAATGAAAGCAAAAGCAAGTGCAAAGATTCTAAGTGGGGAATTGGTGAAGTCTGTCCATATTCAAGGGGAGATCAGAAAAGCCCAACCAGAAGAACTGTGGGCTGACTGACGGCCACAACTGTGGGTTGAACAAAAGTTCTTTGTAAAGGGGTTATTTTGAATTGTGATTCCCACTTTGAGGGAGCTAAGGTGATCGGCAGTGGAAGGAGTCCCATGTGAAATCCCTTAAATAAAAATGTACCGACTTTAAAAAATGGGACCGTTTTGTCCATAAGACAAAGGAATATCTTTAAAGCACTCAAGAAAAAGACTTGCCTACCAAGTCTTTGGGCAAAAGGAGCCTTCAGGAAGGAAGGCAAAATACATTTTTCAGACAAACAGTAATTAAGAGAATTCACCACCAAAAGATCTGGGCTAAAGAAAATACTACCAAGTATTCTTTATGTAGAGAAAAAAATCGATATAGAGGGAAGTTTGTAGATGCAGGAAGGAGCCAAGAACAATGAAAACGGTAGATGTGGGTAAATCAAAATAATATTGACTATATATAATAATATTAAAAATGTTTTGTTGAATTTTATATGCAGGTGCACATACACAAACACAGAAGTTATTAAATATCACCCCCAAAACCCTAAAAAGTAGTAAATTTCCATGTGGTATGGACTGTGGCTTTCTGTTTTACCTACTTTATTTTTTTGATAACTATGATTGGTTTAGTTGTACACACACGTCTTGAATGATATACTTTATTTGTATCATAAAGGCATAAGTATTTTTAGAGGAAACAACTGGAGTGAATATTGAAGTTTATTACTGTAGTGTGTGTGTGAGTGTGAGCCCCTATAAATGTGCATATTATCAGAGAGAAAATTGTTCCGGGCTATTTTAATAACTTAAAGAGAGCTAAACATTTTTGAGTGTCTACTACCTGTCAAACATTTAGGTACAAACTTTACCAAAAGTATTTTGTTTATGTTCACAGCAGACTAGTGAAAAAAAGGACTAGTGTTCCAATTTTACAAATAAGGAACTACAGATTAAATCGCTTGCCTAATATCATAACTATGAGCTAATGCAGTAGTGATTTAATCCTAGTCTTTGGCCCCCCCAAACCCATTTTCATTCCCTTTGTTCCTATCTCTCCCTCTGTGAACAAAGATATTATAATACCACTAAAAGAGATGAATTTGGGGTGCCTGGGTGGCTCAGTGGGTTAAAGCCTCTGCCTTCGGCTCAGGTCATGATCTCGGGGTCCTGAGATCGAGCCCCACATCGGGCTCTCTGCTCGGTGGGGAGCCTGCTTCCCCCTCTTTCTCTGCCTGCCTCTCTGCCTACTTGGGATCTCTCTCTGTGTGTCAAATAAATAAATAAAATCTTAAAAAAAAAAAAAGAGAGACGAATTTAACATTTCCACTACCCCCAACAGTGATAAATGTTACCTGAAATAAATAAGGTCCAATGACATAAGCTCATCGCTTTATTTCATGATTCAGAAAATTGTGGAATAGTGTCTGCCTTGTATCTACTCATACAGTTCTGGTCTCCCTACATAATGGGTGATGAGGCTGATATTTAATTACAGAAGTACATTATGTCACACACACATATGTATTGGCATATACGCATGTACAAAGATACCTACAAGTTACAGTATCAGATGGGGATGCCCAGCCAGTTCCACGTCGGAGGACCAGCCTGGAGCCAGCCCCATAAATCCTGTCTCAAACCGCTTAGAGCCATTAACACCATATGCCAAGCAGAACGGACGAATCCTACTTCAAGTGGGGATTGCTTAGCTGCAATTGAAAGTCATAGAAACAGAGTTCTCAAGCGTAAAGACCGCTTAAGAATCTGTTTGCGTATCCCCGCCTAGCACTGGTCAGAGGTAATGTGATGTCCATAACACTACAAACCCTAGCTCTAAACACACCGACCTCTATTACGGCTTTGCATTTTCCTACATGATCCCCTGTACTTGGGTAGAGTCTGTCTCTCCTTGCCCACACCTGCTCATGGTCAAGTTCTTGGTGCGTGAGCCATATTATACAAACTCCTCGGAGTGGCCAACATTTCAAGTTCTGAATGTCACATTTACTGTATCCTTGCAGACAAATCTAACTGAAAACATCCACACGTTACCAAGTATCTGTAGACTCATTTTTAAGAAGAAGTATCTCTGAGGCCTTTGTAGAGGTAACGTTACCGATCACGTCGAAAGCTACGATGGAGGGCGCCTGGGTGGCTCAGTTGGTTAGGCAACTGACTTCGGCTCAGGTCATGATCCCAGAGTCCTGGGATCGAGTCCCACATCGGGCTCCCAGCTCCATGGGGAGTCCACTTCTCCCTCTGACCTTCTCCCCTCTCATGCTCTTACTGTCTCTATCTCAAATAAATAAATAAAAAAAAATCTTAAAAAAAAAAAAAGCTACGATGGAGATGTATATGCTTCCCATTAGACATATCATGTTTGGGGGCACTTTGAAAGCCCTTCATTACTCTTTCATCTCACAAGTCCCAAGACAAGTCTTAGAATTAAATGTTGTAAGGTAGTCCTTAGCTTGAAGAGCATACCTAAAAATTCATGAAAGTGACGAGGAGAGAGAAGAGTATTTGAACTCTGGACTAAAAAGAGCTGATAATAATAGATTTTTAACCTGGATAGGCTGGGGGAAGATCTTCTGTCCCATTTCAAAGGCTTGCTTTGGGTCCCTTCCTCCTAAATTCTGGCTTTGTCTCCTCCCAGAGAAGCTCTGCCATGGGAAGGATGCCCACTGCCCATTCTCAGCTGGGTCTATGCAAATCAGGAGCAAAAGACTATTCAGGTGATCTGATTGTTTTAAGCAGTGGTCATGATAGCTCAGGCCGCATGTTATTTTTGTTCTCACTGATTACTTATCCTCGCTAATATTTATCCTCACTAATATTTTTCTCCTCCCTAATTATGTAGACTGAACTATCTAGGTAATGCATCTTGGGGGTCTGCATATATGTGACCTATAATAAGTTTTTTCCTCTTTCTTTGGTGAAAGTCAAACTCTCGTTGCACTTATCTCAAAGAAGCACACTAAAGTATTCATAGCGAATCTATTTTGATTTCATAATTAGGTTTGTCAGAAGGACACAAACCTTCTTAGAGGTTAACTGATCATTAATAGTTAATGAAGAAATCACACCAAGGGCTTTTTCTGTGGGAATATAGATGGTTAGGTTGATCTCCTTGGAATTCCCTTGGCGAGGAGCATTACTTACCTCAAAACACGCTGTACTGTTTTGGAGATGAAACAAAGAAGGTGGGATTTTGTGACATGATGTTACTTGAAACCAGAAGGTTCAGTCTGTGAATTACCTGAATTTGAGACCCACGTGGGTCTTCCCTATGGTGTCAGGAGCTTCAAGGTATCATTGATCGAGTATGCATGCTCCAGTGTTTACAGTTTCAGTAACATTCAATACGTAATCCTGAGCACCTGCTAAGTGTTAGGGACTAGAAAAGAGTACCTCTGGTTGAAGATCCAGTTCTTGCCTTCCATGGGGAGACAGAACATGCAAATGAAACACGTAACTTCACAAGGGCAGAGTTGGATAATGGCCCCCATGTTATCTGATGACATCTGCTGGGGTGTCTATTGGCAACTCGAGCTTTACGTGTTCCAGAGAGCTCTCCTGGTGCCTGCTGTTCTCCATCTCCATGAATGGCATCCCCATGCTTCCAGGAGTTCAGGTCCAGATGCTGGGAATCATCATTTACTCAGCTCTTTCTCATACTGCACATCTCCAAATTATAAGCAAATCCTGTGGTTCCGTCTTCCAAATGTATCTGAGACCATTTCTTCCTGCCTCCATCACCACTGCCCTGGCCAAGCCAGCTTCTCACTGGGAGAAAAAGCCACCACAAACAAGCCCAATATGGTCTACATACCCCCTGCCACCACTCACTGCACTGTAGTGACACTGGTCTCCTCGTTGAACTCCAAAAGACAGGAGCCTCTGGGTCCGTGCATTTGCTGTTCCCTCCCTTTGGGATCCTTCCTTCCCTGTGTACTGCTGCCTCCCATTCCCGTTTTCAGAGAGACCATCACGGCCCACCACCCTGTTTAAAGTAACGACCCTCCATCCTTAGTATTCCCATCCTCTCTAGGCTGCTTTATTTTTTCCCATGGCGCTTATTATATTTGCTTACATATTTGTCTGTGTCACCTCTTCCCCCGAGCCCCCCCAGACTGCGTGCTCCACCAGGGTGCAATCATTGCCTGTTCTGCTCATTGTTGGCTCTCCAGGGTACAGACTACTTCCCGGAGTGCAAGGGGTGCTCAGTAAAAATCGGAAAGCACAACCAGTTCCGTGTTCACTTTCCCTACATAAGAACCCTGCAATGGCACGAATGGCCAACAGAGGTCAATGTTTAGACGCCAGAAGGCTGTGCCTGTCCTCGTTTCTTTTCACCAGCTGGGACTAAACTGGACTTCCGGTCCTCCCCAGGGAGAAGAGCAGAGCCGTCCCTGGGTCTGGCTCACTCCTGAACAGGGCAGCTTTCTGGGCTGAGCGACCGCTGCCGCAGCTCAGCTTGATTTCACCGAATCACACTTCAGAGGCCCTCTCTCTACTCCTGAGTTCCCTTTTGCTCTTCCAGATGGCTAAGAATCATTAATTCATTTTATGATCGTGCCGGGGGTCAAAGAGTCTCCAATGAAACCCCAAGGAAAATATATTTGGGAGGGCAGTGCCGTATAAAACCCAAGCATGTTACATAACTTCTGGCAGCTCAGCGCGGCCCATTTTTTTCAACCCATAAATACATTCTTTTCCAAACACTTTGAGCAGTCTGCAGGATGAAATGTGAGCATGAACAGCCTTTGTCCTATGTCAGCTTGAGGCCCCTCTGCCTTTCATCTCTGGATGCCTTGTAGCCGGCACCTCTCCTTTTTAGGGGCGGGCTACCTCCCATCCTTTTCCACCCTTTCCTGCCCTCCTCCTGCTGCGGGAGGCACACCCATTAGCTCGCAGCTGCTTCTCAGAGAAATCTGCCCACCCCTCCTTCTCTCAGTAGCCCCCCCCCCGCAAATCACCTCCTCTAAAACCATCACCTCCAATTTCTATGCGGGATGGAACACCAAGACAGAGAGGCAACACATCCTCGCTTCTGCGACGATGATTATTTATTCAATGTTACCTTCCTGGTCTGGCTAATGACTGGTTTTAAGACCATTTTTAGCTCTTCTGTGTGTAAGTTTAATAAAATTCTCTTAACTACTTAAGTCAACAACTACCGTATCGAAACGCTGTATGCATACCCACATATTGATGCTGTTTGCGTGTATATTTCAATCTTAGATCAGTGCTGTCTATATACACACATATGTACATATCACCAAAAACAAGATATAAAGAAAACAAAACGTCTGTTGTTTAAATATGTCTCCCCTTTCCTCCACGAGAATCCCTGTTTTCACAAATGTGAAGGGCATCTGTTTTACAAACCATTTTTGCTTGATATTATCCCAAACGTGCAAATTCTGCCCCTCCCTGGGATCAGCGAGATCGCGCCGAAGCTGGGCTTCGGAGAACCCAGTGGCTGGCTTTTGGTGAAATTATTAAGTTGGGAATTGCCAACTTGGTCTGCAAGTGAAATACTTGATCCTGTTTTACAAGAGAAAGAAAAAAAAGCCAGTCTGCTGTCCTTGAAGGCCAGTGTGCATGACTAGGTTCTGAACACGGAGCAAGGATGACAGGGCTAAGCGAGAGACCCATTTATTCCAGTGTTCAAAAATCATTAATAAAAACAGTCACAACTCTTCAGTTGAGCGTAAGAATATCTGTGAGCGTTCTATTTAAGACATTTAATCACGTTAAATGCTAAAACCTGACTCAGTCTTTGGCGGAAGCGTTTCAGGGTTGTTCGGTAAACCCACACCCGGGCTCAGAGACGCCCCCAAACACACATCCCCAGTGACACGCTGGGTTCTCCTCACATGCTGTAGGCTGGCTCCCACAGTCTGCACTTTGGGGAGGGCCCATTAGGATCTGACTCAACACGTGGCTGGACGAGCTCTCGGGCACACTGAATTCCAGCCCACCTGCCCTCCTCTTCTAGGGTCTTAAAAGGTGTGCCTTAGGAAAACCAGGTATGAGTCTCTGCTAACGAGAAATGAGCGATCAAAGCCACTAGGAGACGCGGAGGAACCTTCAATGCATATTGCCAAGTGAAAGAAGCCGGTCCCAAAAGGCTACATAGCGCGCGATCCCAATGATAGGACCTTCTGGAAAAGGGAGAACTACAGAGACGAGAAGAGATGAGTTGATGGGGTTGCTCGGGCTCCGGGGTGGGGTGGGGATGGGCAGGAAGCACAGCGGAAACAGAGAATTTTAGGGCAGTGAAACCGCTCTGCATGCTACAGCAGCGCTGGATAGAAGACATGATGGATTTGCCGAAACCCAATCAAGGTACAGCAGGGAGAATGAGCCTTACCATAAGCTACGGTTAATGATCACCATCAGTCGGGGCTGATGGGCTGTGACTCAGGCACTATACAAATGCACGACTTCCCAAAAGGGGAACCTCCGTGTCTGCGGATCCCTCTACTTTCTGCTCAGCTTTTTTTTTTTTTTAAACTTAAAAACTACCTTAAACAATCCAGGCTATTAATTACAAGCCAGCTATCACCAACAATGACGGTCTGCTTCCCTAAGCCATGTAAGATCCCCTAGTTGGGGACACGTCTATCACACACGGGTTAGAAAAGAGCCTTTTTCTTTTTCTTTCTTTTTTTTTTTTACTTTTTGAGGGGTACACAGACGCATCAACGGAAGTGTGCTCTGATACCACTTCTTTCTGTGGGAGCCTTTGGGATTGAGCAAGGAGAGGACGCTTATCACCGACCACCGGACCACAGCCCCAGCGCTGGGCTTTCACATACGGGGGAGGTCACTACCTATTTTTTGAGACGTTCGGATTCATTCCCACCAAGCCCCGCATGTGAAATGCTGGCAAGTCGGTTTGCCTTGGCTTCTAAGGGACCATACAGACTTCTGTGCTGCTTTCATAAATGTTTGGCTATTTTTAGGCATCAGCTAATCCATTAAAGCATAATGCTGCCACTGATGAGTCACAGAACCCCGCAGTTGAATTAGAAACAGTGGCATGAAAGGAAAGCCGTCGGCCGACGTGCAGTAAGCACATCAGTGTAACACGCTGTACTAGCGTGTATGCACACACGCACACACGCACAAGCCCCGCTGCCCTGACAGCTACGAAAGGTAAGTGGCACTGAATATTAAGCAACCTCCAAGGAGGTAAAGGGAAGCAGTCACCTCGGGAGGGAAGTGAGAGACAGCCCTAATCACATCAGCAGCTCGCCAGCCAGGAAAGACACAGTCCAAGGAAAGTGTCGCCCCAGAGCACTCTGCAAATAAAATTTACTACAGTGCTACTGAGCAAGTTTTGCGAACTCTTGAGCAAAGCTGAGCCTGGGGAGCTGGAGACAGAGTGATGGGGAGGCTGCTCACAGGTGGAGTGTGTTTTCTGCGTGAAAGTGGAGGGGTTGGCATCCCGGGCAGAGGCTCGCCCAGGGGGCGCCTGGCAGAAGAAAGGTGCATGGAACCTCCACTTCTGGGGCTCTTACAAACGTGCATGGCGGGGCCGCCAGTGCACGCCTCCAGGCTAGCTCCCGCTCCGAGAAGGACGGCAGATCTCTGTGCAACCAGCTTGCTCCTCCTGGAGAAACAGCAGTGTGGGTGCTCCGGAACTTCATCCTTCCTTCTGGACTCTTCTAGACTGCCTCTCCTTTCATCAATTCTTTTTTAGACCACGAAGTCTTCTACTTATTTTTTTTTTCCCAGAATCTAACGTTTGTCTCTCTCTTCCCTTTTTAAAGGTTTATCTATTTATGTTAGAGAGAGGGAGAGCACGAATGGGAGGGGCTTAGGGAGAGAGACGCTCAAGCGGACGCTGTGCCGAGCGGGGCACCAGATGCGGGGCTCGAGCTCAAGACCCTGAGAGCCTGACCTGAGCTGAAACTGAGAGTTGGCTGCTTAACGGACTGCGCCACCCAGATGCCCCTAAACTTTCTCTTCCCAGGGCCAAAGCCACCTACATGGAAGCAGGGAAGTTCACTGACACTGTTAAGGGGCTACTGATGCTACATATTGTGCTGGTTCATTGGAACACATTTTCTTTTTTTTTTTTTTTTTTAAGATTTTATTTATATTTTAACAGAGAGAGAACACAAGCAGGCAGAGAGGCAGGCAGAGGCAGAGAGAGGAGCAGGCTCCCTGCCGAGCAAGGAGCCCGATGCGGGACTCGATCCCAGGACACTGGGATCATGACCTGAGCCGAAGGCAGCTGCTCAACCAACTAAGCCACCCAGGCGTCCCGAACACATTTTCTTTAATCCTTATGACAACCCTCATTCTTTCCACTGCATCAGCGGACTAGAAGGCTGAGAGAGTTTGCACGATACAGAATCTGTGCACTAATTTGCACACCATTCGCACAAGGTTCCGGTGCTATGGAGGGGTGGGAAAGAGATCCTGACTTAGGTATTTTTAGCTCCAAGTCCTGCATTTTCTTCACCAGCTCACTTGCTGCCCGCACCAGCAGACAGGATGCCTGTCCTTCCGCTGAACCCCACTGGCCCCCACTATTGCCCAGGGCTCCCCTCTGGGACCTGCCACGGACGCACAGATCCACTCTGTACGATCGGGAGAAGACTATCCAGTGGATTGTAAGGGGGAGTAAAGTCCCAAGGGAAGGGATCCTGTGGTCCATCGGGGCTTTCAACCAGAATCACTGAGCCCGCGGGAAGCAGGGAGGCAGGCTCTCCTCCCCAGGGTAGAAGGTGCTCCCTGTCCTCTCGGCCAGAGGGAGGCGCATTTGGTGGGAACTGATCACACCTGGAATTCTTCACTCCCCCACAGCAGCGGGCTGAGGGGACTGGGCGCTAAGACTTTGCCCATGCAGAACACTGCCGCGGGAATGGCCAAGCCACGGGGACGGGGACTGCGACAGTGCTTTTCTCCCCATTGTCTCGTCCAGAGCTTCCGCTGAAGACGACACCGGAGGCAGCTTTCCACAATAACAATTAGGAGTTCAGCTGCTTAAAATAATCACTGAAATGAAAACCCCCTCTGTTTTACTCTTCGGTTTTTGGTTAGCGAATGCTGGTGGTTTCTACAAGCTCTGTTCTGAGAGGCAGAGAAGCCCGGGATTGCAGAAACGGAGGCGGCCTGTGACATACCTTGTATAGGGAATCATTTGCCTGTTTCGGGGTGAGAAAAAAAACGGCAGCTGGGAGGGAAAACAACCCGTCTCGCAGACAGCCGGAGCCCAGGCTGGTGGCCTTCCCCCACCGGGCTACGCTGCGTCCCAGGGGGATGGATGCTCACAGAGGGTTTCCTGAGCTCACGCACATCCCCGTGCAAGGCTCTCCTTGTACGCGGGAATTCCACGCCTGAAGTCATAAAGCCAACGTCCCTTCTCCTGCAACTCCCCCCCACCAATTTTGTGATTTTTGCTAATTAAGTGGAACAATTGGCATATCCCTAAATCTCCCTGTGGGTGTGAGTGTTAGTGATTTCTAACGAGCTGAGAAGACACACGGCTGATTCTCCAGGCCAGGGGAGAAAACTTCTCAGCGCCACGCTGGTGAGGGAGGCAAGCCTGCGGCCCTCGGAATGTGAATTAAATCCAGATATCAGCTCTCTGGCTCCCTTCCTCCTCCTCCCCCCTCTTGCCTTCTCTCTGGTTCTCCCTTGATCCCCATCCTGTCACTCGTGGCGACCACAGCTGGTGGAGGATCTGAGCTGTGATGACGTCAGCCTGTTTCTGATAGGCTTCTGGGGAAAGCGACAAATCACCGGCCGTGTGGGGGCCTTGCACTTTGTGTTCCTCCAGCTCAAAACCCAAGCCACCTTTGCAGCAGGCGGCAGCCCCCCCGCCCCCCAGCAGGCGGCACCCCCACGCGGGGCTGCCGACAGACCTGCGATCTCGGGCCTCAATGAAGGTTCCATCTTCTAATTTGCACCTTGGCTGTGGGCAGAGACGCGTGGTCTGGCTGCCGGGAGGAAAGGAGACTTCCTGGGGAAGCCGATGGCTCCATCACTCAAGCACAGGGAGAGGCCTGCTCTCCAGAATGCCGGGTCCATCTGCCACCTCCGGGGGCCTGGGAAGCTCGCGTCCACGAGGCTGCCAGGGTCTCGGAGACGCCGCCCGCAGCCAGGGCTGTTCTCGATCCTCAGGGTGAAAGGAGGTGCGCGGGTAAGGAAACAGCAGCTCTCCAAAATGACCCTTCTTCCCGTGTCGGCTCCCCGGTCACAGTGACGCCCAAAGGGCCGAAGGCGCCATGAAAAAAACTCACTTTCCTTCTTGTTCATGTCCCACGCCTCACCTGGAGTCTGTTAGCATACCACTCTGCTGAACACAGCTCGTTTTCCATCTGCCCGTGCTCACCTCCAACCCACACAGGCGGGCAGGAGCGAGCAGCCCCTACGGACAGGCAGAGAGTTCGAAATAAAGATGCCACTTAAAAAAAAAATCTGGATTTTTGCTATTTTTTAAAAAAAATCTGAACTTTGAGAGATCTTTCTCGGGTCTTACCAAAGACTGTAAGCCTATGGTGACCCTGCACCAGAAAAAAGACATCTGTGGAGGCCAAGAGCTCTTGGCGGTGCAGGGTCTCTGACACTGTGTAAGACCCCATGTCCGGTTATTCACAAGCACTTTGGGAAAACACTGCGAAATCCCCCCTTCCCTGCAACTTGATCTCTTGAAAATACACTCAAAATAGTTCAAACCCTTCACTGGTTTTTCTTTTGTTTCCTTTACCCAAACACCACCTACGCCCTGACCCTTCTCAATTCAAAGTTGAAGGAGGCGCTGTCACTTGGGGGTTTTACAAAGTCCTCCATGCAAACATTCCCAGGAGAGCTGGGCTTGGGGCTCGATGGCCGGGAAGACCCCAGCCTGGGGGCCAAGCCACCTGGGCAGGTAAAGGTCTGTTTTCTATAAAGTTGCTGAGGAATAGAAGTTTCAAGTGATTTAACAGACTATGAAAGAGAGGACCGAAGGAGACCGTGGAAATGAACAGAGTTAATAACACTTCCAGGCTTTAACACAACTGACCTTGAGTGCATCTTACTCCTCAGGGTTCCTACTTACTGCATGCTCAGGAGATCACCTGGGATGCCCAGATGATGTTGACCAGACCTTTGATTTTCTACATTTTGATGCTTTGAATCTTGGAGCCTTGCCGACTGGAGGGACCGCCCCTCCCCGGGTTCGCTTCCCGTGCGCACCATCACCCGCACTCCCAGCCCCCCTCCTCCACTGGGCTCTCCCGTCTGGGCCTCTGTCCATCTGCCCAGACACCCAGGGGCAGCCCCTACGTCCCCAAAGCCCCCGGAAATTATTCACGCCAGCCAATCCTCAGCCTGCTCACCCCAGGGTCGCTCATTCCTTCCCCTGGAAGCCACCATCCAGGCTCTTGGCCGGATTCCCTCCTGGTTCCCTCTGCGTCTTGACGGACCCCAGTGCTCCCCCATGCGGCCCTGCTTGGCGCACCCCGTCTTTTGGGGATCTGAGTGTAAAAGGCTACCTTTTCGATGGCAGCTGTGTTCTCATTGGTTGGACTCACCACCCCTAAATGATAATAGCACCTTTATTTTGAAACATAGACGTTGGAAAGGGATGTGGGGACTGTGACCATCTAATGTCCCCACCCTGACCAGCACTGTCTTTTTCCTGACAGGTAAAAAGGGTACAATGACCCCAAAAAGGGCCCTGAGACCTGCAGCGTTTCTCAATCAGGGTTCCTCATCTAAACCATAGAACAACAACAACATGTGTATATATATATATAATCTATATATCTTGAGTGGTGATTTTCTGAATCCTACCGAGGACAGTCCCTTACCCGCCCCAGTCTACACAGGAGCACGGAAATGAATTCATCACAAACAGGGGATGCCTTGGGGCTCTGGGGCTAACCCCCCTCACAGAGCCTGGCTGGGGAAGAGGCTGGGTCTACAGTGTGGGTATAAAACCCAGAGTTCTCCCCATAGCACGTTGGGGTCTGCCTCTTCCTTGCCGGAAGAACAGTGAGGGCGGCATGGTGGGCGCCCCGACCCGGGCGAAGGGGGAGGGGCGGCGAGGGTTACCTGTGCTCGGTGCTCCCCGACGGCAAACTGGATCACGGCGACGCCGGGGTGGTGGCTCTCCTCAATCCTCTCCACCGTGCTGGAGTCGATCTTCAGATCGCTGCTGATCTCCGCACTCTGGATGAAGTCTTCCGTCTTCAGGTCCTCCACCTTCTTCAGCTCCCCGTTGGCCAGCTGAATGATGGAACCTTTCATGAAGTAGGGGGGCAGCGTGGGGGGTGCCGCGGCGGGGGACGCCACTGACTGCACCACGGGCAGGTGGATCTGGGCCTGCACCATGGCGGGGTAGGCGGCCTGCGTGACCAGGGCCTCCGGGCTGAAGTTCTCGCTTTTGGGAAGGGTGGTGGTGACGAACGTGTGAGGCATGGCCGCGAACGGGGGCGACGACGTGGCTATCGCGGGGGCTGCTCCCGACCCCTCCACGTCCGCGCCGCCCACCGGGATGAGCAGCGGCTGCGTGCCGGGGATCACCAGGTGCTGGGGCAGGCTGCCGGCGTACGTGATCGCTTGCTGCTGGCCGCTCAGGTAGCCGATGACCGGCGCCTGCGTCCCCGCGTAGAAGGCGGTGGCTGGCAGTCCCACCGGGAGGGGCTCTGAAGCGCTGTGTGGGGTCTGGATGACCGTGTGGGGGGACAGCGTGGCCACGGCGGCGGCCTTCACGCCTTCGGGGCCCAGAGCCTGTTGGGGGGACAGCGCGTAGGACCGGTGCGTGGGCTTCCCCAGGTGCAGGCCGCTTTTGTCGTTGAGGGTGGAGGGGGAGGCCTCCCGGTGCGTGACCTGCTGCACCTCCAGGTCGGCGGCGGGGGTGTTGCTGGTGGGCAGGACCATCACAGAGGCCCGGACCCCCGAGGAGTCCCGGCCGCCATAGTCGGCGGCGCCGGGGTGGACCACTACGTGCCTGGACTCGTACGGGTGAGGAAGGGACTTGCCGGCCTTCACCAGCCCCAGGTCCGCCGAGCTCGGGGCCCCGTACCTCCGGCCCTTCTCCACCTCCCCGTTCAGGAGCTCCTTGGCCTGCATGGCCTGCTGCAGCCTGCCGCTGTCGGCTTTCTTGGCGGCCTCGCGGGGCACGAAGTGGCTGCCGGAGTCGGTGTATTGCACTACGACCTGGGGGGAGGGCCCCAGGGTGAGCGTGTGTGGGATCATCGTCTGGTGCGGGTGGAGGTGGACGGGGATGGCCGGGGGAGAGGCCGTGCGCCCGGCGCTCTGCGGAGAGCTGGAGATGTGGACATACTGATTCTGCTGGGTGGGTGGGGGGGACCCCGGGGTGATGAGCCCCGGTGTCCTGCCCAGGTGCTGCTGCTGCTGCTGCTCAGCCTTGTGTCCTGAGGCTTGGCTCAGACTGCCCATGTTGGCCAGCAGAGTGGAATAGGCCTCCAGCTGGGAGCGCTGGGATGGAGTGGTGGCCCCCGCGGCAGAGGCCACGGCACTGGTGGCGGGGCTGGCCGTCGGGGAGATCAGCTGTGAAGGGATGAACCCGGTGTAGGGCCCGCTGTACTGGGAGGACCCGATGAACTGGAAGGTGTGTGGCAGGTGGGCGTACTGCACGGGGGACACGGGCGTCCCTGACTGTGGGGGAGGGTACGCCGCGGGCAGCGTGCTGGTCGCCGGGACAGACCTGGGCGCGCTGGGCGGGGAGTAGTCCAGCCCCGTGGACAGCGCTTTGTGTAAACCTATTCCCTGTTGTAAACCGAGCTCCACGGAAGTCCCTGCCGGGCCGTGCCGGCCGCCCCCGTGGGCGCGGCCCCCGGGGTTGCCCGGGAGCCATGCCACGGCCTCCGCCCGATGGTTGTCGCTCGGTGGCGCAGCGGCCTTCTCCTCGGAAGGCCGGCTGGTGGCAGGGATCTCGCGCTTCTTGGGAGGCAGGCATTCGTTGCTCCGCTCTTGGTTGGATTTCATTTTTCGCCGTCCCCCCTCCACGGTGACTGTTTCACTGTCTGGCTGGCTCTGGTTTTAGTCTGATACATGGAAAGTCACATTTGATTTCTGTAGGGGATCCAGGCTCTTCATGAGGAATCATCTCCCCGTGGGTGCGATCGGCCTGCAGCAGCTCTGGAATCTGGGAAAAAGGAAGAGGGTGGGGACAAGGGGAAGAGGTAAGGCAGGAGGAAGGGAAGGAGGAAAAGGAAACCAAAATATCAGACTGAGACTAGACCTCTGGCTTCACCATGAATTCCCAAAACCTGATAAGAGCCCAAACGTGAAAGCACACAGAACACTTGTGGTGCTGAACAGCAGGCCAGGAAGATGAGGAACATATCCAGAGAGACAAAACCTTAAAGCAGATGCCTTCTTCTTTTAATTTTTTAAAAGTAGGCTCCAGCCCAGCCTGGAGCCCAACACCGGGCTTGAACTCATGACCCTGAGATCAAGACCTGAGCTGAGATCAAGAGTCAGATGCTGAACTGACCGAGCCAGCCAGGCACCCCACAGCAGATGCCTTCTTATGGCATTAACAACTCCCCTAAGACTGTCTGCATCTCCTAAGACCTGTTTCTCAATACCCTTTCTCCCTGTTTTCTTTTCTTCTTAGACAGTAGATGATTTATTTCTTAAATTTCCTTTTTAGAAACTCTGGTCCCTTCCTCACCTCTTCGTTCCTTTGCTGGAAAATCAAGTGAAGCCCACAGGGAGGGTGACATCAAGGAGAGTTAGCCTCAGAGGCAGGTGCTGGGAAGGAGCAGGTGGGGAGTGGGGGTCCCGAGTGGTCTTCGGGCAGAAGGTCTGAAGCCTCATCTACCGGAGCTGCTATTCAAAGGTTCTGCCTGACTCTGGGTCCATACTCGATCCACAACCATTCCCTCTTCCCTAACACACACACACACACACACACACACACACACACACACACACACTACACATGCCAACTCAGCAGAGGCAGCCAAAAATAATCTTGTGCTCTACAAGTTTCCAAAGAATTCCCAGTACAGCTACTCATACGGTAACAGAAAGCCAAAAGAAATCTGTGAGACAGTTAAAAACTGAATATGGTTATGGTTAAAAACAAGACTAAGAATGCACTAATAGGGCAGATGCATTGAACGGTCTTTCACATGCTTCCTTCATTTCTTTCTTTCTTTCCTTCTTTTTCTCCCTTCCTTCCTTCCTTCCTTCCTTCCTTCCTTCCTTCCTTCCTTCCTTCCTTCCTTCCTTTCCCTTTCTTTTTTCTTTTCTTTTCTTTCCCTCCCTCCCTATCTCTCTCTCTCTCTTCCTTCCTTCCTTCCCTCTTTCCTTCCTTCCTTCCTTTCCAGGTAGTCTCTGAGTTTTCTCTTCACACTGCCCCCCCATCCTTGGAAAGGGCCAACCCACCATTAACCCTAGAGATGAAACCTCTTTCAGATCAATCAGACCCATGGGCTTAATCCTGATCTAAAAATCAATAGTGGGCCAGGAGCCAGGTGTTATGGACACACATCTCAGTCTCTCAGTGACCAGTGAGCCCCGAGTCACCACAACTGTGTGGGCACATGGATGCCCACTGGCATCAATGGCACCAACAGGGCTACCAAGCAGCAGGTGTGCCTGCCCCCTCTAGGAACAGCTGGAGACAGGAGCAGCGCTGTGTGCTGAGATCCTGGGAAGCTGCAACATGGACATTAGGCTTTGGGAATTCCAGGCCCCTGGGGGGTTTTGGCATCTGTCCTACCCAGACCCTCTATTTTTACAATCTGATTTTAAAGCAAACACAACAAGGTAGCAGACCGTGGTACCTGACCCTTGTCAACGCCCTAGCAATGATGACATCCCCACTGTAACACAGCCTCTTTCCTCTCCTCTGCCTGCACCAGCTTCTCCCCCATCTCTCTGATGGAGCTCCACTCCCCAACCCTAATCTGTAACTTTCGTTCTGGTCCCTGACTTAGTGGTCCTTGGTCTCTTGCCTCAGCATCATCATGGAACATCACCACAAAAGGGCAGACGACTCAAAAGGAAGTCCCCATCCTTAGTGGTTGTGACCCAGGTATATACGAGGTGGAAGTGTATTAATCTGGTGTCTCAACATCAAAGGTCATTTCAAAATACCCACAGGATTTGTCATGGGACAAGAGAGGCCCTTTAAAGACTGGGATGGAGGGGCACCTGGGTGGCTCAGCTGGTAAAGTATCCACCTTCAGCCCAGGTCATGGTCTCAGGGTTCTGGGATCAAGTCCCACATCGGGCTCCCTGCTCAGCAGGAAGTCTGCTTCTCCCTCTGCCTCTGCTTCCGCCCCAGGACTTGTGCTCTCTCTCTCCATCTTTGTCCCACATAAATAAATAAACTCTTAAAAAAAAATAAAGACTGGAATGGAAACAAAAAAATAAAGGGAAGCAATCTAGGACGTTAATGCTGGAGAAATAACTGTGTTGAAGGAGTGATGTCAATTGTTTGCCCTCCCGAGCGAGCGGAGGGCAAACACACAGTCCAGAAGAACTGTATTCTGGGCAGCCTTCTTTTATAAACAGTGAAGCACATAAGTTACACACAGTATTTGCAAATCAATCAGGATGACAGTGCTATTTTTTCTCTCTCTCTTTTTTTGGTATAGTGGTAAGTACTATTTTTTTCTTTAAGATTTATTTACTTATTTTAGAGAGAGGGAGGGCACGCGTGCATGAGTGGGGTGAGGGGCAGAGGAGAAGGAGAGACAATCTTCAGGCACACTCCCCACTGAGGGCGGAGCCTGCCTCGGGGCTTGATCTCACCACCTTGAGATCCTGACCTGAGCTGAAATCGAGAGTCAGAGGCTTAACCAACTGAGCCACCAAGGCGCCCCCGTACTATTTTCCAAACAATGACAGAACAAAATTAAACTACAGAATTATAAAAATCAGTGGCCCCTTCTGGCTGGTTAAAAAGTACTGACAATGATCTTTTATCTTTAGATTTCAAGAGTCACTTAAGAAACAATTGTATAATTTCCCACATTCCCAGACCAACTAGCAAAGAAAAGTCATTTAGGAGATCTGCTCAAAGCAAAGCGTTCCCTGCGCCGCCTGCTGGTTCCATGTCAGCACTGCTCCAATAAAACCCCACAGGATTTCATTAGGGATGTTCATGCGAGAGTGATATGTCAGAATCCAAAATGAGAACATTTGCATATAGTAGGCCCAGCCAGTAAGGGAATAGGTTAATTAGCCCAAGGCAGCTCGAGGGAAGAAAAAGCAGCAGCATAAAAGTCCTTTCAAAGCCAAGCAAAATGTCAAACACATTCAGAAGAGGTCCATTAGCAATGCAAATGTAAAATTGCTTGTACAACCAAATGCACAATATACAAAACTAGAAAACCCCTCTGAAGGTACTTTTTCAAGAACCCAGCTTTAGCGAATCTGACAAGGAATGCTGAGTTGGTTCTCAGTAGTGCCCTGGTTTATTTATAGTGTTCACTGGAGACACACTGGCTTAGCTGGCCCTCAAGGTCTCTGTAGAGACTCCAGGGCTGGGCTTCTGCTAATGGATCACTAAGCCATACTGGCCTTAATGCACAGATTCAAATCTACTCTTCTGAAAAGCTATCCATTGATGAAAGTCTTTTCCAGATAATACTAATGATCAATCCAGGATCCAGAGATTAACACAGGCGATGGAAAACCTAGGGCCAGACTGATAAAAATTTCAACCTACCCTCCCGCTCCATTTAGAAGGACCACTTACCAGTGCAGCTTGGAGGAGACGGGGGCTCTCTAATTCTGGGGTCATGTGTCCTTTCTCTATGCTCACCTGCTCTCTACTATCTGAATCTCCCATGAGGGAGAAGCACTGTGAGGGGAGGGATTGAGTCGCTGTATTTTCAGAGAACCACCAGAGGGCACCACAGTTTGCCACTAGGTTCCTCCAAGGCTGTTCCATTGATTTTTCAAGGCATTGAAAGAATGGAGAGGTGTATTTTGAAGGTGGAAGAGCACGTAAGGGAAAAAAGCAAGAGAGAGAGAAAGAGATACAAAAAGGGAGAAGAAGAAAAAAGGAGAGTAGGATTTTTGCTTTCAGGGTCTCTTTCTAGCTGTAGACAAATGGCTTCAGTGTCCCTAATTTACCTTCTTGGGGATGAAACATACCAGTGTTTCACCCAGGCCCCTGGGGAGCTCACTTCTGGATGCACAGCAGAAAGGTTTCTTCCAACCCTGGGGCCACACACTATTTAAATGCTAAGTTACCAAAGAACCACACGTGCAGACCCATTGCACAAACATTATCATTAAGAAAGGTACTGGACGAATCAAGGCAAACTTACCGATGAGGATCTTTGTTCTGAATGCACTCATTTTAAGTGTCTTTATGTCTACGTTTTTATCTCTCTCTCTCTCTCTCAGCATTTTATAATTTAGCTCAGGGGCATAAAGCCTTGCTCTCCAAAGTGCTATCCTCAGACCCACAATGCCAGCCTCCCCCCCTACCCCCACTGCCCCCCAGCCGCTCTAGAAATGCAGGATCTCAGGCCTCGCCCACCCCTCCTGATTTTGAATCTGCATTTTAACAAGATCTCCAGATGATTCATATGCACAGAAAGGTTTCAGAACCTCAGGTATGAGATTGAATTTTCTAATCATCAGCTCCTAAACAAATTAAGCATCTCTAGCCTCTCTTTCTGGTAGTTTCTGAGAAACGAAACTGGGTGCTGCATATGCAAACACAGAGTGGCCTCGGAGATGAGCAGCTAATATTCAGGGAATATTCAGGGGGTTATTTTGGGGTCACTTAGCCTCAATATAGTCCTAAGTAACAGACGCTCCTTTTCTTCTGGTTCTTTGTGTCTCCAAAAAAGTATACAGAAACACACTTTAAAAAAGGTGTTATCAATTTTATATACGACTTAATCATCTTCCAAGAAGAAAAAGAAAATTCAACAAAGGAAGCCCCACTCTTCCATCTCTGCTATAAGTCAACAAAATTTCCCCTACTACCATGGATTTATGCTCTTTCAGAAATGACAGGAAAACGAGATGTCTTTGAGCTGGCAGATGTGGGAATGTGTCCCCACTGACTCTTAGTCTTGTAAATAACAACAAACTGCTTTGAGTGGGAGCCACTCCTTAGAACTTGATACACATAGTCCTAAAAATGCACCCCAAGGTCATGGCAGTAAACTGGGGTCGCTCTGCCCAGCACGCCCCGAGGCATGAGTTTCTCAGTTCGAGCGGATCCCACAGAGGCACGGTTTCCGAGTTAAAGAGGAAGAGCTGCAGAATGACGACTTTGGGTCAGTTCCAGAATAACTGTGTGAGCATTCAGGAGACACAACATCTGGCCCTGACAGGCAAGGTCACCAGGGCACGGCAAGGATTCTCTAAGTCCGGAATGTGCCAATCTTCCTTTCTGTTTTAGTCTGCTGCTAAGCTGGGAGGTCCACGTTGTACCCTGCAGGAGGTACTTTGTTGAGGTTAAATATGAAAAGTCAGCCTAACCCTGTCATCCGTGGGGCTTCCAGGATGGAGAAAGGTGGGCTGGATGGTAGTAAAATTAGATGCCTTCACAGTTGATTGGACAAGCATGCCCCAAGGGAAGTGGATCGCCCATTCATTCATCAACCACTGACTTCATTTCTAGTACGTACCGTGGGGCCCTAAGTGTTCAATGTCTGCGTGGAGCAGATGGCATGCCAGAACTATTTTTAGTTCCGTTCAACATTTCATTAGCGTTTTTGGTGTCATAGTTAGAGGTAAGAGAAAGCTGGAGGAGAGGCTTTGTCTGTTATTGCAATTAATATTCAGATACAGGATCCTCCACTTTTTGAGAGTTTGTGTTACACACTTTGCTTTTGCTAAAGACATGCATTAGCACCTGCTTTTGCAAACCAAAAGAAATCCAAAGAGGATTTTGCTCTTACGAGAAAGCCTAAAAGCAAAGGTAGCCTTCAGTCTGTTTTGCCGGGAGGGGCTGTAGAAGCAGCGTGCATCCTGAGCGGTGAGAGTGGCGCCACCAAGCGCTTTTCCTGGGAACTGCACCCAGCACCTCCGCTCTCCGCCGCGAGCCACTAGATTTTGAACCCTGTTTTGCGGCATCTGGGCTTTATCTGGATTTATTTTGCGCATCTGTTAGCAAGATGTGTCCTGAGGTATCAGAAAAGCCTAAGAGAGGTTATTTTGGGGGCCTGGGAACGCTAAAACCTTCTCCATGTAAATTGATGATAATTGCTTCTTCACTTAATGTCATTTTGGCATACAAGAGTTTTCATAGGAACACTCTACTCTCAGATAGTGGGGGGATCCTATATATCCTCCGAAGCTGGAAGTGATGGCACAAAACCAAGAAAATTAAGATTCATGGGGAAAAATGTAAATGCCTGCCTTTCGCTTTCAAGAGCTCAATGCATTTGCTAGCAGGGGCTGGAGAGATCTGGCTTAGGACTGGTTCAAATGAAGGAGCCCAGGAATCTTTTGTTTGGCCATCCATTTAAGAGGAACCAACAGTTTGGTAGGGGATCTGAAAGACTGGAGTAATTACCAGCGTCACTGATAGAAGCACAATGTTCAGAATAAAGGGATACACACTGCAACATCGTATGTTGGTAAAGCCACAGTCCAAGAGGTCAGGACACGGTGGGGTGGGGCCCGAGAGGAACGATCGGGTTAGCGAGAGGTCTGGACACAAGGCAGGCAAGGAACGAAGGGGCCAACGGAGAACGTACGGCCTGGGGAAGTACAAGAGAAGCCGGGCTGTAGGTAGAATGCTCAGGTCTCTCAAGGGGTCTCCCTGCAAGGGAGAAAACAGGCCTGAGCCCCACATTACACGAGTATGTACGCACAGTAAAAATCAGAGAGTAATCCGAACTGTTCGGAATGGGCTGGGCTGCCTAATGAGGCAGGGACCCCTTGTGTCACCCCAGTCACCGAGACCGCGTTTGGAGACTAGCTGAGGGTCCCAGCTAGGTGGGCCAGACCCCTTGTCCTGCCAGGTGCTGTGATTTTATCTGTGTCAAGGGGGCTTGCTTATTATAAGCCTCGCCAACTTTCCAATTTCGTTTTGCTCTGTCCTCCATGAAAACCGCTCATTTGCTCTCTCTGCTCTGCCTAGCATGGAGCTTCACTGGGCAGGTCTCTTGGTCCCAAATGAGGTAGCTTCTGAAGGGGACAGAGGTTCCCACCCAGGTCTCGTTAGCCCGGGACCTCTTGGGAGGGGAGCACATCTTTGCAGAAGAGGCTGATATTCTCACCGCAACACACACAGACCCCCCTTCTCTCCTCTGCACCCCGGGACATGGATGTCGATCTTCGCAGAAGTCAGCGAGCTCGAAGAGAAAAAAGCAAAGAATGACAGCTTGTCATGCGCCGTCTACCCAAGTGTCCCCTCATTTGTATCACTAATCAGACAGGGGAGGGGACTGAACAGCCGACCCCCAAAGGTATGTCCATTTGGAGCCAATGAGTGTGACTTTATCTGGAAAAAAGGGAATGTAAGCAAGGATCTCGGGAGGAGAGGATCCTGGATGATCCAGGTGAGGCCAAAATCCAATGACAAGTCTCCTTGTAAAAGAACAGCAGAGAAAGATTTGAGACTCAGGGCAGAGATAGTGGAGTTGTATGGCCCAAGGCCAAGGAACATCTGAGCCACCTGACGCTGGAGAAGTCTAGGACAGATCCTCCCTACGAGCCTTGTCTCCAGACATGTGACCCCCAGAATGGTGAGACAAGTTTCGAGGGTTTTACAGGACACCATGCTTCTGGCGATTTGTCATGGCGGCCCTAGGAGATGAGTATGAATGGCTTCCATTGATCGATCATCTGATACATGCCCATAACAACGACAACATCTTATTTACCCCTCACAACGAACTGCCGGGGTCTGTGTTTTTACCTCCATGAGGACACAGGCTTGGGTAAGGCCTCAGAATCCGAGAGGGGAGCTAGCACTGGAAACGACGTTCTTTTTCTTTCCAACCACGATGCTAGGCAGACTGCTGGAGCGGGATGCACCAAGCGCACGGCAGCCCAATGGCAAAGATCCTTTTCTTGCACGTGCAGAGGCGCCAGGGTGCAGGGAGGCGAGGGGGGAGAGAGAGCCAAGGAACCCGGAGCCAGCGCTCATCGGGGACTGTGGCCAATGCGGAATTCAGGGCCACGGGCTGGGGTGACTGAGGAGGAGAGACACAGGACCTTGTCACCTCACAGGTAAGTGAGCCGGGATCCCCAGCACCACTCAGCACCCAGCTCAATGCCACCCACCCAATTCTGATCCGGATCTTAGTAGAGCTGAGCCCCCTGAGAGAACACGAGATCATGATCCGAACCAAAGCCAAGAGCTGGATGGCTGGGTGCTCAGCCGACTGAGCCCCCCAGGTGCCCCTCATCTATCGATGGTTATGGCCGCAGGTGTGGACGCTAAACATACGACAGTGATTAGAAGGTATGAATCTGCTCCAAAGAACACGGAGCCCTCGGGGTGCTGCCTGGCCGGCATCGCAGCGAGAGACTGGGAGGCATCCTGATTGAAAGCCTCGGTGGAGAGGCTGGAGGGAGGTCCTCAAGCCACACGGCTGCTCTGGCTGTGCTTCTGCTGCTCAAGTCCTCCGCCCCGCAAGGAGCGAAGCCGCCGTGTCCCTCACCCCCGAGTGGGGCTCCCCTCTTCGCTACTCCTGGGAGCCCCGCAGACACACAGCCTTCGCCAAGTCTGGGCAAAACTTGACCCCGAGTCCCGGCTTCTGCCGTTACGGTTCCTAGCCAACACGACGACCGTGAAGACGGGGGCCGTTCTCCATGGGCTTTGTGCCCCCCACCACGGAAATGCAAGGAGATCGGTCCCGCGGACGGGGTCCACCGCAGGGGGACGTGGCCCGCGATCGTGGGCGCCAGAGGACAGGATGCGGGAAAGAGTGGGGATCGGGCCGAGCCTGCGGCTGGGCTGGGCTGTCCCTGGAAGTCAGCTCACATGGACTGTCACTGCAGCATCTGGGGAGCAGTGTCCCCTGGCAGCCTGCCCGGGCTGGAATTCCTGGAAAGGCTCACGACGGAAAAATAATCACTTGGAGGGAGAACCATCTGGACTGAAACCAGTCCCAAATGAATTGTCCAGCGGGGTTTGAGTTTTTAAGAAAAGCTGGAAATGCCTTCCTGTCAAGACCTTCCCTGGCTCAGTGCACAAGCCGATACCTTCCTGCTTTCCCGTGTCGTGGGGGCCCGATGCGCTCCCCGGGAACACCCGGGTCTCCGTGTATTCGCTGCTCTGGCTGAAGACGGGCAAGAGTTGGTTCCAGCACCTTAGACTTGCCCTTGAGTGAATCGTCCCGAGGGCAGTGGTGCTTGGCCCTCTTCATCGCCTCATCCCTGGGCCCCCCCGCGACAGGTGCACAGAAAGCTCTATAGTAACACCGAGCTGGGCTGGGAGGACAAAGAATCTATCATTTTCTTGGCTCTCAGTTCAATGTTCTTAGCACTACACGGGTATATCTCCCTACAGGATTCATTAAGTCTTCACATCCATCGGCATAGTTGCAATATCAGGGTAAGTATTAATATTTTTATACAAATACTGATAAGAGGGAATATTATACATATAATATTGAATGGCTAATACTGAATAACATGACTACTGATAGATACATAGCAATATTATGATTACTACTAATAAGAAGGAGAACAGAGCATAATAAAAGGAATAAGCTATGGGTGGGCAGGGTACAGGTTCTAAATCGGCCTTCGCCCCTCACTGCCTATGTAATATATTGTCTCCTTTAATGTCATTTTAATCTTAAAGGACAGGGGCGCCCCGTTTAGGGAGGAAAGTGTTTCAACGATGAGTCACATTGTAATTAACGTCTCTGCCAATTAAACGGACACACGCACAGCACCTGGCATAGTGTACACACTCAATAAAATAGTAGCCATGGTAATTTTGATTCGGCAAATGCTTTCTTGTGAATTCCCGGTTTTCTCCCGCCTCCATCTGCTGCTAATCACTCCTGGTTCCGTGCTAAAATGAATACAGTTACCTCCAAACTGTCAATCCTTTCAAACACCTGGGTGTTCTTCCCCCCCCCTTACACCTGCTGATTTACATAAAAGAGAAAGTCACGGGTATCTGAGAATTTATTTTCTTTCTTCAGTTGATCGCGGGGATGCTAAGAGTTTCCAAAGCACCGGCCCCTGGTCACACCAAAGAGCGTGCAAACCACTCAACATACACACCAGGAGAGAAAACAGGAAGGGGGAACACCAAGTTCAAGCTACAGGCATTTCCGGGTCAAGGGCAAGTGTTTGGGTTCTTCGTTCCTCTCTGCCTGCTTTTCCACGATACTTCTTGGATGAGTAATTCCCAAAAGGCCTGGTGGAGAAATGCAGAATCTTCTTTCCACATCCCACAGGAAGGCTGCCAGCTGTGTCCTTGCACACACTCTCCTCAGCTTTGCTGCACACCACAGAGCAAAGCACCAGCAGTAGCTACGGGGGCAGGGGGTGGGGGGCGGTGAGCTGAGAGCCTACCTGCCCCCAGGGGCCGGATCTCTGGGAGATCGGATGGTGCAAGTTTACGAACAGAGAATGTGAAAATCTCCACCACGTTAGAAAAATGCCTTTCTGGCCCCAAGGCCTTCTGGGGGGGGGGGGGTGCTCCTAAAGCATTACCGCCCTTGATGTGACTGGATGAAAGGATAATCCATCCACTAACGAGGCACTCCTCCAGGATAGTAAATGTTGGTTTCCTTCCTTTAGTTGTTTTCCGGTCTCTAGGACACTGTACCATTTTTCAGTCCTCTCGCCTACAAAGGCCCCGAGACCTCCTGGGGCCCAGCCTCCCCAAGGCAAAGCGGGTATCACAGAAGTCACCGAGGCTTTCCTGGGGCAGGCTAGAGCAATGCTTTCCAGACCTAACAACCGGTGCACGATCATGTGTGGTGAAGACGAGGGTGCTCAGACTCAAGGTGTAAGGGACTTGCCTGAGGGTGCGTGGCTCCTACAGGCACAAATAAGCCGAAGATCTTGGTGTATCTGCTACATACACCTGGGTTCCCAGTCTTGCATTTGTGCAGTGCACCGGCTGGTATGCCGTGCAGGGTTAACCTAACTCCAAGACCGCTCTGGCCTCTGGGACATCCTGCCTGATAGGAGTACGTCAGTTTGCCTGGGGCGTGTGGCCACCAGACAGCCTAACAGCACGAGTTAATAGGATGGGGGCTCTGGGCCAGGCGGTATCAGTTCCGACCTCTGGAGGAACACGCGATAGAAGGTATTCACCCGACATTTGGGAGGGGCTGGGGACAAAAGAGCAGCCACGTAGGTGGTCTGCGACTGAGCTCCAATAAAAAACTCTATGGACACGAAGGCTCTAGTGAATGTCCCTGGAGGGCAATGCTCCACTGGGGACACACTGTGGCGGGAGGATGTAAGGCCCTCCAGCTCCGTGGGGAGAAGGTGTCCAGAAGCTCGGCATCTTGGCGTCCCTCCAGCGTCCGTCCCATGTGCTTCTTCCCCTGGCGGATTGAAGTCTGGGTCCTTCCTCTGTGGTAACCTCCAACTGTGAGTGTAACAGCTTTCCACGAGTTCTGCGACTCTTAGTGAATTACCGAGACCGAGGGTGGTTGGGGGACCTCCCCCCAAATCTGTAACTGGCATCAGAAGTAAGGGCAATCGTGTGAGGACCGTTCTCTCTAACTTTGTATTGGGTCCATAAACACCTTTTTACAGCTTGTGATGATTATACATTTAAACAGATCAAGTAATAAAATAAACAGGGGCACCCAGGTGGCTCAGTCGGTTGAGCGTCTGTCTTCCACTCCAGTCATGATCTCGGGGTCCTGGGATGGAGCCCCGAGTTGGGCACCTTGCTCAGCAGGGAGCCTGCTTCTCCCTCTGTCCCTCCCCTTGCTCATGCTTTTTCTCTCTCTCTCTCAAATAACTAAATAAAATCTTTTTTTTTTTAAGATTTTATTTATTTGATCGAGAGAGAGAGAGAGGGAGAGAGGGAACACAAGCAGGGGGAGTGGGAGAGGGAGAAGCAGGCTCCCCGCGGAACAGGGAGCCCGACGTGCGTATCGATCCCGGGACCCTGGGATCATGACCTGAGCCAAAGGCAGACGCTTAAGGACTGAGCCACCCAGGCGCCCCTAAATAAATAAAATATTAAAAAAATAAACATAATAAATGAAGTCCACTAGGGTTCATGGATGAAAACAAGTCATTAACCAGCAAACGAGAGCAGAAAGGGGGAAGAGAACACAGTACCCAGTGTAATCCAGTCTGGGCTGGGGCCCAGTCCAGAGGGCCTCCCCATGGCTATTACCCAGGAGCGCACGCATAGTAGAGCATTGAGTGGTTTGATTTTCTAGGTCCAGAGTTCAGAGTATTGGCGCAATGGGGGCAGCCCAACTGCGAACTCCCTGTCCTCCCAATACTCTTCAGTCTGTGGGACAAACGGACTTGCCGGAAGTCTCCCGTGACCACTGGATACTGACCATCCCACCAGACCCATCGGAGGGCTGGCCCCCACCCGCGGGCTCTCCAGACTCCGGAGGAAGTACTTCCTGCAGAACACAAAGGAAGGTGCACGCGTGCCTGGGACAGCCGCCGTCTCCCTGTGTTCTCGGTTCTGCTTAACAGCAGGGGTGTCAGCAGCCGCAGCTCTGGGCTGAGAGACGAGAAACCGGGGGGCCTCTCTGCACCTCCAGACTGAGAAGTCAACCCTTGCTGCCCATCAGACTCACCTGGTGGGGTGGGGGGCGGGAGGCTTTTAAAAATAGTACCAATGGGGGCGCCTGGGTGGCTCGGTGGGTTAAAGCCTCTGCCTTTGGCTCGGTCATGATCTCAGGGTCCTGGGATCGAGCCCCGCATCGGGCTCTCTGCTCAGCGGGGAGCCTGCTTCCCCCTCTCTCTCTGCCTGCCTCTCTGTCTACTTGTGATCTCTCTCTCTGTCAAATAAATAAATAAAATCTTTAAAAACAAAAAAACAACCCCCCCCCCCAAACAGTACCAATGTCCAGACTCACTCCAGACGGCTAAATCCAAATCTCCGACAGCGACAGTGGGGACCAGCGCTGGTGTCTTTCAAAGACGCCCTGGGGGGATTCTAACATGCAGCCGGAGGTGAGATCACACACGTGACCTCTGAGTTCCTTCTACCTCCACCACACCTCGGCAGAATGCCCCAGTGATGCTTAAATACAGCATCCAATCCTCTGCCCCAGCCCGCCAATAGAAAGACGGGGTTCTCGCCCCCTTGGGCTGCACTTGGAACATCCATTCTATGTCCGCAAGGAGATACCATTTACACGCCCATGGGAATGGCCATTACTTAAAAATAAAAAAATAAAAAAAAAGAGAAAGAAGAAAAGGGAAAAGCAAGCACTGGAGAAGATGTGGAGAAATTGAAACCCGCGTGCACAGCTGGTGGGAACGTATAATGATGCAGCCGCTGGGGAAACCCGTCTGGCGGTGCCCCAGAAAGTTCAACGGAGAATTGTCACGTGACCCAGCAATTTCGCCTTCTGGGTGTATGCCCGGAGGAGCTGCAAGCAGGGGCTCAGAGGACCCTGTACCCTAGTGTTCACAGCAGAGAAAAGCTAGAAGTGACTAGACCGTCCATCAGCAGATGCACGGATGCAGTAAACGTGGTCTGGCCACACAATGGGCGATGTATTATTCAGTCTTTAAAAAATTTTTTTTATGTATTTATTTGAGAGAGCTCATGAGCAAGGATTGGAGCCGAAGGAGAGGCAGAAGCAGGCTCCCCGCTGAGCAGGGAGCCCGATGTGGGACTTGATCCCAGGCCCCTAAGGTCATGACCTGAGCTGAAGGCAGATGCTGAAAATCTGAGCCACCCAAGTGCCCCTACAATTCAGTCTTAAAAAAGAAGGGGATTCTGATAAACGCTACAAGATGGGTGAATCGGGAACCATCAGGCTGAGTGAAAGAAGCCAGATGCAGAAATACAGAAATACCAATGTACAATTCTCCTTATAAGAGGTACTTAGAAGAGGCAAATTCCCAGAGACGGAAACTAGCACAGAGGTGACGGGGGTTTAGTGTGTACACAGAGTTACTGTTTTAGTTTTAGCGTGTACACAGAGTTAGTTTGGGATGATGAAAAGGTTCTAGAGACGGGAGTGGGGAGGGCTGCCCAAGAATGTGGATGTGCCCAATGCCACTGAAGTGTCCGCTCAGAAGAGGTTAAGATGGGAAATTTTATGTTATATATCTTTTATCACAATAAAAAAGAATTTTTCAAAACGACAAGGCACGATTTTAAAAGTCCGAAGATCCAGGGCAATTTTGTTTTCAAACTGGGCTGTGCCCCGTGCACCACCCCCACGCCCGGGTACCCCCCAACTCCCCCCCCCATTCTGCCTGGAGATGCAGGGCTCACCGAAACACCTGCTGGAGATCGCCTGTGTTCCCTGGCCAGACTTCAGAGCATCTTTAAAAGCCCTCAAGAGGATGTGCACTTTTTCACATTCCCAACAGGGACGACGAGCCGTGAGAAGGTAAGGCATACAAATTTCAGGTGCGCCCCCAAACTCTCTATCCTGTGGCTGCTGGCCCAGCACAGAGGGCTGGCCGGCTTCCCCGACCTCCTCTGCCCCCTTGTACGTCAGTCCCCGGGGGATGCCAGCCCCGCCCTCCGTATCAGCGACAGCAAGCTTTGGGGGAAGGGCCACCTCGAAAATATGTTCAGTTTTGCAAGCCTGTCCCAACTCCGCTCTGTCACCACAGCATGAAAGGGCCACAGATAACACGGAAGCAAGCGGCCACCGCCGTGTCCCATTCCAACCCTCCAGCACGCGGGGCCTCCGGCCTCCGGCTGGGCATATCCCTCCGCTCTGGGCCCTTCCACGCCAGCTGCCGCCCCTCCACATATACCCTGTTGCCTCTTTTCTAATCCAGTGGTTCTCACATCTGGAGTCCCAGAGGCTACAGGTGCCGGTATCTGGGAACCATACTTTGAGCACCTCCGTTCTAAGTCACCTTTCACGTGTCCCTTTCCCAACCCCATATCCTATGCCTCTCCTCTGTGTCCTGCTCTGCTTCCCCACCCCTGCTGCCCACACACTGTCCGACCGCTCTCTGCTCCACTCTGCTCCCAGTCCGGCCCCCGCGCTAACACCAGCCACCCCTCCCCCCTCTGCCTACAGCGGGAACCCTGTTACTTTCTTTTGTAAACACTCCCCGAATCTCAGCCAAGCCACACAAGACCACTGCAGCCTGAGCCATCCCCTCCTTCTCCGAGGCTCACCAGCGCTTACGATAACTACCCTGGTCTTACTGGATGGCCTTCACTGTCCTTGAAACTTGTTTTTGGGTGTCCTCCTCCTTAGATCGTGACCCCCTCGCCCCCCGTGCTGGGTACAGCCTGAAATGTCATCACCCCTGGACATTCCCAGTGGCTGACCTGTCCTTGCTGGTTTACTGTCTTCATCCCGTGTCTGCCTACTGCAGTTTCGTCTTTCCTAGAAGTTGGCTCCTAAAAGGCAAAAGCGTTTCTGGATCTTTTCCTAGGTTCCTGGATATAATGATACAGTCCTGGAGCAAACACTGAACTCAACGACAAAGAACAAAATACTGTGCATTCGAAAAGCATCTGTGCTTAGAGATTCCATTTCAAACACAAATTCTCATGTGAGATGATTAACCTCCCAGCCTTCCTGCAGCAGGAAGTACAAGTGGGCCGTGCGAGAGGTTGTTAAAGATGTGTGCTAGCTGGGAAGGCCTCTGGAAGTCCACGGCCAATGATCCCAAACTGTGTCCAGATTGTTCTACCACCGATCCCAAGGAAATGCTTCTGGTCGTCTTTGGATTTACTGGAAGGAAGATGTATTTACAAAGACAACAATTTTATTGAAACCAGCCTAAATCAAGCATAGAAAGGACGGGGAGACAAGCTTTAAGTCAGCCAAGATAAGAATTCTCTCCGAAATAAATGTTTGTTTTAAAATTAGGGGTATGACTCACTGGGTGAATGGGAACCTGAGTTCTGACCCTCCAAAGATGAATGGTTCATTCTGAAAAGCAGACTGAGGGGGAGACCTACTTCCTACCTTCGTTTATTTCAGAAGGAGACTACCGGGGGAAGCCGAAGGTACCCCTGCGTCGTCATTTCCAATCACCAGCAAAATGGACAATGGGATGACTCGCTACCCGCAGCTGTTTTTAATCAAAAAGCTGACTCATTACTTCAGTCTCTCTTGGGGCTCGCACGCAGCCGGCATGAAGCCGGTGGAGCCCGGAGGACGCTGAATGGGCCGCCGGGGGCCCTACAGAACGGGCTGCCGAATGGCTCCCCCCGCACCTCCCCCCAGCTTAGCATCATTAACTTCATCAGGCATTCATTCACTAAAAACAATATTTCACGCTTTCCCGGGAAGAATGTCAGTACCCTGGAAGTCAGGCACACTGTCAGGTCGACGGCACTCAGCAGGAGATGTTGGGGGTGGTTCTGGATTCTCTTATTTAACTTGGGGTCGGGGAAGAAGGGAATCACCCCTCTGTGCGGTCCTTCTTGGCCATGCAATGAGACAGACGTTGTCATGAGACGCGGGTCAAAGAGAAGAAGCCCTTTGCCGATTCTTTGCATTTCAACGCTTTGGGCACTGCTCTTGCTGGGAAATCAGGGCACCGCTGGACTTCGGTATCGCACGGATCTAGGCTCCACCGCCGGCTTTTGGCCTTTGCTGATGGGTGACTTTAGGGAAGCTACTGAATTTTCCAAGCTTTGATTTCCTTTTTTCAAAAAAGGAGATAGTAATAAACCCTAGCTCATGGCGTTGTTACGGGAGCGCGCGGGATAGTGCGGCCAGTTCCCAGCATACGGGCTGGAGTATCTCGAAACAAGTGACCTCCAGCAATGAACCGCTTCAAGCATCAAATGACCTTCTGTTGGGGGATTGAGGGCACAGGCCTGGGACCCTAACGGCCGGCGCTGTAATTCTGACTCCTTCGCCTGCCAGCTGTGGCTCCATCCCTTGATCACCAAGGTGGGAATAGTATCAGCACTTACCAGCTCACACGTCCAAAGAACCTACACCAGGGTCTGGCATACTGCACAGACGATGAATACTAGCTGTGGATATCAGCGTTACCTCTCGAGAAGGGCCCCCACGCCCCTTCACGTAGGGCGCATTTTCATCCCTGTTACAAGAATACTTTCCTTCCTTGGCTTCTTTCCCCGATTCCTTTGTGGATCCTGGCACCGGCCAATTCCAGCAAAGACATTCGGTGAAACAATGTCTAATTAAAAGGTTCCTTGCCTCACCTCGGTTAACGAGGGATTTTTTAGTCTGATCTCTTCAGAAAGTTTACCAAGTCTCTAGAACCGTCTTTAGGAAATAATCCATGCTGGTGGGTTGATAAGTTTTTCCCCTAAACTGGACTAAGGCCCGGTCTGCAGAACAAATGCTCAATTTTATCTACATTCAAAAATAAAATCCAGGGGCACCTGGGTGGCTCAGTGGGTTAAAGCCTCTGTCTTCGGCTCAGGTCATGATCTCATGGGTCCTGGGATCGAGCCCCGCATCAGGCTCTCTGCTCAGCGGGGAGCCTGCTTCTCCCCCCCTCTCTGCCTGCCTCTCTGCCTGCTTGTGATCTCTCTCTCTGTCAAATAAATAAATAAGATCTTTAAAAAATAAATAAATAAAATCCAAATGCACGCGTGCCTTAAATTTGGGTTTATCTGTATTATCTGCTATGTATTCCTGCGGTATAAATAGAAACTCTGGGGTGCCTCGGACAAGGAGCACGCTACACTCCTAAGGCACAAATATGCATCACAAGTTAAACCAATCTCTTTCCTACTGAACCTCTTCAGAATACCCATTCCCTCCCGAGTCTCTATGACTTTAGGCGTGCACACGCAGAAACGGCAGGCGAAGGCCCTCATAGCAAATGAGAGACCACAAGCCACATTGCTGGGGGCTGGAAGCACAGAAGGGCTGTGTTTGCAACTGGAAATAAAATGCCCAATGGACAAATGAAATGCAATAAAGTCAGTCAGTGCCCTGTCGACAGCAAAGCTCATTTCCCCTCTGCACTCGGGGGCCTTGGAAGACCGTTCACCTCTCTGAGCCCCCCTCTCTCCTCCTTTGTAACGTGTAAACAATAATGACGTTCTCAAAAGTTCACCGCCAGAGAGGACCGGGCGTGTGAGAAAGCGCAGTGTCCATCACAGGAAGAATCCGAATACATTTTCTTACCCGAACTGTAGGCTCATTCCCCTGACAGCCGATAGGGAACTTCTGCACGGGCGCTCCAACGTCCCTCATCGTGCCTCTCAAACCAGCATCTGCTCTGGTTCCACACTGGTGCTCATGGTTTGGCGCCATTTCCCCAGGGGCGAGAGCAGAGCCTCATCCCTGTGTCCAGTTACTGCCCTGGGTTTGCCCGTCTTCCTTCAAAGTGTCCCAACCGCCGGGGGAAAGAGGCTCCCATCTCCCACCTCTTTCCATTCCCACTGTGGAGTAAGGACTTGGCCTTGCCCAGAGAAAGGGCTAGCCTTGGCTCGGGGCTGCGGGAGGCCATCTACGTTAGACCTGATCGGAGCACCTGTGCTCAGGACAAGTTGCAGAAGGCAAGTCTCTGCTTCCTCATCTCGAAATGGGGAGAAATAAACACGCCCTGCAGGAGTGGGGTGAGCACTAAGTGAGGTACTATGGATCTTTTTAAAAGATTTTATTTATTTATTTGAGAGACAGAGAAAGAGAGGGAGAGCGCCGAGGGAGAAGCAGACTCCCCGCTGAGCAGGGAGCCCGATTTGGGGCTTGATCCCAGGACCCTAAGATCATGACCTGAGCCGAAGGCAGACGCTTAACCACTGAGCCACCGAGGCACCCTGAGATACTACGTATGAAACACTTAGCACAGTACCTAAGCACAGAGCATTCACGTATGAGCTAAAACATATGAGCTAAAACATGCTTCTGGCGTTCAGTAGGAACGACCACCATGTTCGTTTCTTTTCCCTTATAATTACGAGGGGAAGGAAACGGTCTGAGCACACAGAGTTCTGCCAGCACATTCAGTATTTTCATTATTTGCCACTGAGTGTTGTCACTTTGAGTTTTGCTTTTTGCCCTCCTTTTCAGAGATCTACCATTTTTCCTGATTGATTTTTTAAAAGTTCTACTTTGTTCTTATGTATGTGGGATCAATACGTTTTCCTTAGAATGTAATTCCAACAGACTGAAGGGAGCCTGCGCCTCATTTCAGTGTTTCAGCTTGGATCCATCAGTCTCCCCTGATTTAGTGATGGCGACTACAGATGGAGTTCCGGATGTTGCTGAGGGCCACCACCTCCCTGCTCTTCTACGGACTATACTTTTGATTGAGAAATGGAAGAAAAAGACTTTATTTCCATATGAGATAACGTCTTAAAGCAGGTTAGGCTCTTCCTATAAAAAATATATATGTAATATGTATATAATATATATATCATATTTTACATATAATACACATTATACACAATATAAAAATGGACATATGTAAGATATCTATGTCCATTTTTATATTATATAATGTACATTATATGTAAAATATGTATTTTATTATATATAATATATATTATATATAATTATATATATTATGTATAATATATATCATACACAATCTTATATATAAAATCATATATCTCATATATATCATATATAATATAAAATAGACCTCTTACATAAACATATTACACATATAAAATACATATTTTCTATATTTTATATTAGATATGTAATGTTATATATTATATACAATATAGAAATACCTATTACATGAAGTATGTATTTTTCATATTATATATAATACATAATATTATATATATATAATATATATAATATTTTCTATTTTTATTATATATATAATATTTACATTTTATAAATAACATATCACACACATATAAAATATGCATTATATATAACATATTACATGTATGATACAAAACACATATATTGTATATAATATAAAACATATCTATTTGACATCGTTCAACATTTTTTCATAAGCACATGGCTGAAAAATTGGGATCCATCTCCTTTCTATAGTTTCGAAAAAGCTCTCGTTTGCCTCCATTTTGCTCTGGTTCTCACCCAGGCGACGGGTGGACGGCGTGGTGAACAGGAGCCACAGGCAGCGCCCGGGCCAATCAGTAACATTTCCAGGGCAAGTGATAATGTGGAGCCGTCACCCACATACAGCAGCACAGACGCAGCGTTTGCCGCTGCGAACTTCGCAGCCGGCTCTCTGGGGGCACTAGAAGGGACGGGCCGGGGACATGTGTGCAAACCGCAAATAGCCAGGCCTGAGTAATGCGAAAGACAGGGGGGTTTTGTTTCCTATTTCACAGCTGGCTTGAAACTTCCCTCAGGACTGTACGTAAGATGACGTTTTCATTAAAAGCATGGATTTATAAGGTCCCTCCCAGAGCATTAAGTTCCTACACCACCATCGTGTGTATCACAGGGAAGTTTCTGCAACTGAGTCAATTATCAGAAATGCCTGTGACCTTGGGAAATACCCCTTCTCTGTAGTTTTCCTACATCTGGGGGGGGGGACCCAGGAATCTGTAGTTTTAAAAACTCCCCGGGTGATTCTGATTGGCAGCTACATTTGGGAACCTCTTTCACTAAACCCGTGGTTCTTAACCTTGGCAGCACGTGAGAATCACCTGGGGGGATTTTTAAAAGTCCTGTTGGTCAGGCCACACCTCAAACCAACATGTCACAAAGCCTGGGGTGGGACCCGGCATAGAGAATCTCAGTCAAGATTGAGAGTCACCGCCCTAGACCCTAAGATCCCTGGGGGACACATGGGGTCACGCAGAGAGCCCCTCCCCGATATCTAGGACAGTGCCCACCATGGGGTAGGCTCCCCACAATAAAGCCACGGGGACTGTGTTTTTAAAGCAGAGAAGCGTCCCAACTACAGAGAAACACAATCGGAATGCCCAGTTCCAGGCCCATCTAGAAACATACTGAGTTCCCATCCTGTTTGTTGACCCGCACGGAATTTACTTTTACTGGACTTGGCTCTCCCCAGAAAGCCAAGTCCAGTCTTGCAAAACCTAGTCTTTCTGCGTGGGTGGGAGATGTACAGAGGATAATGGAATCTCCTATGATTTGGGAGGGCACAGAGCTCTGCAAAGAGCCCCCCAAGTCGCTCGGAGGCCAGCGTCTCGATCAGGAGAGGCTGGCTGGTGCCTGATGTCATGTGGGCCCTCCCCCCAGTTTGTGACGGGAACAGGGAGTACGCCACGTAAGCAGCAGGCCCCCAGTTCTCTGCTGAGCGCGACGCTTGTGGAGGAGGTGTCCCATTCCAGCTTCCGGTCGGAAGCACAGACCCAAGCGCCACTGAAGGCTCGGCGACCCGGCCCTCCCAGCCCCACTCCCACCGCTGCCGCCCCTGTGTCCTTTGACCCCGGTGCCACCCGAGCCTCCAGACCCCACTGTGCACATCTTCCCTCTTTCGCCCTCCCTTGATAAGAGCAGGTATTGATCCGAATTATGAAGACCCCCGTGACAAAGTGTTGAGCGCCTTTAACTCACTGCAAACGAAACAGGAAAAAAAAAAAAAAAAGAAAAGAAAAGAAAAGGAAGGTCCTTTTCCTTGGGACTGAGCCAGTTTGATGAGAGCAGAATTGTACCAGCTTGGCCGCCCAGGGATGCTACCGTACTTCTATAGGACCGTGTGCGCCGAGCACCTAAAGCAGGGGCGCCGAGACACGGTAATCCAGCCTCATGGAAAACAGCAGTCATGACTCCCCGCTAGCTTCCTCTCTCCTCGGTGCTAAGAACACCTACTCTTCGAGACAGGTGACTCACCTGCTGCTTTCCCGGCAGGCTCTGCTAAGTTAAGACACAGATAAGAGCAGTTCTGACCCCAATGGATGAGCTCGGTGGGGAAGAGGAAGGCTCGTCCATGAGAAAGGCACGTCTGTCCCCTTTCTCACCATCCTTCAGACTCGCCCTGCTCTTGCCTTCTCCTGTAGCCACAGACGCCCCAGCCCCAAACGCCCCTTCTTAAAAAGAATAGAGGAAGGGCTTCCCCTGGGTGCGCCATGGACAGAGCTCGCGTCCTCCTTGTCATCACTCTCCACTCTTCCTCCTGAGAGCTCGAAGGCTCAACACACGGGAAGAAGCCATTCAGGCATGTGACCTCAAAGGCACCTCTCGCTTACAACATCTGCGTGACTTGGATGCAAGTAAGTGAGTACTTGGTTTTCTTATCTCGACACACGGGAAACTTCCAAGGAGAGATTCCCTTCTCCTTCCTGTCTGCACCGTGCAAAACGTATCCAGCACTCCCTGGACAGAGGAAATCAGGGACTGAGCAACCACACAAGTCATGGATTTGCACCTCTTCCCTGCTCGTCCTAGAGCCTGGAAGGCTGCACAAGAAAGTTTTTCTGACCTCCTTTGACCTCCGCTGGAATATGGCTCCCCTGTCCACTCCCCTTGGGTCTCCAACCAAAGGCGAAATGAAACAGGGCTGCATTTGATTCCACACACGATCTCTTTGCTGTTGGCAATGTTCTGGGAAGAGTAACGTGCTTTGCCCTCCGATGAATAACGTTTTCCAAATCTATCGTCAAGGCCCAAATAATTGTTAGTCTTTTCCTCCATGGTGTTTTTTCAATATCCCTCGGCAGACGACCGGCAGAGAGGGGGATTACAATACCTCAGTCTATCACTTGTAAGCTGCCAAGAACAGTGTGACCTGTCCAGGAACGAAACAAATCACAAGGACAAGTAAAGGGATACCAGGAAAGTTGCTTGAGGTTCTTTGCGAGAAAGTGTTTCGTGTATGCAAACCCCCCTGGGTTATCCGATGTCTTACGATCCCAGCACAGTGACTGTGTACAAACGTCCTTGGGACCGGGCTTCTCTTCTAAATGGTAGCTCAAAGACAGTCGGCGAATTTTCAAGTTAGACATTTGTCAAACATTTTTAGGAAGATAAATCTTGAGCGATCAACATTTGGACTGCATTCAAGAAAAACCTAAAGCCCCTGAACCCTTCCTGGATTTGGGGTTGCCGTTCCAGAGGTCCAGACCGCAAGGGCAGGATTCGTGGAGTAAACCAACACAGAGGGTTATGTGACAGCAAAACAGCGTGTGACACCAGCCCCTTTCATCTCTTTCCATCAGCGTTTCCAATGCTGGTCTCAGCATCAGGCCAAGATACCCAAATCCCTAAGGAATGCATACAAAGTCTACCAAGGCTTTTAGTTAGTAAGTTACTCCACTTATAAAATAGAATCTCTTTTTTCTATAGGTGGCAAAACCGAGGCCCAGCGAGATGGTTTGTATTATCAAGGTCATAGAGCTTTAGAGTGTGTTTTATTTAAAGGCAGAACCAAGACTAGAATTCTGTCTCTCCAACTCCTACTTCATCGTACCTTTGACTCTCTGCCCCATCTCTCCATGCAGAAGGCTACAGTCAAATCAGAGCAGGCTCCCAGGGTCTCGACTAATGAAGCTAAGACGAGTACGGAAGAGAGGTAAGAAGAATTAGCAAGGCTCAGTGAGTTCCTGGATGAAGCTGAATTTTGGCCAAAGGAATGAGAGTGCTCAAAAGGGAATAAGGGCATGACCATTATCAGACGAACGAAATGAGAAGGATGTTATTCTGCAGGAGGAGAGGGTAATCAATTTAAGACTCATTCCACTTTACATGTCTCTAAGACAAGTACATGGTATGGTGCTCCTGGGAGCACCATCCTGGGGTGCATCCTGGGAGGATGGGGAGCAAGCAAGGAGCCCAACATTTCAGAAGCTGTACCAATATCCCACGAGGAAAGTTGAAGGTGGGAGAGGTACCCAAGGAGGCCAGAAAAAAGGAAGAAGGGCAAACACCTAACTCCGGTTAAAGAGAGGAAAAGTAGTCAAGAAGATGGAAGGAAACTAAGGCCATCGACTATATTAAATGTAGCAGAGAAACTGAGAAAGGCATGACCGAAGAACATTGGATTAGACCAGTGGTTCTCAATCTATGATGAACATTACAAGCCCTGGAGAGCTTCTAGAAGATACTAAGCCAGAATGTGGGTTAATAACCACTAGATTAAGCTGTGTGGACACAGATGACTTGACGGGTGCCTGGGTGGCTCAGCTAGTTAAGCATCTGACTCTTGGTTTCAGCTCAGATTGTGAGCTTAGGGTCATGGGATCGAGTTCTGCCTTGGGCTCCAATCAGAGTCGAGTCTGCTTAGAATCCTTTCTCTTGTTCTCTTTCTGCCCCTCCCCCAGCTCACATGTGCCCTCTCTCTCAGATAAATAAATAAAATCCTAAAAAAAAAAAAAAAAAGCTGTGTGGACACAGATGACTTCAAAGAGAACAGTTTTACAGTCTTACTTTAAAGTAGCAGAATGGATATACTAAGTGACATCTTAAATGTGTTTTCCAGCCCCTAGATTCAATGGATAAATTTGCATTATTGATGATCTTATTTTAAAGTTACGTGTGTCAGTGGGAAATAATGTGCCTGAGTCATATTCAGCATCTGAAAATCGCATGCTTGGGATGACATTGGCTCAGCCTCCCACATCATCAAGCGAATGCTTGAATAAACAGATGGGCTTTGTACAAGTGCCCTGAAAGCCAGGAAACATGATTATGTTTGAATTTAAGGGAAGTAAACCTCTTCGAAAACACTGTGCCTGTGGTTTGCTCTCTCTTCCACTGGTTTTAAGTCTTGGGCTCGTTCATGGGGACCCTGTGGCCAATCGCAGCTCTTCTGATGGTAACATACTCGGTGAGAGGTAATGTACATCACCTTCTCATTCCCCTTGGTGACCTGGCAAGTTTACGTCTCAAAAATACAGCAAAGACGACCCCCCAACACACACACAGTACCCTTAGATGTCTGTTTCCATCATCCCAACGCATCATCTGAGCCCTTACCTATATTCTGGATTCTAGAATAGCCCCGACCATTTGTTATAGAACAACACAAGATCACAAGTTGAATTCAGCACATGATACCACCTTACTGATTCCAGATAAATGATTCCCAGGGACGAGGTAGCACGGAGCCAGCAGCTTCTTCAATGGAGTAGCACATTTACAACATGCATCTAACTTATTGTAGACACAATGAAAAGGTTCAATAGTTAATATTTCTGGGGCCCTGTAGAAAGCAAGTAATGTACTACTACCCAAAGACTCATGAAGCATCTAAAGGGCGAGAGGGATGGGGAAAGATAGTTAGGAGGACGGCTCTGTGTAGGGACATTAAATTCATAGCCAAGAGGGTAATACTGATTATTATAAAATCCGGAGTAACAAGGAGAGGTGGGGGGAAGACAAAGAAAGAAGATGGAACTTAATGTTTCATTCAGTTCTGTTTTGAAACAGGATTCAGAAAGGATAATGTACCATTTGGTATTAATTATTTTGGTTCGTGCACATGACTAATTATTTCTACAGCATTTAAGATCTCTTTAAAACAAACATATTTTGCACAAATACACCCACCTTTCAAAAATATGCCTTTTATCCCCTCTTCCAGAGCTCTGAGGAAGTTATCTGATGGATCGTCTTAGGGGCAGCCCTCTGGGAGTAAAAGTTGATTGTATGCTAAAAATGTAACTGGCCCTTAAAACTTGTATAAACAAATTAAGGGAAAAGACATTGCAGCATTTATAAACAAAACGACTCTCAACTTTAACCTGCAGTTAAAAAAAAAAGTTCAGTCATAAATTTACTCCCAACAGATTCCACTATCCTCTCTCTTTCCAAACTTCTCCTCCTCCCACATCCCCCCAGTTGTCTTCATGTCAGACCCATAATTCAGTTGTCTGGTTTGAACTCATTACATGAATCATTATATTTGATTTCTCTGCAAGGCCAACCTCAAGTACCGATCTTCTGATCCTAAGTGATCCATGTTTCTGTGCTCTCAGGATTCATTCACGCAAGAGTTTCTCTGTGGGCAACCAAATCGCAAGGGAGCAGCGCCATGTTGCATTATTATCTGGGGAATGTGAGTGACTTTCCTTTACCTCAGTCAGCCCTGCTGGGTCCAGCTAATGGACATCTGCTGCACTGAGTGCTCTGCAGGACCAGTGCGGAAATGGGAGACAATGGAAGCTGCTCTAGCCTTACCCCCAGATGAACCAGCTGGTGATTTTGGAGAGAAACAAGGCAGCTAGTTCTCCTCCTGAATGGATGCGATTGGAGGCTCAGCTCTGAGCAGCCCTTTGTAACCATCTGGAGCTTTCTGCCCCTAAAGCAAGAAGCTAGTTCCCATCTTGGTACCTCAGAGAAAGGACAGGGCTGGCTGGCATCGGGGGACATTCCCAGGAAGCCACCTGGTGTCCCTTGGTTAGCGCTGTCTTCAAATACTCATGCTCTTGTGCTGGGCCCGGCCCTCACCACCCTCCCACCACCTTGGCTCCCATTTACTGACTTCACCGCTTCATTCCTGTCTGGTCCCTCTCCTGTTCTCACCTCTCCGCTCCAGAGGGAAATGAAAGGATACGTCCCCATGAGTCTTCCCACCAGGAGCACTGGAGCTGTTGCTATCATTTCTTCATACATGGACGGTGATGTGGGGCAGAGAAATACTTTAGAGGCCTATGTGTTTTGGGTAAGATTTCAGATCCTTTTTGTCAGAATATAATTTTTTTAAAGAATTTTTTTATAAGATTTTCATTTTTTATGATTTGTAGGGTTTTTTTGTTTTTTGTTTTTTTGTTTTTGTTTTAATTTGACAGAGAGAGACACAGTGAGAGAAAGAATACAGCAGGGAGGGTGGGAGAGCAGGCTTTCCACTGAGCAGGGAGCCTGATGCAGGGCTTGATCCCAGAACCCTGGGATCATGACCTGAGCTGAAGGCAAAGGCTTAACCACTGAGCCACCCAGGCACCCCGTCAGAATATAATCTTGCTCCTACTCTTACTACACAAGGTTCTCTATTTATAAAGATACGTTATGTGCAGTTTATGTATAGATTTAAGTTCCAGCACTTACTTTAATCCCCAATCCACTCATTTAACAAAACTAGCTTTAAGGCTTACTCTGCATTAATGAGGAGTAGAGATAATAACTAGTATCTATAAAGTGCTTACTACTATATGCTAGAAGTAAGCTTTCTTTTTTTTAAAAAAAGATTTATGTATCAATATGAGAGAGAGACAGAAAGAGAGAGAGAGACCACCTGAGTGAGCGGGGGATGGGGTGGGGTGGGTGGGAGCAGATGGAAAAAATCTCAAGCAGACTCCCTGCTGAGCATGGTGCCCGACTCTGGGCTCGATCCCACGACCCAGCGATCGTGACCTGAGCCAAAGTCAAGAGTTGGACACCCAACCAATCAAGCCACCCAGGCCCCCAAGCTAGTATTTTCTATGGAACATCTCACTGAAGTAAGTATTCCCCCAGCTGCCATGATCATATCTGATTGAATGAGATGATTCACAGCTACAAAGATAGAGCTACACAACATATATGTACATTGACCCTTTGTGATTGGACCTCCCCCATTTCTATCCCCATCTCCCTTATTTCACCTCTAAGAGAGTTTTTCTGGGAAGAGGAATGCTTGCTAAATGCCTAGTTCAGTGTTGGAAATACAAAGGGAGGGACATGGAAAACAGAATCTCTCAAGCTCTAGACTCTCAGCTCCCCACTTGCAAGCATATGCCTTTCATTCTTCATTCCTCTCAACCCTGACATTGGCCACACAACACTGTGTACATATGTGACAGGACAACACTGAATGTTACACAAATTAATTCCATAACGTGCTTATCTTATGTCTTGTAACAATCCTAAATGCTTACGCATATTTGTTGTCTGGGCTCTTCTGGCATCTCCCATGAAGGACACAAAACAAATCCAGATTTGGAGTCAAGGTTCAGCGAAGAGTAGCTAAAGTGTGAAGGGGGACACAGCCGTGGTATAAAGAAGGCAAAGCCAGTGCTCTGTGACATGAATTGGTCTATTGAGCGTGGTGGGTCTTAGCCACTGGAGAAGGCCAAGTGCTCCCCACACAGAGGAAGCCTTCCTCCTGAGATTTTTAAGGTAGAACGTACTGAAGGCCTGGTTCTACTCCCACCATCTCAAACTAGCTAATTCTCACTGTATTCTCAAAATTTACCGGGATACTCCTCCTCTCAATCAGCCTCCTCTCCATTCTGGTTTTTTGCTTGGGTTGGCCTGGGCTGGGGAGTGGAGTTAGGGGTGAGTGTGGAAGCATTTCATGGGACCTGGGTGAAGGGGGGCGCGATTTAGATGAGGGGTTGGCTGAGACAACTCCCGGAACCTGACGTCACTGATAAATGTTGGGGCCATGACATCTGGGGAGATCTTTTTTGTTAAGTGACTTTGCAATAGACTCCCAACCTAAAATGGCCAAGTCGATGGGAATTTCTTGAGGCCTGGGGCAGGCTCCAGAAATCATTCTGATTATGAGACAAGGCATTTCAGCAGTAGGCACTCACTTTCATTTCCAAGCACAGGACTTGAAAGTGTCTAGTTCACTAAGTTCGATAGCTAGCGTCTATTAAAGGAGGACTCTGAAGGATGACTGAAGACCTCTTGGTATTTTAATTACACTAAACACTGTCACTCGGGCAGCTGGAATGATGTGAGTCTCACTATTGAGTTTACAAAAAAGAATCCCCCAAGTTGAATTGCCTATCGTTGACTAAGTGGGGGGCACCATTTTAGAGATAATTTCATGCCAAAGTTCCAGATATTTTTAGGTTGTTAAGCATAAAGATGGTCTGCTTCTGCTTCTCAAAAATACAAATACCTCTAACGTTCCAGAGACCTAGGTTTTTAGCCCAATAGGAAGCTGTGGCACAAGATGAATACCACAGTGTTCATGGAGGTGCCCTTCTACTTACATCCCACTTAGGAAGCCAGAAGTGACCCATTCATTGGGATTATGCCACAAACATTGTATGGATCAGGGGGCTCATGAGGGTTCTGGGACAGGACAAAGAACTTGACCTAGTGCCATGTCTCCCTCACAGAACTTCCAATCAGAGGGGGGGACAGAGGGAGAGCCTAGTGACTACAGTCTGAATGCAGTTCCTCCTGTCTTTCCAGCATGATGGGCGCTAAGCTAAAAGCACATGGGTGTGACGAAAGCACGAGATGTGTGTTGTCTCAATCAGCACTGATTTTTTTTATTTTAATTTTTTTTTGAGAGAGAGACAGAGAGTGTGTGCTGGAGTGTGGGGTAGGGGACGGGCAGAGGGAGAAGGAGCATCTTACATAGACTCTATACCTCCGGCAGAGCCAACATGGGGCAGGGGGAGGGGGAGTTCCAGCTCACCACCCTGAGATCATGACCTGAGCCGAAATCAAGAGCTGGACGCTTACCCTACTGAGTCATCCAACTGCCCGCAGAAGCGGTTTTTAAAGTGTTTCTACTTCCTTCTGCTTTGTATTACAGAAACATCTAAATGACATTTGGGGGCTTAACCAACCTAGGCTGTAGCCAGATGTGTTAGCGGGAGAACATTACGACAAAACCAAACAGAAAATCTCTTGGAAAAATATTTCACTCTCCACCTCTATGTCAATTCTAGTCATTCCGTACCACAGACTATGGTCCAAAGAGTGGTTCGAACCTCCCAGCGGTGTGGAGCTGTGTTTGGGTGAGACAATGGCGATCTCGCTGGACCCCAACCGTCTGGGCTGACCTCATATTTAACAATTATCTTTTCTTTTGCTTCCCTGTCGTCGGCTCTAGGAACTTCCCGCTGCTACTCTGCATTTACCCGGGACAGCTCCCGTCTGTATCTCGATATTGATCGCCTCCCACTCACCTATCGGCCTGTGGTGGGTCCATGGGGAGTCCTACCTATGTCCACTCCCCATCTACACCAATGTGAAAAAGAAAATTATTTCCTGCTTCTTTGTTTGTTCCGCTGAGTTTCAACCCATTCTGACCTCTTCTCGGCGTCAGGGATTATGTTTATTTTTTGTGGCTAAATCTTGAGCAGACCAGTAACAGCATTTAAAGAAACACACTCAGATGTCTACCTTTTATTACCTACGAGGCCCTGCTGAGATATGGAAAGGGGACCTCTCCAATGACTTTTCGTGACATGTCTGCCTGTTAAAAACAACAATAATAACGGTCCTAACACCACCTCCACCTTCTAGACCACTTGTCCTCCTGGACGTGAGCTGGATGCTAACAGTTTCCTAGGAAACGACATGACAGCACACAGCAATTCACAATTCGTTCACAGGAATTCACAATCCGTTCCCTAGCTAAACTCTGGCTCTGGCATCCTGTCGGCTGACCTCTTTGCTACCGTCAGGTGCAGCAATGGACTTAGAGGAGAACAAAAGGGACTCTTGGATTTTGTCAATTGATCAAGAAACCTCACACATTGAACATATGCATGCAGGGAATAAAACAGGCCTAAACCTTCAAGCAGCCCACGTATAACCATATTCACAAACATCCTGTGGAGATTCTGGCCCAGAATAGAAGAGTCCTAGTTTCCATTAGCTACTAAAATAGGGGACTTAAAAAAATACGACTGTGTGATCTTTATTTCTCTTTTACTTTCTAGAATGATGTTATGCATAGAGCCCCAACCAGAGGGCTGTAACCTTTAGAGATTTTCTCCCTCAGTTATGCCGAGGGAACCTTCCCCTCCTCCTCGGCCCCACACCTGTTTTAATAGACAAGTCATGTAGCTTAACACCGTGGGGCTGCAATTATTCGTAGCCTTTGTGACCCCAAGTAACCTTAACAGGTGCAAATGACTCTTCTGGAAAGCCAGCACCCCCTTCGCAGTCACTATTAATCATAGGAAGTGTGGATAATGTGGGGTAGCATTGTGTATGCTGACAGTGGGTTGGAGGGGGAAGGAAGAGGGACAAGGGCAGCTATAAAGCTGAGTGACTGTGTTTATATTCACCACACCTTGCAGAAGAGACTCTCTCTCCCTCCCTCCCCCCCCCTCTCTCTCTCTCACACACACACACACACACACACACACACACACACACACACGATCAGCCTAAATAGACTGAAAATAGAATCGCAGGTTGAAATAACAGGTACAGCTAATGAAGCTTGAGTTGCTTCATCTGTACACACTCAGCATACATTCAGACTTGACTGCACAGGTCATGTTTCCCCCAGAAATATGGGATTATGGCTTTTTGAGCTAAAAACCTGAGGCTAATCATTATTTGCCCCAATATCCATTGTCCCCTTTTTTCCTTGGAAGGAAACACCTTGATTTTGAACTGGATCCATGGCTGTCCAGCCGAAAGGTCTGCTCTTCCTTCTCCCTTTGCAGCTAGCTGTGTTGAGACTAAATCCCGGCTGACATGAAGTACACAAAAGCGTACTTTTGTATGGTACCTCTGCCAAGTATCCTTGAAAAGAGGTCTAGGTCCTCTTTCTCCCTTCTTTCTGGAATGCTAATGTGAAGACTGGAGCTTCAGCAGCCATTTTGTGCATGAGAAACAGACTAAAGATGGCAGAGGAGAATGACAGAATTGGGTTCCTAAGTCTGTGTAGCTGCCTTATCTATCCTGGAATCCTACCTCTTTTATATGAGGGAGAAATAAGAGTCTGTTTTTTAGCCTTTACTTTCATGTGTGTGTGTGTAAGACATGGCGCTGTACCTAATTCTATAACAAATAGACCTTGGAGATCATAATAGACCTCATTTCACAGATAAGGGACCTAATGATTAAAGATCAACTGTGATAAATGTCTCAATCAGGGAAGCAGAGTTGGCAAATTAATTACACTTCTGTTTAATCTTCTACTTCTAAAGATAGATGATGGAGGTTCTATTTTATATGCTTATCAGTATTTGTTAAATGAATAGGGTTTTATGTTTCACATGCCTGTAAATTTCTGGACCTCTGAGGTCTTCCAATGGGCACATCGAATCCGAAATCACACATTTTCAAAGAGTAAGATATTAAACAAATAAAAAATGTAAGGAGGCACAGTACTGAATTGACATGAGCACATTTTCTTTCCAGCTATGTTCGTTAGCTGGTGCATGTCTTAATCTGTATCCTAGTGTTTAAACATATAAAACTACTTTGCACCGATGTTTAAGGAAGCCCCACCTTTTCAAATTTGGGGGATGAGTCAGTATCTGAAATGTTAAAAGGTTACTTCAATACATATGCAAGATAACCAACATGCTACAGCCACAAAACACACCCCTAGATGCTTTTATAAGAATAACCCTCTGAAACCAATGGATATCACAAAACCAACAAAACTCACTTACCAAATTCAGTTAATGAAGAAAAATAAATCAGTTGTCTCTTCTTGGTCCATCCCCATTCTCCCGCCCTACAATCTTCACTCCCACACATTGCTCCATGGCCATTAAAAGAGAAGGAAGCGTTCTTCCCCTACATTACAGTGCCTCGGAATCACCTACCTAGTCTAAAACTCCAATGTTGTTGCTTTTTAACATGCGAAATGAAGGCACAGTAACAGAGGGATGGGCAATAGGTCATTTCCCTTATTATGCTCCACTTCTGGTAAAATCGCCACCCATCCATGTGGACGATGAACCCAATATCCAACCCAGGGTCTTTTCCCCCTTAGTTACGGCCCCCAAATTCGGAAGGAGAACGAGCCAGGAAGCAGCAGAGTCCTAATCTCATACCATGTGCTCCACTTCACTTCCTTGGTGAATGCCCGTGGATGGGGTTAGCCTCTAACGTTGACATGCATCTACAGTTTCACTTCTGGCTTCTGAGTAATTACCGACATTTAAAGATATGCAAAAGGGCACAATGTCTTCCACGCTCCCCGCCCCCACGGCATGTCTGATCATCTCTAAACGTCTCCTTAAATGCTAGCTTACCTTAACGATAAACCGCCTTCCTTTAGTTCATTCCACCAGGACGGAACCCTTGACTTGAGACTATTTGCCTTAGACAATGAGTTTTCTCTACCTCTCCACAGGATGACTGCTGTGTATAATGGTCTGTGAAATGCTAACAGAAACCAAGAAATCGCCTGTCACGAACTATGAGGCTATTAGTTATGAAGAGCAATATTGATATTTACCTTCTGACTCTTCATGCTGGAGGGCAAACCCGAGAAAACCTGGATTTTCCTGACTCCTGCACCGGATAAAGAGACCATCTGCCCCTCAGTGCTTCTGCCTTTTCTGGCGGGGAGATAACGCCAGTGGTGATAACAATGTCGTGATTATCATTCAAAGCCCTTTCACACGCATTATCATATGATTTGCTCCTCCCAGGGATCCTGCCTGCGGTCGTATTATGAATATTATAGTGTCCAGAAGAGGGAATTGAGGCAGAAGGTTAAATGCTGTGCTTCAGGCAACCAGACGGGAAATGGCAAGGCTGCCGTGTCGGCGGCCGAGTTCACGGGGAGCCTTTGTTTCCGCATTAACTCCCTGGACATATTTTAAAAATGTAACTGTTTTCCATTTGGGTCCACTCTTTTCTTCACTAATAACAATCAAAGATCTGAAAGGTACATATTGATCAAAGACCAGGAGCTTCTGAAACTGCTTTTCCATCGGTTTTGCCAAGTCTCACGAGCAGACATTAAGAACTGAGTGATGTCACGAACGCACCTGGAGGCCAAACAGGGTCTTTAGAAGAGTTGAGACCCCTATGAGAGAGGAGATGACAACTGTTCCGGTGTCTAGGCAGGGATGGGTGAAACAGGTGATGGGGAGTAAAGAGTACAGGTGTCAGTCTGAGCACTGAGCAACACATAAAATTGTTGAATCACTATATTGTGTACCTGAAATGAATAGAACGCTGTGTCAACTCTACTGGAATTAAAATAAACCATCTTAATACAAAACTGAATATTTCTAATGTACAGCTTAAACATTTTTGCCTTTTCTGATATAAAAACAAACTGTGCTCTTTTTTGGAACTAGGAGAGACTTCAACAATATATAGATAGCTCATAATCCCACCAACCTGATAGAGCCACTATTTACATTTTGATTATCTTTGGCAACTATGTAATACGCAATGTGTACATAGTTAAAGCTCACGCATATCTCTCTACGTTTGCAAAACTGGAATAATTCCGCATATATCTTAAACTCTCTTTCACCTAACACTGTACTGCTAGAATCACAGGACACAATCAACTATTTTTTAAAATTAAAGGAGGGATAAGACAAGACTGGAAAAAAAAAACCTTCAGCACAGTTTGGAACTAATTGTCAAAATCAAATGCACTTGGCAAATGGTAAGTAATTTTGGCATATAAATTAATGGAGCTAAATCTTAGTCAATCAGCAAATATTGATTGAGTCCCAAGCCTCTGGAGGCTGCTTTCCAAGAAGCAGGCGAGGGGTGGCGGTTAAGACAGGGTCCTTCACATTGGAAGCTTCTATTCTGGAGCCTCAGAAATCAAAGAAATGCAATGTATTTGAGTAGAGCGGGACCAATTTGCTTTCACACTAGCTAGAAAGATGGGTTTTACATAGCAAATGAATGGTATAAACCATAGTCTAAGAATAGCATTTAATTTACTTACAAGAAGGAACCATTCTAATCACTTTAAAAATACCCAACTGCACACAAATATTTTGTTAACTAAAAATAAGTATCTTTTCAAACACCTATACGTGCTAAATATGAGCCAATACAAGAACTAAAAATGATGCAGTTACATTCCATTTAAGCCTTGACTTTCTCTAAGCATGTGAATGAGTGAGGATTTATTATACTAAACAAAAATTCATGATCTGCTCTGCAGATGCTAATATTTCTAATTCACACGAGCCACATTTGGGCTGGTCAGGTAAGAGGAAATGCGATCACAAATGATACGTAGTATGCTAATCCTGGTTTTTTTAAACCAATATTTAAATCAAATTGATAGAAGTGTTTTAATTTGGTTTGATCCCAAGTGTTTAAAGAGGTCACAGAAATTTACATATTTCTTTGACTTCTTTCCCTACTGGACCATACGATATTATAAAATTTCTGTTGTATAATGACTCTATGATTAAATCCAGGGCAGACCAGAGCCCTGAAGCCATTCTCTCTATAGAATGTTGTTGATACACATTTTTATTTTTTATTTTTTTAAGATTTTATTTATTTATTTGACAGAGAGAGAGAGAGAGATCACAAGTAGGCAGAGAGGCAGGCAGAGGGAGAGGGGCTGAGCAGAGAGCCCGATGCGGGGCTCGATCCCAGGACCCTGAGATCATGACCTGAGCCGAAGGCAGAGGTTTTAACCCACTGAGCCACCCAAGCGCCCCAATACACATTTTTAAAAGGCACATTAAAAAAAATCAACCAGGGGCGCCTGGATGGCTCAGTCAGTGAAGGATCTGTCTTTGGCTCAGGTCATGATCTCAGGGTCCCGGGGTTGAAGCTCCACATTAGGCTCCCTGCTCAGCTGGGCGTCTGCTTCTCCCTCTCCCTCTGCCCACCCCCCGCACCCCTGCTCATGCTTGCTGGCACACACTCTCTCTCTCTCAAACAAATAAATAAAATCTAAAAAAACCAAAACCAAAACCAAAACCCAAAACACTGAAAAGACTATTAGAAAAACAGATAGGTGAACATCTAAGGGAATGCCAAGAAAGAGACTCTGCTTTGGAAGAAGAGTAGGCCTGCAGCCTATACCCCCTCAAGTCCTGGGCCTCACCAGACCCGGGGCCACACCAACAAGGAAGGAGGGCAAAGGCAACTCAAAGAAGCAGAAGATACAGAGAGAAAGGAGAGACGAGAGAATGAAAAAGAAGTGAGGGACCAGGAGAGAAGCTCAAAGGTGGGACGGATGGGTGGGCTCACCGTTGAGAGCCCTCCAGCATAGAAATGCAATGCAATATGAGTCCATTTAGTCCATCCTACATCTGGCCCCCCAACTATCCATTTGGATTAAGGGGACACCATTTTGGTGATGGCTGGCAGTAGCTGGCATTTCTGAAATAGTAAGGATCCCTGTGCCTACTCAATAGACTTGTGTAGGACCCTGGAGAAGGTGGCTTTGGTAGAGTGAAGAATTAGGGATAGGAGCTTTATGGGGCAGGAAGGGGGCACGTGATATAAGGCAGAACAAGAGGTCCCGCTGGAGAGGGCCGCCGGGTTTTGCAGGTGCTCCAGTAACTCCTCCTTCACGGAGGCTCAGGGGATGTCCTGTGCTTGCAAAGTGAGCACATCTGTTTGGGGTACATGCTCTCTCTGGAGGCCTGCAGCCGGTGCCTGCACGCCTGTATCTGTAATAGCTTGAGACCATGGTCTCCACTGACAAATGGTCTAGCCGCCGCTTGCCAATGACCTAATATTTCTTTCTTTCTTTTTTTTTTAAAGATTCCACTTATTCATTTGACAGAGAGAGAGAGAGAGAGATCACAAGTAGGCAGAGAGGCAGGCAGACAGAGAGGGGGAAGCAGGCTCCCCACTGAGCAGGGAGCCCGACGTGGGGCTCGATCCCAGGACCCTGAGATCATGACCTGAGCCGAAGGCAGAAGCTTTAACCCACCGAGCCACCCAGGCGCCCCTATTTCTTATTTGTGCCTTAGTTTTTCCATTGATATCATTCTTACTTACTTAATTTTCTATCGGCTTCAAGGACATGTTAATGTGCACGGGCAAAAGGCAATTATTAGCAGTTGCCAAAGGGAAGGTCAAAGGCAAATGGACCTCTTGATCTGTTCCGTCCACATTTCTTGGTAAAGGAATCCAGGCCATTCTGGGAGGGGCTCTGGAAAGCACTGCTCTATCAGGCTAATAGCAGCATCACACCCAGATGAGACCTGTTTATCTCTTCTACTTCCAAATGCACTCTACGGTGCTTTTCTGTATTGCTGATAACAACTGGCTTACAGATCAACCCGTAGTATCAGTTGGCTTCTCTATAGAGAGATATAACATGTCCCATGAATCATCATGACATAAAGCATATGATCACACACTGGAATGACATTCTAAAGATGGAGCCATCACTCAATAAACACATTCTTTAATCTCTGTTAGGCACCTAGAACTGCACCAGAAGCCTTTAGGATGGGCAAGTATGTGCATGCGTAAACACACACACACACACACACACACACACACACACACACACACACACTGCCCCATTAAAAAGGAACTTACAATTCGATGCAAAAAGAAGGCTCAGACATAACAAAATTAGAGCGCATAATCCTACCGTGCAATTAGCAAGCTAGAGGGTTTATGGGAAGTTACAGTGGCTTATCAACTTTTCGTACTCTGAAACCATAGCTCAAGCCTGCTTAAACATCAAATCTGGTTTCCCACGACTGATTAACCTGAAAATGGTTTAGCACAACACTAATCCTTTAATTGAACAATCTATAAATGCCCTCTCTAACAAGTTCCACAGAGCCTTCTCTTGGACTCGCAGCGGCGAGGCGCGTTCAGCACGCTAGCCAACACTCGTTTTAATGAGCACCTCTGGACCTTAACGAGGTACCATAGGGCCAAGTGAGCATCCATGAAAGAGGAGAGGTCTCGGAAGGTATCCATGGCGATTCATCAACAGGGCATCCTGCTCTGGGCCAGCTGGGCTCAAAGGACCCCCCGAGCGGTCTGGAGGGTCAGGTGGCCCACAGATCAGCAGCCCTCACCTCCGTCTGGTGTGGGGATGTGCTGCGGGCTGGGGGGGCAGGACACCAGGTGAAGCCCAGCTCACGAATCTTCCAGGGATTTTGTGGAGGGAGAAACTCTGAACGAAGGGAAAGACATCTGAACCATATAGAGTACCTTCGGTGAGATCGGCCCATTTTCTTATGTTTTCCAAAGGGAAGAGGAGAACACAGCATGAGCCCAAACCCCTTTTGAAGATGTCTAATTTCGCAGAGAGGCGACAATTTCGCCCGGCTTCGCGGCAGCAGCAAACCCTGCTAACAAGCCTGCAGAAGAACACGGCCCCGACCGGCGGGGAACAGGAACCTCTTCCCGGGGTGTCTGGTCCCTCCGCAGATGTGTGGGGGACAGAGGGAGAAAGGAGGCCGCCGCACAAACCGAGACATTCCCGCTCCCGCTCCCCCAGCCGGCAGAGCCCGGACGTGCCTGACACCCCATCACCACTTCAGAAGAACACCAAGGAGGAGAGAAAATTCTGGGATTATCAGGAAGGCACAAGGATTTGGAAGAGCTACGTGGCTGCCCAGACTTGACTTCATGGATTCTCAGGACTCGGCCACCTTAAACAGAAAACTCTTTTCTCAGGCCCAAACGCTTAAACTTGAAGAACTACAGCCCTGGCACTTAGGGTCCAAAGCAAATATCCACAGGAGACGTGTCTCTTAGGAAACAGCTGTGGACCATCCCGCAGTTCCTTTATCTACTACAGATGCCGATTTGTATCCGAGCCTACCAAATGGCCCTCTGTGCCGCGTTACAGAAGTAGGGCAATTGACAAAATTCTTCATCCCTCTTTTTCTTATGCTGCTGATTGTGGAGTTTCTGGGGTCTGGAGAGAACCTTTAAAAAAAGATTTATCTATTTATTTGAGAGAAAGAGAGAGAGAGAGAGAGAGAGAGAGAAGGGGGAGAGGCAGAGGGAGGGAGAATCTCAAGCTAAGCAGGGTGCCCGACCCGAGGCTCGATCTCACAACCCTGAGATCATGACCTGAGCTGAAGCCAAGAGTTGAACACTTAACCCACTGAGCCACCCAGGCGCCCCCTGGATAGAAACCTTTTATTAAATTCTGGGACATGTGAGAGGCTGAGCCGAATCAATTCCTCTCGATTTGTAAATGGATGCTGGGGTAAATTGCCTGGGATGATAATGTTTGTGTCTTTGTTTTTTCCTATTCATTGCCTTCCCTCATTGAAGGGCTTCTCTCACCCACATTTATCTGTCGGTTCCCTGCTCTGAGTTGGCATTGTCTCTGGTAAAACATTGCTTTGAGATCCAAAGTCGCTCAAGCAACTTACTTGGGAAAATAGAGTCCACCGAGAAAGGCCCATGGCCCCTGTGCTGTCTTCTTCCTCAACAATAAAGACTGAACACGGAAGGAAAAAGAGCCTGATAAAAAATGGATTATCTGTCCAATTAGCTACAGATTTTCCAGTGGAGCCTTCTGGAGACACTCGGACCATGTAAGGTTATGTGCAGACCTTGGGCATTGCTTTCTTGCCCCCACAGCCCTGCTGCCTACGGGATGGGACACGGGACACTAATAGCACACTTATTATTAGATTTTCTGCATGGTTACATAAGCCTACAAAAGGGGAAAATGTAAATGATTCAGGAAGATATTCTTCATGTGGTTCTCATGAAATCTTTAATATCTTAAGACTTAGGAAGAACCCTCCTGGCAAGATACAATCAATTTTCATGCTTCATTAGGAAAAAAGTCCTTTCAGTAATGTTAAGAAAATGGCTATAGGCAAAAGAGGGAAAAAAAAAAAAACAACCATCAGTCTCTGGACCAAACAAGACCCCAAGGCGCTTTGGACTAAATCCTTCCTTTGTGCCCACAGCATATCTGAAATGAAAAAAAAAAAGTTCGCTTGAGGGTCTGTGGGGATCCTATTTGGACTCATCTGTCTATCCACAGAATTGCACTTAATCCAGTGGAACTCATTATGGATCTGAGTACACTGTGGGTTACACCAACCACACTGCACACACACACCCCTAAAAAACATGGGGCTTAAGGGCTGGGAGAGGCGAGAACAACATTGGCAAGACATCACATACACACTGAGGTGCCTCAAAGATAAAAGCAAATCACACCAGCTTATTACTTTCCTTTTCCTTTAAAAACTATAGCTTCTCGAGACACAGTTTCCCTTCATTTCATAAAAACCCAGAATGCAAAAATAAATTTCTTAAGAATGCCATTTACATGATGTTTTCTGACACTTGAATAATTAGTTGGTGAACTCTGAATTCATTTATTTTTAATCCAAATGTTGACACCAAATTCTACTCTTTGGTCTCAAAATAATCTGTCTTTAGTACTGTCCAATTTAAAAGCATTGTCATATTCTAGGTACCTTCGCTCAAGGAAGGTTACTTTGTGCAGAGTACTGTATTGTTGAAAGAGGAGGGGCGAACACGGAAGTGCCTACAGGCACCTAGCAATCTCGTTTCAAAGTTGTTCAATGAATGAATGAATGAATGAATGAATGAATGAATGAATGATTTCCTTCATTCATTCACACGAGTGCTCCCATCCGTGTGTTTCCAATATCCTCAAGAATTACACGACAAAGGGGCGCCTGGGTGGCTCAGTGGGTTAAAGCCCCTGCCTTTGGCTCAGGTCATGATCTCAGGGTCCTGGGATCGAGCCCCACATCGGGCTCTCAGCTCAGTAGGGAGCCTGCTTCCCAGTCTCTCTCTGCCTGCCTCTGCCTACTTGTGATCTCTCTCTCTGTGTCAAATAAATAAATAAAATCTTAAAAAAAAAAGAATTACACCACAAAAACTCCATAAGAATCAAAATGAACCCACGTACAATTACAAATAAAGAGCATTATATCATGGTTTCTGCCCAAAGCCCAAAATGTGTTGACCTCAAAGGAAGCGAGTTTGAAACCACTCCCACCGGCCTGAACAAGGCACACTTTCAGAAAGCTTTGGCGCACAAGTGGGCTGATTGGTCACGGGATCATGTTTCCTTCTCATCAATCTGAAATTCATTTCCTGATGGGAATCCGGGATACGGCTCTTCCCACTGGCCACGATCTAAAGGCACAGGTCCCGTCTTGCTCCGTCCAGTAAGCGCGGGATTTGAAAAGAGCTTCCTTCCTCCCTCTGTCCTTCCACGTGCTGCGGGATTACAGGGGCTGGGAGAGGCGCTGGAGGGTCGCGCAGGAAGAGACGGACGCCCACCCCCCGCCGACGGTCCCGGCAGGCGGCGTCAGGGCTGCCCGGTGGACGCGGGAGCCCGCGCTCGGCTCGGCTCGGCTCGGCTCGGCTCGGCTCGGCTCGGCTCGGCTCGGCTCGGCTCGGCTCGGCTCGGCTCGGAGAGCGGACAGGACGAGAAAGAGAGCGTCTGTGCGGGGGCAGTGGTGGGACGCGGCTGTCGGCGGGAGTCTGAAGACAAGGTCTAGCTGGATCGAGAAGGGTGAGCTGGCACCCAGGACGGAAGGACAGCAGTTGGACGACTGTTGGGGAGCGTGGGTAAGACAAGGAGCCTAAGAGGTGCCGCGTGCTTGGGGACTGGAGAGTGATCTCCTACCTCTCCACCTGAGACTGTTAGGATGAAGCGTCGTCCTAAATCGCAGCTACAATTTAGGCAACAAACGGACGAACCATTTAGCTCCGTCGGAGAAACGGAAGCTGGAAGCACCTTCCGCCTACTCCAGGAGGGGCGAAGCCATCGCGGGCACAGGTCTTGCCTGCGGCCCCCCTCACACCCGCTCTCCTTGCCCCAGGCAAATGGTGGTCGGTTATCCAGGCTCCACTCCCCCCCTCTGCCTCGCCAAGACGGCCTTTGTCTTCAGCGCTCAGGTCAGATCTGCCCCTGCACGTGCCTTACTTGCCCTCTTCTGCCTGCAGACTCAGAACCCTCTCTACCCATCCGCCTCTGCTGGCCGGTCCTCACTCAGCCTTGCGTCACGACACCAACACACCCTACATTTACGTAGCACTTTGTCCCTTACAAAGCTCATGTGCATCACTCCCTTTAACATCCACAGTCATTTTAAATATGGGCATTAGACCCATTTTTCAGATCAGAAAACTGAGGCCTGGGTAGATTAAGGGAAATTCCCAAGGTCCCAGAATATGTAACTCGTGGAGCCAGGACTGGGATTCCAAACCTACCGAGTCTAGGCGCGGTGGCGCACTCGGCCCTCCCATTGACCTGTTCCGCTATTACGATGCCTTGTTTTGAATTATATAATGCAAGCTACGTGGAAGGATGTCTTACGGTCAGTTATATTACTCTGGGCCCTCCACAAGGATTCAGAACAGTGCTGTGCCAGCCCAGAGTTGGGAATCATTCATTCATTTGGTTGGTTTATCAATGACCATACCCTAGTACGTGCCAGCTACGCACTGTACCAAGTATCAGGGAAACCAAAAAGAGTAACATGTCGTTGAGACGCCATATCTAGCTGGGGGACAGGTGTGTGCAGAGCTCCCTCAAATACAGGCTCGTGAATGGCTCTGGGGGTGTCCATGAAGTGCTGGTGGGAAGGCCAAGGTGTCAGCAACTCCCTCTACCCACAAGTGCTCGGGATGCCTGCCGGTGGGCCATTTTGGGAGATCACCTCCAGATGGGTCTTGAAGGGAGGAAGCAAGGGGAGACGGAGCAGGGGGAGGACGGAAGGACCAAGTAAGGGGACAGGTGGGACAGCATGCGCTGAGCACACCGGCAGGATTTTCCATGAGCCGGGATGGGTATTTCACGGACTTCCTTCGGGTTGTCAGCGAGATGTCCATCGCTGGCTTGTGAGCTCCCGGATGTGCCCGGACTGTGCGGGCAACGTGAGGAGTCCAGGGAACCATGCATCCGTGTCCCCCTTCTCAGAAGAGAAAGGGACAAATGCAGGGGCCGCTATGACCCACGCCCAGGGAACAGAGCCTCTCATCCCTCATCAGTTCTCAGTTTCAGTGAGTGTTTACTACATACCGAGCGGACTGAGTACCAGAAAAGGAAGCTTAATCATCCTTAAATTTGATGAGGTTGCAGACTCTGCACCCTCACTCCAGACTGATTCAGAGGCTTGGTTACTCATGATCTAACTCCCCTGCAGGTCCCTGCGTCTAGATCTCCGTGTCTGGGCTCTTCCAGGGAGAGAGAGAGAGTAAGGAACCGGCATCCACGTGATGTTTTTTAAAAGGCTTCTCTACCTTAAAATGCCAGACACATTTCAGATGTCAGATCTAACGTGGGGCTCAGTATGGGTGACTGATCCATGTGAGGGCTCTTAAGTGGGTGTAGAAACCTGTCTGGCTGTCTTCTCTGCACACGCGCATTCACATGCTCATGGGCTTGGGGCCATAAATAGCTCTGGGGGGAGTGTGACGTTACATCACAGACTGGAGAAAGCCCCAGTACCTGAAATCAATGAATGCTTGTCATTCATCTTCCCAAAGGGGACTCTGTTGAATGTAGGGCTGCTGAACTCAGCTGGAACCCCAAAACCATCACTTGTGAGGTACTGTTAGGGATTGAACTGCGTCCCTCCCCCAATTCATGGCGGGGTTCAGGTGAAGTTCTATCACCCAGTACCTCAGAATGGGACAGCATTGGCAAGTGGTGTTACAGCAGAAGTAATGAGCAACAAGGGGGGGCCTATCGGAGGGTGTGGGTCCCTACTCCACCACAAGGTGTCCTTGTAGAAAGGGAAGATGTGGACAGACCCACACAGGGAAGATTTTGGTCATACCACCTCAAGCCAAGAAGCTACCAGAAGCCGGGAGAGAGACCTGAAACGGGCCCTTCACTAGCATCTTCCAAGGCAGCGTGGCCCTGCTGACAACTTGGTTTGCACTTCTGGTCTCCAGAACTGGGGGAGAAGACGTTTCTCAAGTTCTGAGGGTGAAGCCACTCCACCCGCGGAGCTCGGCTCACACATCCCTGCGAAACTCACACAGGCATCGGATGCTGTGTGTGCATGAAGGCATGACTTCATCGTCTAGCGATCTGGTCATCATACCCACAGCTTTGGACTCCTATCGGCCTCTGTGGTGTCCACTCCCCCAAACACGAGAATTCTTATGGAAAGGCTGAGACATGTGTGGGATAGAGTGGCCTGAGCTCCTCTCTCTCCTCCGGAATGGACCCCTCCATCAGTCCAGTCACCCGCACTGGCCATTACGGCACACGCCGCTATTTCTCAAGTAGGTACCAAACCTCCTGCTTGTTGAAGTCCCGGATGGTCAGAAAGATGGAGGGTCATTAGTCAACATCTGATCTAAGGGTTAGGGCCACTGACATTTCCATACTCATATATGTCTACACTTACAGCTTGAAAACACAGACTTACACAGAATGGAAGATGATTTGGAATAGAGCATAAAGCATGAACTTGGGCTTTGCTAATTGGTAATTGACTCTTATTAGTAATTTTACCCAGTCAGGAACTAAGAATTCCCTCAAAAGTTTTGGCTTTTTTTCTGGAACTAGGAATTTTTAAAATTTTTTTTTATTTTTTAAAAATATTTTATTTATTTATTTGACAGAGAGAAGAGAGATCACAAGCAGGCAGAGAAGCAGGCAGAGAGAGAGGAGGAACAGGCTCCCCGCTGAGCAGAGAGCCTGATGTGGGGCTCAAGCCCAGGATGCTGAGATCATGACCTGAGCCGAAGGCAGAGGCTTTAACCCACCACGCCACCCAGGCCCCCCCGGCAACTAGGATTAGCTGAGAAAATTAATAATGCAAAGAAGCTGGGAGAAGGGGAAGGTGAGAGGACAAAATGTTTAAACTATCATTAAACTGTATATATATTTTTAAGATTTTATTTACTTATTTTAGAGAGAGAGAGAGCATAAGTGGAGAGGAGGAGCAGAGGGAGAGGGACGAACAGACTCGGAACTGAGCACAGAGCCAGACCCTGGGCTCGATCCCACAACCCAGAGATCATGACCTGAGCTGAAACCAAAGAGTCAGACGTTTCACGGACTAAGCCCCCCAGATGGCCCTCACTAAACTGTATACTTAAAAAAAAAATCCAAAACTCTTTTAAAGCAGTGGTCCCTGTACCCCACGAGTAGGTGGAAACTGGGCTCCCGTGGTTTGGGTCCCATCTAAAAGAAAGATAAATCAGACGCCGGGAAGAGCTGGTATCGAGCTTTTAGGTCTTGGCCCAAGTTTTCTAGGGAGGTACGGAGAGCAGAGGGGGATGGGAGGGTGGGGTTGTAGGGAGGGTGTGGAGGTGCTCTGTGGCCCCATATGCAGAAGGACTTCCTAAAAAGCCTTTTACATCTCTCCTCCCAAGTTCCACTTGGTAATTGTTCTTCGGCCCGCCTCCCACCTCACCCTACTCTTCCCTTCGAGGCCAAACACTCATGCTGTCATGTCCCCAGCCCCCAAGCACCACCATATTTTCTCTTGAGGGGCCTCCCAAGATGGTAAGGAAGGGAGAGGGTTGCAAATATTTATGATTTCTCATTTTTTTCTTCTTTTACTCACAGCACAACCTATGTTAATGCAACAGAGTTGGAGGACTTCTACTTCGGAACCCTCCGTCTCGCCAAACTTGTTCCAACTGAGCTCTTCGTGCTACTAAATGCACGTTTAATTATTATATTTCCTTTTTTTCCCCCGAACCATAAAATTTAGTCCTTCACTTAATGGGAGAAGCAGTAGAGCTTAGTGCTCTGAGTAAATGCTCGCTATATTTCATCCATTATCGATGATAATTATTATTGGATTTATAGTCAAATAATTCACCACTTATTAAAACATAATTCTTAAAATATAAGTTTCCTCCACACACACTTTCCTGTTTATGCTCATTAGATCATTCTGCTAACAGCTTTGCCGTAACAATTTATTCCTTTAACATCCAAGTCCCAAACACTCAGCTAGGAACCTGGAGACGAAGATGGGATTCCTGCCGTCCGTTTGCCGTCATTCCTGCCCTCCATGGTGATGGGACGGACATGTGGGGAAATCAGTTGGGCTGGGGGCAGTCTTTCGGCCACTGAGATAAAGGCCAATGCACCAGCACATCAAGAAAAGATTTAACTTGCTCGGAGGTTACGGATGCAGTGTCAGGTATCAGATGTTTCGCTTTACTTTCCCGAAATTGGGTCGGTAAAGGAATTCTTCATTTAAGCGGGCAAACCACGTTACCCTGCGATCAGAAAACTGGCAAATGCCAATTCATACCAGCAATTTTCAAGTTGTGCTGAAGTTACATAAGGCATCTGGGCTGTATTCTCTCTGCTCTCTGTCTTAAATTCTACTTTGTACCCCCAGGTAATTCAAGAGACTCAGGTGCCCTACTGCAATTTATATAATGATATTTTGACACCGCAGCCTGAATGTCAAGATTATTTAATCTCTTTCACTACCGGAGAGAGACTGTGCTTTGTCAAAAAACATGTGCCTTTCCTGACTTTCTCTATGTATCCACGATAGTCAAAGCTTTCAGAAATACTCTTCCATTGATTGTTTGGGACATGGACCCTATATAAAGAAAATCATGATGAAAGTACTGAATGTGGGGTTGAGTACCCAGAAGGCTCTCTCAAAACAGAGTATGGCCTTCCCCAGGATGGATGACCATGAGAGGGAAGCTACAACAAACGACACAGAAGGCAAGGAATATAAAAGGGTGGTATCTCTTCATATCGATCCTCACTGGGCTCAGACTTAAGACTTCATGCACTGAGTCAGGGTTCACTGATGCCGTGTTTTTGTACCAGACACGAGAAATAGAAGATCTATAAGACACAGTTCTTGGATGCAAGGAGCTCAGTACCTAGTCTGCAGACATGGTCCAGAGAACAGACAGGGGAAATCTTACATGATGAGTTTCATGGGCAGGAAGCACAGCACAGCTCAGTAGGAAGGGAGCAGTCCCGTTGGACTCCTTGGAGGTGACAGAAATGTTGAGTTTTGAAGAATCAAAATTAACCATGGAGAAAATAGCTCTAGACAGAGGAAGGAGCATGTGCACAAAGGCACATGAGGGAAAATATGCCATGTTTGGGGAAATCCAAGCATGAAGTATCCAGGAGGGGAGGAAGAAAGGGGGCAGCGTCCTTCCCCACCCAACTTGTCTTCTGAAGGTCACAGAGGATCTCTAAAGGGTCCAGCAGGGACATTTTCCTATTGAGAGGGTTCTCTGGTTACAGGGTGGAGGAGGGTTGGGGAGGGATGAGGTTCTAGGGGCAAGGAAAAGAGCTGGGAGGACCTTGCTGCAATGCTACTGGGGTATCGTGAGGTCCGGCCTGGTGCAGGGCAGAGCAGATGAGGAAGACGATGCAGGCAGAGTCCATGCCATGGTGAGTGAATGGTTGGATGTGGGCGCACGAAAGAAATGGGATGGGGGGCTTCTGGCTGGCTGACGCCATCCACACAGGGATACCAGAGAAATTATGTAATCGCTCCTTGCTAACTTGCTTTAATTTCCCATTTTACCTTTAGGACAAATATCTCATAACTTTTTCAAAGAGTAAAAACAAGTGCCAACACTTCTGCAGTAATGCGCTGATCTCAAACGCGTTCCCCCTCCTGATAGAGGGCTCCAAGCTATCCATCTGATTACCGCCCCTTCCTATCGTGGTTAGCGTCTCCTTCACCCGGAAGGCTATTAATCTTCCCCAAGATAAAGAATTTCTAGGTAGAGACAGACACTCAGGGTTCTAAGAGAACAAGCCGTAATCCCCAAACACAACAACACACTCCAGGATCTCCCACAGTCTGGTCTGAGTTACTAGATTTTTTTTTTCTAGCAATGAAGCCACACTTCGAGAATCTATGCAGAACTAATTAAGTGGAGGCTGCGCCACCAAGTTCCCATCAATCACTCCTTCTTGCCGTCCCTGCCCTTCCTGAGATGACAACGTGTCCTCCGCTCATAAGGGCTCTGGATGCCAAGCTCTCCGCATTGTCCCCACTGCTGCTTTCTAGACTGCTGGGGAGTGCTGACAGCCCATTAACGGTGAAAAATGGGAGTTCAGGACTGGAGGTGGCTGAGAACGTTTTAACATATTTGCCAAGGCGCAAGATCATTAGGAGAGTTATGCTGAGATCTTCAAGGTTCCCGTTCTGATCAGAGTGAGCCCTCAACAAAACGTCCGCATACAAGAAATCAGGAGCAATTTATGCTAGAGCAGCACGCATGCGTGTGGGGAGGTTGGGCTCGTCCAGAAAGTCAGGAGAGCCGACGGGAGTGCTCCCTGAGCTCTTCTGACCTGCCACACTAGGCTACCTGGGTTGAGTCTCTGATGCTCCCTGGGGAAGGAGAAATACCCTTTGTAAGGAGTGCAATGGAGACAAAACTAAAAGAAACAAAGAGATGCACTTCAAGACGACAAGATGTACATACAGGCAATTAGCATAGCTTCTTAGGCTAACAGACCGCCTCTGAGCAAGAATGGAATACCACTCCCTCACACCATTTCTACGTAGCTCTGCTTTCCGCCAAGGGCTGTTATTTCTTTGAGGACAAGGGCCACATCTTGGTCATTATAGTATGATGTGTCTAACAGCACCCGACATAGAATAGATGCTTAATGAATGTTAGTTTGTTAAACAAATGCCTCTGGAACAAGAGATGGAGCAAGTCCCCGAATTACAGACTGATACGGAAGATGCACGACTCGGTGGCGGTCATCGGCAGACACTCAGACTAACCAAGAGTCCTGCTCAAAGTACATACACACGGAGGAAGCCGAATCAAGGTCCTCCCTCCCCCAGTAAACTGCTGATGCTCTCTGCTGGTTATCGGAAAGCTGGGCGATGGCCCCTCTGGAGGCGTGCCTGTGTCTGAGCACTGAACCAAGGGAATAAGTTAGATGAGAACTTCCTCCCTCCTCGTCTTGGGGTCAGTTCTCTCCCACTGGTTGCTAGGGCGGCACTGGCGCTGGGCTACCTCAGTTCAGAGCCAAACGAGCCTGCCATCGATTCTCAACCAAGGAGGGGGTTACCTTCCCAGGGATGTTTGAAAAGGAATGAGGGGGCATTCTGGATCCTCACAATAACTTGGGGGACATGACTGGAATGGAGTGGGCAGGGACGAACCAGGGTACTATGTGTACTGTAATGAACAAGAGAGTGTCCATAGCTCAGGACTGTCCCCCCTGCTTCATTATCAAACACTGGTGATTTGGAACCCTCGAGAATGGGCCGTATCGTCCTAAGGTCCTTCTGTATTTCATTCTTCTCTCTGCATATAATACTTAATCAGGCTAGCAGACATCCCCTGTTAGGGTCTTACATATGAGGATATCTACAGTAGTACTATCGGTAGTCAACATCTCTCGAGTTATCAATTCATCAATTCATGCCAATCTAGTACATAACCAAATCTTCACAACAACAAACTCGGTAGGTATTTTTTTTTTTTTAATTCCTAGATGAAAACACGCATTCAGGGAGGAAGAAAAGCAACTGACCAGTAAGTGCAGGAGCCGAGACGTGAACCCAGGTTCAAGTTTTTAGACTCGATCGTTAAACAGTGATCCTGGTTTTCATGGTGGACCATAACCCCACGTTTGCTGTGCACAGGGCAGGCATGGCGACACCGAGGAGCTGCAGCAGAGGTCTGACCACAGATGGAATCCCCTAACCAAAGAACCTACAGCCAAGGTGAAAGAGTGCCATCAACCGCCGCCAGGGGAAGAATCCATCCGCAGCGATGGCACACGACTCATTACGTGTGTTTCACCAGCCAAAGTCCCTGCTACCAAAGGTCAGAACTTCCCTGAGAGCAATTCTTCCCATAAGAACACATGAAAATTCTGGAGACAATGGAAGATCCAGCAGTTTTTCCTTTGAGCAGCATCAGATCATGTCTACTTCCATAAGATGAATGGACTCTCTCAAGACCCAAGTCCACAAGGAGGCAGACTTCTGAACTCCAGTGCAGGGAAATGCTGCTACTTCAAATTAAACATATTAGATCGGGTCTCATGTGTATCTTTCAGAGGAAGTCTGCCATTGTTACCACTGGGAATTCCACCAGTGGCTTTTTATGGCTGTTTTACAGACCATACCGGAAAGCTGGCATGATTCAGTGGGACTAGGAAAAAATGAGACACCAGGTAGTTAGTTGAGTTTTTACCAAAGCTCAGCTAGTGAGATGCTGCATGACCTCAAGGAAGCTGGTGTACAATTCTCATGCCTCGGCTTCTTACTAAACTCTTCTAATCTAAGATTATCTGTACTCTGCAGCAGCTGTGGGCACCTCACAGGCTTGTCGTGAAGATAAAATGCAGGAACAGTGGCTATGCAAGTGAACTCTAGAGATACGACTGTAAGAGATATAGTAGCATCGTCACCACTTTTTAAAAAACAGGTGCACGTGGGGGGCTCAGTCGGTTAAGCATCCAACTCTTGATTTTGGCTCAGGTCCTGATTTTGGGGTCCTGGGATCGAGCCCTGCACTGGGCTCCTTGCTCTGTGAGGAGCCCGCTTCCTCTCTCCCTGCTCATCCTCTTTGTTCCTCTTTCTCAACTGAATAAATAAAATCTTTAAAAACAAAACAAAACAGGGCCCCTGGGTGGCGCAGTTGGTTGAGCGACTGCCTTCGGCTCAGGTCATGATCCCGGAGTCCCGAGATCGAGTCCCACATCGGGCTCCCAGCTCCATGGGGAGTCCGCTTCTCACTCTGACCTGCTCTCTCTCACTCTCTCTCTTTCCTAATAAATAATAAATAAAATCTAAAAAGAAAACAAAAACAAAACAAAACAAAACAAACAAAACAAAATAAACAGAGAAGACAAAAGAGTTTCCACTCTACTTGGTTTATGCTACTCACCTGACCAATGCCACCTTCATTTGCCTAATTCCCACTCACCATCCTTCTCTTTTCCTGAGCCCAACGTGCCTCCATCAAAAAGGCATTAAAATCCCTCTGTAGAACTCTATGGAACATTTCCATTTCCACACAGACATACAACGCAGAAGCCACCACAGGAGGGGCTACACAGGGTAGGTGCTGTGTATTACATTTACTGTAGACCCACTTCCCAGTTTCATTTGAATTCCTTCCGTCTTGAGAGCCTCCAGGCAGTAAAGCTACAAATGAATGAAGGGGAGGCAGTCATCTTGGTTTTGGAGTTTGTTGGTCATCCTTTCACTATGGGAACTACTCAGCAGATGATAATAAGCTAGCATGTGACACACCTTCTGTTCGTTTTCCTTCTGGAGAAAAAAGAAACTGCAGCCAAGAGAAGAGGGTCAATGGGACGCAATGACCAAACATGTATGAGTCCCAGGACGAACACGGGTACTGCATTCGCCCGATTCCAAACATGTGGGACCAGCCCACGGTTGGCTACAGGTTGATGGTATGTTCCTTGTGCCACAACCAACTGCACGAAAGGAGGTGCCCATGGGCAATGAGGCCACTGACCCGGGATCGGCGCTGAGAAATCCCACATGCATTCATTTCTCATCAACCTGCTCATCGACTCACTGCACTGAGCCAAATTTTGCTAGTCCCTTGTCAAACGTGGAGTTCCTTACTGCAAGAAATGTATAGACTGCTAATTTGCCAGCTCCTTATTTTAGACGAGGAAAGGGAAGCTTGCTCCAGGTGATGTAACAAAGTATAGGTGTCCTGTGTGGCTCAGTTGAGCTTCCCAGCCTTTAAACTCGTCACTGGCCCGAACCTGCGGACTCCCGTGCACCCTCATGCTTGTCCTCTCATTATGAGATCCTTGACCCATAACCCCAAACTCTCGTTTCACTTCTCAAGAACTCCTGGCAATGCAAATCCTTCTTCTTCTTGTTTTTTTTTTAGTAGATTTTATTTATTTGAGAGAAAGAGAGAGAGAGGGGGCACAAGGAGGGGGCAAGGGTAGAGGGAGAGGAAGAAGCAGACTCCCTACTGAGCAGGGAGCCTGATGGTGGGGCTCGAGTCCAGGACCCTGGGATCATGACCTGAGCTGAAGGCAGACGCTTAACTGACTGAGCCACCCAGGCATCTGTAAATCTTTATTTCTGAATTCTGGTGTTCTCATCACCATATCTTCAGGGTCTGCTGCCCTATCACCTTCCCCACTAATCTCTATTATCTTCCATGGCCTGGATCTTGGACTCCACTGGGACCACTGTATGCATGCACACGCATATTTTTGGGGTACATTTCTTTGTATGGTATGCATGCAAATAACTCCCTCTCATGAACTAATCTGTTTTTCTAGATGCCTGATTTTACACTGTATCCCTAGCCACCCACCACTGCAATAAATGAACTCTGGCTTGCTCCCTAGTTCAGAACCTGGGCTATTAGGCCCCTTGGCTGTACTTTCGCTTCTGCCTCCGTTTTCAGTTTGGCTTTTCACCTCTACTTACACCCTGATTATCTGTGGTAGTGGCAATAGTCCATTCTTTTTTAAAATTTTAATTCCAGTATGACTAACAAACAGCGTTAGGCTAGTTTCACGTTTACCATAGAGTGATTCAACGCTGGTATACGATACTCAGTGCCCATCACGATCCCCTTCACCTAGTTCATCCATCAGTCTGTTCTCGCCAGTTAAGAGTCTGGTTTTTGGTTTGTGTCTTAATTTTGTTTTGTTTCTTAAATTCCACATGTGAGTGAGATCCTATGGTATTTGTCTTTCTCTGGCTGACTTATTTCACTTAGCATGATACTCTCTAGTTCCATCCATGTTATTGCAAATGGCGGCAGTAATCCGTTCTTGGAAAGCAGGATGACAGATGCAGGGTATCAAACACACACACACACACACACACACACACACAGCAAGGCCCCAAGGTCATACAGTAGAATGCACACTAGACAAGAGGCTGGGAGGGTGGGTTCTCATCCTGGTTCCACTCTGTAGCAGCACCTCAGAAGTAAAATGGTGCCAGGAACACATGTCCTGTCACCTGCCTCCCAGGAACATCATGAGGAGCATAACATGATTGTTAGGAAGGTCTTCCGAAAACAAGAGAATGCTATTGAGATCAAAATTGTTATAGCTATGGATTCCTATTATGGTTTTGTTTTTTTTTTTAGAAACTTTTCTTTGAATGACTCACAGTGTAGCAACAGCATAATCCTCCCCATCAAGACTGGGCTCTGTCCAATCAGAGGTTCATAGGCATAGCTGCCCATTGGAATCCCCACCACGCCTTGTAGTAAACACATGTTCTCAGACATCTTCAGTCATCTATGGAGCCTGAACTCTTGGCATTGATGCAAAGGAAACGGTCTTAAAAAGAGTGTTCGCCAAAGAATGCTGGTCACTTAGGCTTAGGGTCCACTTTTTAAAAATAACGTGTTTCTCTGTGACTGAAGAAGCTTCAGTATGGTTCATGATTATGTTATCTGTTCCTTCCTGCAGAGAGGATATGAGCTTAAGTGTAGGTTTTCTAACCAGTACTCTGGAGTCCAACAGGAGAGTCTAACTCTGGAGAGAGTTTTGTGAAGGCGTTAGAAGGTTCTGGAAAAGCAGTGTGTCCCATGAACACAGGTTCACTGGCAGCCACGGCGTGCCAGTGGCTGACCACAGGGCTTTACTGCCGCCTCCATGCCCCTCCCCTCGTGGATTCTTCTCTGCTCTCAAGGCCCAGCAGCTCAAAGAGAAGTCACCACCTTTCTCCCACGCCTGATGTTTCCACCAGGCCTCTGGTGACCTAGTGTCTCCTCCACCCAGCAGTCTGGGGACTGAGCCCTAGAGTGGAAACCCTATAGCCAGTTACCAGGATCAGTGATCCCCTCAGAATGACTTTAGCGAGAGGCACTGGGAAGGGGGAAAAGCAGAGTTTGGTAGCAGGAAACTCTGATCCCCCCACAGGACACATGGAATCATGGTGATCAAGAGCATGCCGGAAAGTTCTGCCTGCCTGATGGGGCAGGAGAAATGACAGTCACTAGCAGTCATCAATAACCTTGTCACCACCTTCTTTTCAGATGGCTGCTGTCAGGCTATTCAATTTGGGAGAAATTCCAATCTTACCAGCAGACCAGTGACATGAGGGGAGGGTTGCAAACAGCAAAGTCAGAACTCGGTCTCCCCAGGAGACCCACTGCCACAGAAACAGACGAGTGTTAAAAGTCAGCTAGACCCGAGTGCCCTTCCAGCAGCTGCAAACTGGGAAACTGCTAGTCATAAATTAAGTGTTCCTAAAATGGCCTGACTTCCTCCTATCCCTTTAGAATCCTGATGCCTGAAGTTCATGGTCAGTGTCACTTTACGTTACCGATTTGCAAGACATCCCCCCCCCCCCCCCCGCCCCACCAATTCTTTATCTCTAAAATCACCAGTCAGTGGTTCTCAAAGTGCGGTCCTCAGAGCCAAGAGCATCAGGATCCCGCGAAAACTTGCTAGAAAGGCAAATTTTCAGGCCTTGCTTCACACCTATTGAATTGGAAATGCAGGGGTGGGGTGGGGCATCTGGGCTTTGATAAACCCTTGAGGCAAAGCTGATAGGCTCAAAATTTGAGAGCCCTTATCCTAGGAAATCACAGGGCTCCCCTTAACATAAACACACCCAAAGGAAATAAGAACCCTTTTTTTTTCAAGATCTTCAAAATCTTAAACCATTTTATCTGAGTGAATTCATAATCAAAACACAATAACATACTGACATTTTTGCTCAATGAAGATGTATTTTTTACAACTACTAAAATACCACCTACTTCCCCAATACAAAAACAGCGTATGACTTACAAATCATTAAATAGGAGAATTATGATTAAGTTGTTTTGTTTTAAAATGTGTGGCTCTCTTGCCACATTATTTGCCTGCAAATACGTCCAGCAAATCCATGATGGATGACCAGTGTGCACAGGCCCAGCATGGGCTTGTGGCGTCAACGTAAGACCCGCTCAGGAAAACACAATGCAATGCTTGGCTTGCATATGGGACTGAAAACCATCTACAATACAGTACGATACATTTTCAAAATGGATTCTAACATGGGACCTTTTCCTTTTCCTTTCCAGTCACCAGACTCCTGCCCCCCTTAACCTACACTTGGTCCAAATCTCATGGGTCTATAAATTTCTTTGGTCTTCGTACACACTTCGGCCTCAAGTTAATCCCAACGCCTGAAACACATCTAGGAGTAAGTTAATAATTCAGTATCGGAAATATTGGTTTCGTTGGCTTTTAGACCTTGTGACGGTTTTGATTACAAAGGCTGCCTTTACATTTTTTCCCTCTGTGTCCACCTACGCTTCTCGAATGCTCCACAGTCCCAGTGTGGCCGGTCAGACATGAAGCGGCCGTTGGATCACCTTCCAGTTATGGAAAAGTGTGGGTCCCCTATAAGTCCCTTTCCCGAGCGTGTCCATCATGAACGGGCTAAATGTTTAGTCCTTCATCCCCAAAAACCATTTCCCCCAGATCTGTCAGGAAAGCTAAAACGAACAAACAAACAAAGTGTAGTTTTCTCTCTTTGGGAATATTTTCTAGATTCTCGTCCTAAGGACTAATAAAGAGAATAAGAACTCCTATAAAATTCAGTCCTCTTTAAGTCTTCGTATTTTTCAGATAATTAAAAAGTTGAAACTCTTTCAGATACTAACCTTAATAACTAGATTCATAAACCACACTCATAAACCAATACTCATTTTGTTAGCCGAAGGGAAAGTCAGTAGAGAACGTGGGACTGGGAACGGACGGCTCATCCAAAATCCACAGAAATAAAAATCCATTTATGGCTGCACTTTCCATGCTGGTTTTCCAGGACGGTCCTGAACTGAACTTGCTGATTCATGGTGCAACTCTGTGCTTTTGCGTAGCAGCCAACGAGAAACGGGTGTGTTGGCACCAGGTTATACCAGCAGTGGACTTAAATCTTAAGTCAAGCCTTACGTTAAACACGGCTATTATTAAAAATTAAGTTACATAAACTTACAGTTAAATACATTATATTAAAAAGTCATCACTCCCTGATTATTTGACTCTATTTTGCTATCGTCTCTTCGGTCGAGGTAAATTCCATCGACTGGTACGGTGGAAATACTACATATATGATGGTGAGCTACTATGCATCCTTCGCAAACTCACATTCGATCACGCCACATGGGCAGTGTTGGAACCAGTCGCCATGGGAGTATTTACTTTATGGAAATCAGCAAATGCTACGCATCAGAACCCATGACATCCCCTCACCAGTAGCAGCCCTCTCTGGCGTTCCTTCCAGCTCTCTCTAAAGGGGACTAGAACTTCTCACGGAGGCCAGGACTCGCATTCTGGGCAGCACCACAGCAGGACCCATGACCTTTCCATCACTACATCGAATGACACACATCCCCCTACCCCATGCCCCAAGTCAGTACTGGCCTAGAGTTTCCAATTAATCTACTGATGATGTACTATTTCCATTATCTGCTACTGCCATCGGTCTGACTCGGAAATGGAATTATGTATGCATCAGCAAGAACTCACCCTAGAATAATATCTGCAAGAAAAAAATGCCACTTGACATCTGCGTCATCCTTCATAATGTTCTCATAATCAGATGAATTATCTTGTTGAGTCAAACCACCACTGTGTTGTCTCCTTACTCCCATGTAACAGATGCAGCATGTGAGGTTAGGTGACCCATCCAAGGTCACATATCCAACAAGGTGCTCCGCTGGGACTCAACACCTGGAAATCCAAGTCTAGTGTTCACTGGACTCGACTACAGATTATTGCTTTTATGCTGATCTGTTTTAAAAACGAGATTTTTTTCCAAACAATCAACATCTGAGTTCACTTTTTTCCTCCATCCTTTGGTTAGCAAGGCAGCCACTCGTGTCCACATTTATGGGGAAAGGCCCCAACAGCCCTGCTTCCTTCTTGACCACACACACAAACTATGTCTACACTACTGCAGTGTCCTGGATAAATCAGATCCAAACACACTTTGGTGCAAATTCCTAAAGATGCTGGAGGCATGTGGGCAGAATTAGGAAATGTTCTATACTTTGGATCTAAATTGTGCAAATCCAGAGGAAGGTGTACAATATCCAATTTAAAGTGTATTAGACTAGTCAATAAGGAAGCCAGGTGCTTATACTCAGTGGTGAAAACAGATAGATGTGTGTGTGTGTGTGTGTGTGTGTGTGTGTGTGGTTTCTCTACCCAGCCCCAGGAAGCTATAGAGCAAAAAAGAAAAAAAAAATTGCTGCCCTTTATCAGATATGTACACATTTTATCCTTACAATATGTCTAAAATGATTTTATGACTAAATCCTGGGAAAAATGTGAAGAATGCTTGGCTAGATACATACTTTTCCAGTAAAAACACAACATTGCTTATTAACTGTAGCACTTGGAGGAGGCTTTTCGACATGATGTACATTTTTGTTTTAGCTTGAGACGAAAGCCTGTTTGGATCTAAGTTTTCTTTGGCTTTCAGAAAGAGTTTAACTGATTGTACGATGGGGGCCTTCGGGCCTCCAATGCAAAGGCAGCGGCTGAGGACAGATGAAGTGCTAGTCCACTAAAAGGCCCCAGGCCCAAGACTCCAGCCAGGGTTAAAACCTTGAGATGTTTTCTCAACACATTAGACAGAAATAACTGTAACAACGGCAAAAAGCAAACCCATCTGTCCCCCTTGTCAGGATTTTGAGATTGTTGATGGACTGACCTCGCAGCTGCAAAGCCTTTTAGGGGCCGTGTAAGAAAAGCGAAATGTGGCAGGGGATGGAAACAAAGAAATTTCTTAGAGGTCATTGGCGAATTACTAATACTGGGATCCTGAGAATAGATTATGGGGTTTCCAGTTTATCTCACCATTTTGGTCGGTGTGTGGTAGATGACCTGAAATGATGTTAGGTTACTTAGCCAAGACTTTCTTGGAAAGAAATTTCCCTACTGTTCTATTAAAGCTGTAAGTAAATGGGGGCCGAGGTGCTGGTCTGTGCTGAGGACACTTTACAGTAATTCAGGCTGTCAAACTGAAGGCAAACACTTCCTCAGCATTTCTAAAGACTGAAACAGTGAAAAGTGTGTTGCCTTCTAAGTATAGCAGGGTTAAGTCATTTCGCTGCCGCTGGGTTCCAGAAGACACGAGGTAGATGTGTATTGTGAGGGTGGGAGGAGGGGAGTTATAATTCTCCCTCTGACCTCCTGGTTCTCAACCAGGGCAGTGTAGTATCCCCCAGGGACACTTGGCAATGTCTCTAGAAATCTCCGGTTGCCACAAATAAAAGGGCCTCACCAGCATCCAGCAGGTAGAGGCCGGGAGGCCTCCAAATATCCTACACAGGACAACCCCTCCCCCACCACCCATCCTGCAAAGACTTACTGGTCCCAATGTCTGTAGCGATGCTGAGACATTTGTCCCAAGAAGACATCCAGGTGGCTAAGAGACCCATGAAAAGATGCCCAACATCACTCACCATCAGGGAAATGCAAATCAAAACCACAAGGAGATACCACCCCGCACCTGTCAGAATGGCAAAAACCAACAACACAAGAAACAACAGGTGTTGGAGAGGATGCAGAGAAAAAGGAACCCTCCTACTGTTGGTGGGAATGCAAGCCGGCGCAGCCGCTCTGGAAAACAGTATGAAGCTGTCTCCAAAAAATTAAAGACAGAAATATATGATCCAGTAATTCAATTACTGAATATTTACCCAAAGAATACAAAAACACTAATTTGAAGAGATATTGCAGCATTATTTACGATAGTCGAACCATGGAAGCAGCCCAAGTCCCTCGGCGGATGGATGGTTAAAGACGACGTGGGGGGTGTGTGTGTGTGAGAGAGAGAGAGTACGAGATGTGGCACACACACACACACACACACAGGAATATTACTCAGTGATAAAAAAGAATGAAATCTTGCCATTTGCAACAACACGGATGGATCTAGAAGGCATAACCCCAAGTGAAATAAGTCAGAGAATGACAAATACCTTAGGATTTCCATTCATATGCAGAACTGAAGAACCAAAACACATGAACAAAGAAAAAAAGAGACAAACAAAACGACGAGACTCTTAATGATAGAGAACAAATTGGTGGCTGCCGGGGGCGGGCGGCGGGGGGGAGAGGGGGGAAGGGGCGATGCGGGGACGGGTGAAATAGGTGGAGGGGACTGAGAACACACTTGTCATGATGAGCCCTGAGTCACGTACAGAACTGTGGAATCCCCGTATTGCACACTAATGTAATATATTATGTATTATATATATAACAGAGAGAGAGAGAGAGATATCTAATGTAACACTGCATGTTAACTATACTGGAATTAAAATTTTAAAAATACTGCTGTTGGTGAGATTCCCTGCTCTAACGGGAGACAGACATGACCTGGTGCAAGAGGACTTTCCACGGACATTTCTCACTGGTGCCCTCAATACCTTTCTTCTCTTCTGGGACCTGAACACTCACGCCTTGTCATGTGGTCCACAGGCCAGCAGCATCGGCAGCAGCAGACCACTGGCTAGGGGTGCAGAACCCCAGGTCCCGGCCAGGATAAGAGCGCCTGCACGTGTAGTTCGACCACAATGCCCGGTGACTCCTCTAACGTGGAAGTTTGAGAAGGACTGAGTAAGCTTCTCCTTCCCCTGTCCTCCAGTCCTTCCCCATGTGTCTGCTGGTCCTTCTCCTGCTCACTTAGCATCAACTTCTTCCACTCTGCTCCCTGATTAAGCACCTGTAGTACAGACTGGCTCTCCTCCGCTTCAACTTTTTCTCGAGCATTCCCTCGGGCACGGGCTCCAGTCTGGGCTTTCCGCAGAGACCGCTGTCCATCCGACAGCCCCGGGAGGCAGGGGCGGCTCTCCCTCACAGCCCCACGCTGAGCTCCGCCACTTCTACTCTCATTCAAAAATCCCTTCTCGGGGCCCCCGGGTGGCTCAGTCAGTGAAGCGTCCAACTCTTGATTTCGGCTCGGGTCATGATCTCAGGGTGGTGAGATCGAGTCCTGTGTCAGGCTCTGTGCTGGAAGTGGAGTCTACTTAAAAGGCTGCCCCCCAAGAAAAACAAAACCAAAAAACAAAAAATGCCTTCTCTTCTGACTCCATGGCCAGGCCCATGGCATAGCCATCTGCTCATATTTATTGCTTCAAGGTACCAGTTTCCGAGTCCCCAGCAGCCTTTACAGATGTTGTGGAAACGTGGCTGATGGCATTCCTATTAGGGCTCACCTTAACCCTGGAATTGTTCCGTGACCCCACGGACGGTCATCTGACACAAGGACTCCTGGTTCCTTGATTTCTTCTCCAACAGCAACCACTACTATCACTACCTCCCCGCCCCCCAGCCTTCCCCCGACTTCAGAATACTCATCGAACATTATGGCGGCCTCTTTTGTACCTGACTCTGTGCTAACCCTATTATTCTCCAAGAGCTTACAGTCTAGAAGAAGAAGGGGGGAAAAGTCTTTACTTTGGCACTAGCAAGGAGCTTCAAGAATTACAAGCCAAAGAGAGGCTCAAAGAAGGTCATGGTCTGTTCTTGCTGGGGTGGGATATTTTGGCCATTTTTGTTGGCTGACCCTCTAACCCAGTAGTTCCCACACGCTGGTCTGAGAACCAGGGCCAATCCATGGAAACGAAGAAAAATAAAGACAATATAATGAATTCGTCACAATACTCAACTTCTATGATTGCAATTATATTCTTCTCACTTTGGGAATGTCAAAAAACGTTTAAAAAATATTAGAAAAGTTACTTCATGGTGTCCTTCTATTAAAACAAAGATTCGATATATGTCTGTCAGTTCCCCATTCATTAAAAAAAATCATCTTTGAAATCTAGCAGTGGCTCTCAGGTCGTGCCAACGAGAAGCATGCTTCGATGGGAGACAGTCCGTGGGTAGTGGGGTTCATTAGACTTGCTTTGTGGCCACATTTGCCTGGCTCTTTACATAAGATGATGAGATCACCAGATGTTCTTGATGAAAATGGGAAGATTGACAGGAATTAGGTGAGTCCTTAAATGCCTTGAAGCCATCCCTTGGTTACTACCTCTAAGGAGATACGCATATCCAGAGAGGGATCCAGAAAGTTGCCTGTCACCCCCTTCTCCCAGGGGGTGATGGGGTTCAGGACCTTGGGGACAGTGGCATAAGTTCTAACATGCAGAGTTAAGAGGTTAAAAGTCCTTGAAACTATATGGCTTTTTGGTTTTTTGTGAGAGAGGGGTTTCACTTTGGAATGCTTCTCCCTCCTGATACTGGAATGCACACTCTGGGCTGGCTGCCTCTACGAGGGAGGAGGGCTGGCTCCCAGGATGGTCCGCTTGGGCGATTCCTGCTCTTGGCTGCAGAGAAAAGCTTCCTGGGGGCGCTGTCTTCTTTGGGTTGATCTTCCCACCTCTTCTCCCCATAAGGGTGGTTCTACGTTGGAGGCAGAGCTAGGAAGGTGGGTCTGTAGCAAGAGCGGTGAGGGCTTCAGGTCTGGGGGGCCAGACAGCGTGTCTGCAGCTCCCCACCTGTCACAAGCTCTCCTTGTGTTTTCATGGCAGAGACTCGGCTGAATTTTCAAGCCTGGCCACTCTTTCTTCATATCCCTTGCCGTTTCCTCCTCTGCTGGTGTGAATCCAGTCCCTGGTCCACACCATTCCTTGCTCTGTGCTTTCTCTGGGTGGCCTCATGGACGCAGCTCGTGACTCCTCACCTCTGCCCTGAAGGTCCCCACGTCACTGGCCAGATTCACAGACAACGCCTGGCTGTCTGTCTTTGAAAGCCCAGGAATGTTCAAAATAGCACTCAACCTGCTTCGTCTCCTTAACTTTTTGTATCTTTATTATATTTTCACTAAGTAGCATGCCATTTGTAGAAAAAAATTCGAAGGCAAAATACTTACATTTTTTCAAAAATCAGATAAGCCAAAAATAATTTTTGAAAAAAACTGAAAAGTCAAAGTACTCAACATCCACATTCATCTCTCTCTCCCTTCCGTGTCGGACGCATGAATGCATTTTTTTTTTTTCTGAATGAACATTCACTTTATACAAATTTGATTTTCTAACTAGAATCTAATTTTGGAGGGTATTTTCCAAAAGCTTCTCGACCCTGAGTTTCGTTAGAGGCAAGGTATGGACTAGAGAAGGAAGTAAGGGGGAAAAATCTCTTGGATAGAGTTCTAAAGTCAGTGTTGACTTCTGAGCTCTCTTCCTCTCCCGCCTTCACCATCTTCTCATAAGAGCATAAAAAGCGGGGTAAAAAGGAAAACATCTTCTAAGTTACCAGAGAAGTAAGTTTGGTTAGCTAAATAGGAAGCTTAAAACCCTGACAAGAGTTTAACACTTCCGAGGCCAGCAGAAATGACCCAAATACCAACAAGACTGCTTCTAGAATATGACACCAGTGTCATCTCGAAAGTGGAAACTGGGAGATCTGGGGCTCAGACGATTTTATCTGATTTTAGTTTATTTTTATTTGAGTATAGCTGACACTGAGACTTGAGGTGGAGATGAGATGATAAAGAGAAAAGTTTGATCACCAGCAGAAACAACCTTGGCTGATCGTGCCACCAGTCAGAAGAGTGCCCACTGGTGGAAACATTTGGAGTCTCTCAGGAAAGAGGAAATTAATCAGAATTGACTTTTTTTTAACTGTTCGGTTCCCCGCAGCTGCAACAAAATTTCAACAAAAAATTTAAGCTATGTTTAAATGTAACTGAGCATTTTCCTCTTCCCAAGGGCCAAGAGGTCTGCCCTAGGGATCCCCTGATTCCATAATCACAAGCTGCTACATTTTCTCAATCACAGCTGACCCAGGCAGTTGAAGAAAACAACCTCTCTTGTCTTTTATTTGTTTCTAGGTCCAACACTTGCTGGTCACTTATTTCCCTAGAATTTAGAGCATTCTCCTTGCATATTAATGACTGTTCCCTTTTCTTTTTATTTGTGCTTTTCATGCAGTTTCATAAAACAGGGCCAGCGTCCATTGGTTAGAAAGGGTTTATCGTTTTTCTAGCTTGCTTTTAAAAATGGTTGAAGACCATTTAAATTGTTTTTAAAAAACAACTGGCTTATAGCAATTTTCCAGCTAACAAGATGCACACAACCCTTGAGCCAAGAACATAAGAGGAGAGACGGAGAGAACATAAAATATTACTTATGAGAGCCTCCCCTCCACTTAGGATCAAGTCTATAATGCATGCAAGGCTTCCCTGGAACAAATTAGGAAAGCTGTTTCTCCTTTCAAGTGAGAATCATTTACATGGGCCCAGACCTCTCCTATTCTCATTTATTCAACTTCCAGCTCTCGCTGGCATGAACCAGGAGCCGAGGGCATCTGCTGTCAGACAGGGGCATGGTCTGACCGGGGCAGAAATGAAGAGGGCAAGGCAGAGTGGAGAAAGTCGTGGTCTCAGAGTTTCTAAGCTTTCTATGGGATTGAGCAGGAGAATGAGTTTTGCTCCCCTGTATCAGATGATGTCTTACCTCTAGAGAAAAATTTTACAATACCCCAACGCTTTTTCTTGCCAACCAAAGGAGGGAGGTGGTTTTAACTCAGTCTGATTTCAAGTTTGGAGATAAAAAAAATTTTAGTAACTCTATTAAAACACTGTTTTGGATTTGGAACGTCTTATTGATTCTATACGCAGACAGACAGGTACAGTTGTACGTGTGAAGACAGGTGTGTAAACACAAACATGCACACACAAGCGGGCACACACAGCATGCACACATCACACGCTTTGCAAGACCGGGGCTCTAGCGTTGAGATCCCAAGCCCAGCAGGGAATGTTCACCTCGTGATGTGCGCACCGCCTTCACACCAGAATCATAAACCCAGAGCATTCGGTGCTGCCTTGTTCGACAGAGAAAGGGATGAGCACGGGCAAGAGAAGGGAATCCCAGGGTCTTGGCTTCACAGCCCAAAGATCAGGCTTCTTCCGTTTTCTAAAGAAGGGGAGCTGACGAGCTCTTTCCAGTTACACCACTTTCACACCACATTTATTAGGCTGCTCCTTCTTGGGGCCATCCCCTGACAGCTTCTTCATGCTCCCCTGGCCCTGAATATTCCTGGTCCTGAAAGAAGCAGGGATCTCCAGGAAGGTCTCCACCTTCCAGGGACGCACATGACATTTCCGGGCTCCATGCGCAGCTCTCGGAGTAAGTGTAAAGAAAATAAACTATGCTCCCCGCTATAGTTAAAAGAATAATGATCTCGAAAAAAGAAAAAAAAAAAGCTTAAAATAAATATGACAACATAGGGACACTGGAGGGAGCTCTCCACATCTAGTGATAGGGAAAAAAAATGCTGGAATTACATACTCTAAAATTAAAAAGAGAAGTTAATGTTTTGGAGGACAGCGTGCTGAATGCTGGCTTGTGAGGGTCACGGTGTGTGTACTTGACCTGGATCTAGAGGAACAGACAATTACTGACCTCAGTATCAATGTGTGCACACCGGTGGGGGCAACGGCGACAACTAAAGCCATCCTTAAATTGTGACTCCTTAGCCAAAAAAAGGAGGCCAATTATTCTTGGCTTCTGCGTGACCTCTGAAAAGCATACCCCTTTCTTGGAGAGTTCTTTTAAGGAGAGTATTTAAGAGGCAGAGGAAAATAACAAAAGAAGGATCGAGAAAGTGACCCTTGCCGGAACTGGACATATTTTGCTTTCGCCTTACCCGCTGGAAGGTGCTTTGGGACGAGAGCACTCCCCTCTTCCCTCCCAGAGCCGCCTGTGCTGAAGAGGCATCTATCCAGCTCACATCTGCCCTCTTGTCCCAAACATGACAGGCTCTGACCTGCCAGGCGACGTGAAATCTTGGGTGAGGGGACATTTGGACAGCCTGGGAGGCCCTCACAGCCAGCCCCCTGCTTGACTCCACAGTGTGAGCTCAGCTGGGGCAAGGCACAGCCTGCCTTGGCATTTCCCTCCCTTGGGTTCATCCCTGGGTTGTGTTCCAGCAGCATCCCCAGCCCCAACCCCTGTGCGCGCGCGCACACACACACACTCCAAGCACGGGGTATTCTGGTGCATTTCCTGCGAAACCCAGTGTTCCCTGTAGAGTACAGCTGGGCGTCCAGCCCCCTGCAAGCAAGGGGCCGCCCACCCAGGCTGGGAAGAGTTGTCCTGCCTGGAGGAACACGCTCTGTTTTGTATTCCTAATAATCACTTTTCCAGTCTAGGCTTTGGTCTAGGAAACTCTCCCTCTCCATTTAATGATTATATACTGAGCATCTAAAGCAGAATTTGCTGTGCTGGGTTGTAAGATGTCCTGGTATATTTGTCTAATAGCTCGGAAGCGAGACTTTCTCGTTGGCCTCAGAATCCCAAATGTGACCTGTCAACAAGAACTCACACTCCAGCAACCCCTTCCGCGCCCTGGAGTCAGGGCGTGATTCAGGGGTGAAGCGTGTTCGCCTCAAGTGCTTCTCATCCCACATGACGACGGAAGAGAAATCTGCTCTGCGTTAATAAGTATATCGCAGGCACCCAAAACTTAATGTCAACCTCTGATTAAAGACACAGTCTCTACTCTTAAGGAGCCGTCTATTTATAGCATCCTCATAAAAGCCAAAAGTCCTAGCTGTCCGCTAGAAACGAGTCTCTGGTCACCGCTGCATTATGCTGGTGTGCTACTTTGTATTTTTTGATTTGAAACATCTTTATTTTAATTTCCCAACCCCAGGGTTTCGATTCTAGTTAACACCGGTGTGACACTGTTTCTCCAATGTCCCCATGACGTCACGCACCTCGTTGATGGAAACGATGTGTGCTGCAATGCCAAATGCTCCCGGGGAACTGGGCACAGAAATCAAACAGACGAGTAAGACAGGAAGCAATAAAACAATCTGTTTGTAAAGCTGAGGTTTCATAAAACGTTAGCCCTGTACGAGAAGAGATCTCAGAGGTGAAGGATCCCAAACTCTCCCTCTGGCCGCTGGAGCGCCCGGAGTGGCTGGTCGCCGTGGTTGACTGGAGGACGGCCGGGTGCACCCCCACATCTCCCACCCTTCTGCTCTTACTGTAGACCCCTCAGAGCACAGCCTGCCCTTGGCCTTGGCTAATATCCATGCATACCATGTGCAAAGTGCTGCTAATGTCCTTTATAGAACACTCAGGAGATCTGTGCTCCTAGGAAGGCAGTACGTTTACTGGAGGTAAGACAACGTGCAGAAAATGGGGAGAGGCACTGGAATCGGGGGCTGAAGCTGTACTTCCGGGGTTTACCTCTGCTCCCTACTTCTTCATGAGAGGATGCTGGATTAACTATCCCAGGAGGGAGCGCTTGCCATGCACTGACCATCCTGGGAGGGGAAAGGGTACCCCCAAGTGCTTAGGACATGCTTTCTTTTGCTTGAAATGCAGATAAAGCTGACTGTTCCCCTGGTCTTAAAACCTCTCCCCTTCCTCACTGCCTGTCTTCTCTTCCTTTCTTTTCTCCTTCTGCACTTTTCTTTCACTGGATTAAAACAAGAGACTAAGAAAGTGGAACATTTGGAGGACTAATGAGGGAAATAAGATTATTGGATTCCTTTTCTTTCTAAATTAATCATACCAAGAAGAGCCCAGGTGAAATACTTTTTCAAGAATCTAAAGGAAACTCCTAGCGAGCCCTACACTGATTTACTACCAGTCGACTACTACCTAAGCCGGCTCTATTTTTCAGGTCATGTGGGACTCTGTGAGCTGAAACCCAACAAATACTCTGCATTCGTAACCTTTGAGGGCACTACCAGACTATCCACGGGACGGGCTCAGATTAGTAACCATTCACAGCAGGAGGAGGTCAGAGATCACCCCGGAGGAAGTCGTGGCTCAGAGAGATGATGTGCGGTGCCCAAGGTCACAGAGGAAGTGGCAAGAATGACTGCGAACTTGGCTTAGATCACCTTGTAAGGCGCTGCCCTTACCCAAAAGTCTTAACTTCAGGTTCATGAAATAAGTACATTACTAAAATGTTTTTTAAAAAGATGTTCTCCCCTCGGCTCCGTCTTGGAGATTCAAAATAACATGGATGGAATGAGTGTAGTGAGGTACTGATGTGCAAACCAATGGTCACTCCAATGGCGGAGCCTCTCCTCCCTGTGGCACACTGAGCTCACTCAGAGATGACCTTCGCACAGTCAGTCTGGCCTCAGGAGTACGTCACCATAGGTTCCTCAAAAACATCTGTGTCCCCCTTGGGGCCGGAAGATGGTTTCCTTTGCAATATCTTATTTACTTGTATGCCAATTCAATTACATACTGTAAGGTGGTTAGGAAAAACCATATTTCTGATGAAACTAAGAAGCAAGGAGAAGACTAAAATGGCCAAGGGCACAGACCTGTTAGCTAGCTGTGGAGGGAGGCTAGCAACCTGTGCTCTGAAATCCCACGGCAGTAGGTTTCCATCATTGGCTCAGGTGTAGCCAGAAGCCCTAGGGTTGCTGCATACCCACTGGGAATCCAGCCACGTCTGGGTGGCTTGTGAGGCAGATGGGCTGATGTTCTATCTGTGCAGAGGCTACTGGATGAATACAAAAACAGTCGCCAGCACTAAACCTTCCTGGGGTAGGAGCCATCTGGTCTCTGAAGTTCAGTAATTTTTGGACCTTCTCAAGAGCTGGCATTTTAAGAAGGCTCCAACCCTGAGCAGAGGGGTCAAGGTTCAACAACGGGGAGATGCTGAAGGGGGGCAGAGTGGTGTCAATAAAAAGGGATACATATTGGGCACATCCACCAACCCAGCTGCTTGGGGTCCAGGGTGGGAAGGGATGGTAGGTTCATAAAGAACATGAGGCAGTCATGTTTGGTGATCTGAAGAGAGAATTTTTAACACTGAACAGTGCTGGGGACATGTTTCCCTATCTGTGCTTGGCCAGGTAGCAGAAGAACGACCGATCACCAACCCCATTGGGCATCAAAGGGCAGAAACAAGAGTGGATGAAACATTCCAGAAGGGTATCTAGAGGCCAGATCCTGAACCCAGAGGGACAGAGGGAAGAGAGGGGGCGCCATGAGGCCAGGACCGGAGACTGAAAGGTGCTTAGGAGAACCCAGGTGACATCCCAAGCAGAGGCAAGAAGACACATACACTGTGGGGGTGGACGGGAGATTGGGGAAGAAAGTACCACATATTCACAGGTCACTTCGGGAGTTTTCCTGCAACGTATTCTCAGAATGGCGCATCCCGGCAAAACCCCAGTTCCGGGGACGCCTGGGTGGCTCAGTTGGTTGAGCAGCTGCCTTCGGCTCAGGTCATGATCCCAGCGTCCTGGGATCAAGTCCCGCATCGGGCTCCTTGCTCGGCAGGGAGCCTGCTCCTCTCTCTCTGCCTCTGCCTGCCTCTCTGCCTGCTTGTGTTCTCTCTCTGTTAAATAAATAAATAAAATCTTTAAAAAAAAATACAAAAAAAACCCCAGTTCCGATCTCTTTTACATAAACTGCAGTTGTTTTCAACAAGGGCCTCGCCAAAGCCCTGCACATTTTCCCTCTCTCAGTCCTAAATCCAGTTCACTGTGAAACACGTCAATAAAAAAAAAACCGGCTGCTTTCTTACACGTTTCCCTTCATCCAACGGGTACCCTGAGATGAAGAGGAAGACTATGATGATGATGGCAATAAAGCGATGATGTGGGCGTATCATCAGAAACTCCCCGTTAGGATCACGGCATGGGTTCTGCCATTTAATTGCCATAATAGCCTCTACGGTTTTCGGCAGAAAACGACGTCATCAAGAACGTCATCAAGAACGACATCATCAAGAATGACGATGATGCGGGGAAATAATTTATCTGAATTCCCAGCAGCAAGCGGCTGAAGAAGAACATGAACACAGGTGCGTCTAATCCCAACACCCGCTTCTTGTCCTCGGCCCCCAGAAGAGCACCGGGCACACAGTAGGCACTTCATGAATACCGGCGACGGAACAAATGAGCTGGCTACAACAGTGGGGGGGGGGGGGCTTCTGACCCAAGGGCGCCCCAAGGCACAAGGAGCTCCATTCTTCACCTAAATTGGTTAAATATACCTCAGTCATTTAACACCATAAAAAGTCGTTATAATCGTACAGGGTCACTGGATCGATGCTTTCTGCTAAGGAATAAATGGCTCTGACTTGCTTTTGACATTTATTTTCCGAAATGAACCCAGCTCAGCCCCGACATTTACAAATCAGCAGGAGGCGGGTGGCTACCTGGAAAAGTCGCTCTGTTCCACAGAATCGCCTTTGCTTTTGCCCCTTGGATGCGAAGCGCAACTGATTCATAGAGGCAAATTAAACACAAACAAGCCACATGATAATTGTAATTGCTACCATGCACCTACTTTTTACAGCCTTTTTTTTTTAATGGGTAATATTCTTTTTTTTTTAAATTTTAGTTTTATTTTTTCAGCTTACAGCCTTTTTACAATCAAATTAAGAATCTGACTTGCATGGGAGGGGGTGGAGGGTTGGGCGAGCCTGGTGGCGGGTATCGAGAAGGGCACGTATTGCATGGAGCACTGGGTGTGGTGCATGAACAATCAATCTTGGAACCCTGAAAAAATAAATATATTTTGGGAAAAAAAAGAATCTGACTCGCAGTTTGTGTCATTTAAAAAGCTGGGAGGTCGAAGGTTGCCTGAGGACCATCTGAAAAGCTCTCAGATACACAGAAGGCAGGCCCTTCTCAGCCTCTCTGCCTCCCATACCTGGGTCTGTGGTTTGGAAGCAACTGCCAGTTTTATAGACGTTCTAGGCAACTGTACCCCCTGCTGTGGCCTTCAGCGGGGACTCCGCGTCTGGGCTGACACTGCGGTGTGGGACCAGGAGAAGTTAAAGCAAGGGACAGGCTCGAGGAGGCTCTAACGCATGCTTTCGGCATCTGAAATTTACCCTTGGAGAGAGAACTGAGCTTGGGTTCAAGTTCTCTGCTGCAGAGGATAGATGCCTAATCACCAAAGCTTTAACGGAAATGGAGTCCGTGAAGCAGAGAAGACATGGGGGCCGGTGTGGGGAGACCCCAGGACTGGTCCTGCCACTGCCTCTTATTCCTGTGACCCTGGGCAAGTCACAACCTCGCACCAGCTTCCTTGTGCCCAATGACTACTCTCGATTTTGAAATACCGTGACTCCCCTCTGTACTTAATTGAGGCCTGTTCCCTGGAGGAATCTGTAATCTGGTTGATGAGAGAAGACTTACTATCACCAGCCAATTAGAGAGGCAAACAAGTGCTGAACGGCCTTTCGTGGAAGAGAACCCGAAATGACTTTTGAAGGATAAATCTGATTTACAAAGGTGAGGTGCAGGAGAACACTCCTCCCGAACGCCGGCATGGGATTTCTGACTGAGACTCACTTCACAGACTCTGCTGGGCTCCTTCTGAGGCAGCAGTATTTTGGAGATTATGATTCAGCCAGTGGTTTGTCTAAACCTGTGTCAGGGGATGCCTTCTAACGTATCATTCCCGGCTTTGAGTCAAGTTTAGATGCACAAAACTTAAATATATAAAAATCCAAATAGAGGGGCGCCTGGGTGGCTCAGTCGGTTCAGCGTCTGACTCTTGAACTCAGCTCAGGTCTTGATCTCAGGGTCGTGAGTTCAAGCCCCGCACTGAGTGAGGGTCGTGAGTTCAAGCCCCCCCCCCCCTTAAAAAAAAGTGCAAATATAATAAAACTTCATGATGCAATCTTTGGCTTTACTAAATTATTGTTTAAAGTCTTCATCATGAATTTCTTTTAAATCAGGAACCTCTAATGAGTGACAAGTGTGTTAGAATCACATAGACTGAGATCAAACACAGCATCTGCAGAACGAAGTGAATTTGAGGTTAAGGGTTCTCTCCATGTAACTGTCCTCTTTTGGGGGGAGAAAGGCCAACGCAGACGATATAAAATACTTAGGAAAAAAGCCTAGAGGATGGTAGCTGGTATTAGCCACGGTCTGTGCTCCTGAAGAAAGTGACATATATCATGCATAATCAATAATAATTATGCATAAATAATCTTCATGTCTTATTGACTCTGAGGTATGGCTCTTCCTATCAATCTTACTAATACCACGTGTTACTTCAACACTGATATTGAATGAAAGTCCGTGATAGGTTCATAATAAATGAATAAGGAGGCAAAAACGGGGAAACCCAGGGCCCTGTTGATAAGTGCTGCTCAGTGAGAGCCCATGAAGGGGCGGTTGTTGCTGCCACTGGCAGAAAGTCCACACGCGTCAAGGCCACACGCACCTGGTATTTTCCTAGGGAGGCAGCAGAAGTCGACACGTGTGTCTGAATTCTCCTAGCCTCCTCCTTGAAAAAACAAATCCTGCTGACTGCCTCAGCGTTGAAGAAATCAGCAGGGGCGGTGAGGGGCGGGGGGTAAGGATGGGAGGAAGGAGGGATGACGGCGAGGACGCAGACCACTGATGAGGTTCACGGGCGGTGAACCTCCTGCCCAGGACCGACCCGGGAGAGAAATGCAAGTCATCACATGGTAAGGATGCTGCGGGCTCACAGCGGGCAAGGGGGGGCCTGAGTTTCCGGTCCTTCCAAGCCCCCGCTTAGGTAGATCGCATGCCTTTCTCTGATATCCCCGGCAAGAGGCAATTTCTCCACCCACCGAAGTCCAGTATCTCTCGATTGGTAACATATGGTGCACATCATCTGTCCTTGTGTTTAAGTTGTTCATATATATGCCTGTCTCCCCGCCTTCTTGAGGTTAACTTGGATGCTTCCATTCATTCCCCTACCTTCCGGCGTCTTGCTCTGGGGAGACGGCCCGTGGTAGCTGAACACGTGACCAGGTGCCCCAAACAGAGGTTTGCTGAAATCAAGGCCGTAAAAATGCTGTGGGAGCTTGTATGCACGTTCTGAGGTTTTGACACCTGATTTGGTTATAGGAATGTTGATTCCTTGAACCGTGAACTATAGAAGACGAAACTCTGCCAATGACAGAATGCTTCCGAAAACCTCTCCTTCTGCTGTGCGTGCTCCCAGGTTTCCAGCCCGGAGCTTGCATCCAAAAACTCAGGAGTTAGGAAAGTCAGTTTGAAACAAGTCAGGTTGTCTTCGCCGTGAGAAAGATACTATCCCGACGAGGAGGCGGCCTTCTCTGCATCTTATTTTTTCAGGCTTTCCTAACACTGCAACCTGTTTCTCCTTTTTTCGGAAGCCCACCAGCCCATTAGAACTGGACTGCACGCACCCTTCTGTGCCCAGATTTACACCGCTTTAAATTCCCCTTTCCAAAAACAAAACAAAATAAAACTCCACCAAGTAGCTAAACTATATTCAAATATCCATACAATTCTCCCCATGGCAACATTCTCAGGCTTTCACAAATTTAATTTCCAGGGTCCCCCACCTCAATGGACAATAGAAGAAAATGGGCCTCGCTGTCACAAACTTCGGCACCTCTCAAGGAACTAATTAAATCTCCTAGGATGCCCTCACCCACACCCTAAGAAATCTGAGGGGTGTGCAAAATCCAAACCCAATTCGACACCCTTCTGACAAAAGCCCTTTACTTCTAACAAAGCTTCATCTTGAATTTCTTTGTCTCTTTCCCCCCACAGAGTAGTAAATTTTCAAATTCCCTGAAGGTCATGAGTTTGGCAGTAGGACAATGGCGTCCCTGAGAGGGAGTGCCTTGGTGAGGGACTTGGCCACCCTCTGGGCCATGCAGCAGGGCCGTCGTCTGTCCGTCCGGAATGGAGGCCCGGCGCTCAGGGTGGGGAAGGTCGGTCTCGGCGGGGGTGGGGTGAAATCCTGGATACCTGCCCCGCAGGTGGGGAGGCAGCAAACCAGACTGTCTGGCATTGAGGTACCGCCCCACAGAGCCTGCCCGGGAAGGAAAAGTCCTATGGTTCTCCAGAGGGAGAATGACGAGGTTTCCGTAAGGAGGAGGAGGAGAAGGGTTCCTTCAACCCCCACCCACACCACCTTGGAAGTGAAAAAGGGGGAGGGGCAACAGCATTTACTGAACACTCTGTTTAAATGTGTCAATCACAGGAGACGCCTGCGGGGCTCAGGCGGTTCGGCGTCTGCCTTCAGCTCAGATCAGGATCTTGGGGTCCTGGGATCGAGCCCCGTGTCAGGCTCCCTGCCTTCTCCCTCTTCCTCTGCCCCTCCTATCCTCCCCTCCCATGCTCTCTCTCTCTCTCATAAATAAGTAACAAAATAAACGTGACCATCATTAGGCTGCGTGTTTTACATCTCATCTGCACACAACCCTACAGCCTAAAAACGAGGACTGCATTTCAAGACACCACGAAGCTCTCAAGAACTTCCTCTAAATGACACAGCTAACACCGGGTGGACGCGGGATACAGACCCAGGCCCGTCTGGTTCTTCAGCCCATGTGTTTCCCTCACACCAGGCAGCCTTCCAAAAGGAAAAAACTGGTTTTTAGGTACAAAATAGAGCCTGTCCATTCTGCAGAAGGGGAAAACTTGTGACTCATCCTTTCGGTCACAGACTTGGGCTTAACCTCCACTTAAGTCTCAGCGTGACCCTCTTGTAACTGTGGGCTCCCAGCCACACGGTGAGAGCCTCGTCAGAGAAGGCCAGCAACAAATGTGGAAGGAAGGGGTGAATCAATGGGAATCCGTGGTGAGGGAACAAAGGGAGGCATGAAACTGACAAGTCCATTCCGGGACTCACTTGGCAATCCTGGTCTTACGCAAGCAGTACTTGTTAATCACAATTTTTTGTTTTTAATCTACAGGATGGGACATGTTGGTGTCTGGAGAAAAAGCCTGTGTGTGTCACGGGGGTCTGGGCTGTCACTGACACAGCAGCCCACCCGACACCGTGCTGATTTCTCTCTGAGCCCCTGAACGTAGTCTGAAGCCAAGATTTCGTCTAGAAGGATAGTAAAGAGGTGGTTACTTGGGCAAACTTGACATTGCTGTTTGCATTCTCAATGTGAGATCCACTCTCCAAGTGAGAAAGGAAGGAAAATCAAACACTGTTCCACTTTGAGGGTTTTTTTTTTTTAATGAAATGTTGATTGTGTATAGAAGAGATGCTTAATTGAAGGGATGAAAGTTGAACAGCTTTCTGTAGCTTAAAGGAGCTAATTAAAATGTGACCAGGCAGAGATTACGTACTCAGAGGTGTCCCACAGGCCCCTAGATTCCCACGGCACCGCCGGTCTCCCACCCGGCTAACGCGTAGACTAGGTCTCAGATACCTGATACCAAAATGATTCCTACCCTCCTCCCTCTCTCGCGGTTTGGGGAATCCTGGCCAATGCCGAGGCTTGCAGTGCACGAAATGAGGCGGTGAGACCACATCTAACCCACTGAACTGTCGGGGAGGTCACCGTGCTTATCGGTCCCTGTGAAAACCTGTCCAAGCCCATCTTGGTATGATCCCTGCAGATCCTAAGCCCCGGCCTTCACTCTCTCCGCTGAGAATTCACTGTAAGCTATTATAAGGAAGCCAAAGATAAAACAGCTTCTGCATAATGAAACACTAATCCCCGGCGTGTGACGCCCACGACACAAATGAATGCTAGACAGAAGATAACCAAATGTCTAGACTTATTCAAAACCCGTTTCTCACAGCTCAAACTTGCACTCACAGCCACACCAGCTTATAGACCAGAAACTGGTGTAGAAACACACAACTGGACGACGACGACGACGACAAAAGCTAAACCCAGCAAAACCTCTGCATTCGGGCCTCTTTATTTGTGTTAGTTTGTGCTTCTTTATCTCTCCCCAAACAGTCATGCCTTTTCAAGCTGATATCAGCTTCCCCCAAATAATAAGCAGTTGGAAGCCTCTGCTTTTTGCCCTTTCTTTTCATAAATATACCAGAAGACTGGAATATTTCCTCACGAGTCCTTCTTTCCGACTCTTGAAAATTAAGTTAGGAAGATGGCATGATTTAAAGATCTGTGGGTATGTGTTCGGCACAATGGACTGGAAGTCTGGCTCTCTGGGTTCTAGAAGGATAATGCTACAACTCAGGCATGACACCAGGAGCCCAGAACGTGACTTACCTCTCTAAGGTACCCATTTTTCCACCTGTGATACCAAATTACCGTATGCATTGGTTTCTCCAACAGAAATAATAATTTTAAAATAGGAAAGCTTAAATAAAATAAAAAGATGGCCACCTAATATTAAGCAGTGAGATTAGAGTTGCTATATGCATATGTAATTCTAATATAAGTAGTTCAATTTTCTTGTATGTCTTTGTCAAGGTACCTCTTAAAACATAATTTCTTTCTTTTTTTTTTTTAAGATTTTATGTATCCATTTGAGAGAGAGAGAGAGAGCGCATGAGTGTTGGGTGGGGAAGAGAAAGACAAGTGGATACCCTGCTGAGCAGGGAGCCCAACGTGGGGCTCAATCCCAGGACCCTGAGATCATGACTTGAGCTGAGGGCAGACGCTTAACCGACTGAGCCACCGAGCTTTCCCAAAACATAATTTCTAATAAAGTAAAAATGGAATCAGAATTCCAAAGATCATTCTGGCAGAAATTAGATATTCCTACGGAGGGCCATACTCATTTGTACCCCAATAGAACGTACTGATTCAGGTAGGAGGGTTTCTTTTAACGTTTATGTTTCGTCATGCAGCTGAAAGAGGGACCCGTAAGTGAGTCTTGACAGGGTCATGAGTCCTCTACTCCAGCTTCGGGAAAGAGCGGGGCTGCCACAGGTGACAACTTTAACTTACCTCTGCCTGTTTAATGAAGACCAGGTAAGTTGAATAATGTTTTTCTTAATGGAAAAAAGAAAACCAAACAAACACCTCAGTTATTGCCCAAAGAAATGCTCAAATCTTATCTGTTCTATAGTTATCTAGAGCTTTTCCCGCTCCAAGTGAAAGTCACCCTCCCTCTTATCTCTTCTAGAAGCAAGAATCCTGTCAAGGCAGGACAAAGAAGGAGGGGAAATTCTGAATCATTATTCCCCCCTCCCTCTAGTGAGTGAGGAGAATTATGCACGGGGAGGGGAAATAGCCCAGAAGTCAATAATGTAAACCGGATGGAGGGAAAAGATGCTTAACTTCTTCAAAAAAAGCAGTATCAGGCTTTCTTGGTCATCCATTTTGCCCATGATGAATGGTTATTATCAAGTTCTTGTAGAGTAGTGTTTATGGATCGGGAAAAAAAAATGTCAATAATTTATATGGCTGTGAGTACCTGACGTGACACAATGAATTTTCTCCAAAGGATCCCATAATTGTGGCTGAGGTAAGGTAAAATGACTTCCACCTAAAATAATCTAAGTTAGAGAGATTTGACTGGCCCAGTAAGTAATACTACATTACACACCTATTTTCCTCTGTACCCTCTATCTGTGTGGCCTTTAACTGACAAAGCTTTTGCTATAACCATGGAACATCCAAAAGAGCAATGTGTAAAACAGAAGAATAATGGCTACGTCCTAGGGTCCTAGGGTGGCTGTGGGGATTTAATGAGACAATGCACAAAAAGCACTTAGGCAGTAACTGGTACATACTAAGTATCCCATAAATGCCAACTATAGTTATTATCCTCTTGGAATATAGAGTTCTATTTACTAGAGAGGTATTTTCTAAAGTGATCTCCAACACCCTACCTTCTAAAATGATCTCACTACATACACTATCTCAGACCCCTCTGAACCCCACCCTGTTTTCAACCTATTTCTTTCACGGTTCCTATCTCTTCCTCCTTGTGTGATGGCTTTGTGTGTACCCGTCTGGGACCTTCAGTGTTTGGAAAGCAGAAACCCTATTGCATTTATCACTGTCTACTCAGTAGAATGTGGCTTAGCACCGTACATAGCATAGACTTTTAACAAGCATTTATTGAACAAACAAATGTATACGTGAGTGAATAAATAAATACACGATGGAATAAATCCAAAGGCCCAAGAGGCACCAATCCCATCAATATTTTAATCTTTTTGTCTATTTCTCCTAAAATGAACACCTTGTGCTCTTTCCAGGAGCCCGAAATTATTAATTCTCGAGAATATATTTAAAAAAAAAAAAAAAGGTTGTTAAAAGGAAAACATCCTTCCCGTCTTGATTGACTTGACACTAGTACTAGTGGTCCCATCCCCAGTTTGGGTCACAGATAACATATTGGGGACTTTTGGAAAGTTTTTGTCACGAAGGCAAGACACACACCAATCATTTCTAAGGCAGAGTTCTTAAGAGAGATCAGAATGAGAAAGCATCTGATTATAGATCTACTTTAACAAACAGAGGGAGTGACAATTTTTTTTTTAATGGCCTTCCCTGCTTTTCCATTTATGAATACTACACCTAGCTACCAAACAACTGATACCATTTGGGTTCAAAGAACTAATCCATGACTCTGCCCCTAAGAAGGCTCATCATATGTTATCAACGGCTCGTACTTAAAGGATGTTACCGGTCCTTGCAGTAGTACCCTGTGCACTGAGATCTAAGCCAAATAAGTTTCTGGGCCACAGAACAATACAAACTCTGTACATTACTGAACAATCCACAGGCAATGACGGTTACTTCAAGCCAAATTATATTCAGTAACAATCGATATGCATGCGTACTTTTTGACAATTTGTAGACTGTTCTAGAAGGGCAGGACTATATAAATCTAGCATGGAATAATGATTCACAGCCTCCGGTAGGGGACTTCTAAGTTTTAGATTGTTATCAAGAAGAGACAAATCTGAGCAAAATGGGACTTCTATGTTTAGAATTCGATTCTCCAGTTTTCCACCTACCACTACCCTAATCCATCCTTTAAGACGTGGTTCAAAACTCAACTTCTCAGAAGCCCTCCACGTCAATTCCATCTTTAGACTCAGGGCTCTTGAGGTTAAAAAACGATGTGAATGAATGAATGAATAAATGAGTGAATGAAAAGATGGAGAAGCGAGCAAGGGGCGATCAGTGGGAGCATACGTTGAATCATTCTGGTTCCTCAAAAGATTCCGAAGTGAACGCTATAATGAAGCTATGAAAAGCTATCTGGCACATAATAAGTGCTTAAAAATGTTCACTGAATGAAAGAATTAATGAACAATTCTTCCTGTTCAACTATTTACGCCTGGAAGACGTAATTTCTCAAATTATTTTCATTGTCAAAGTAGATATTGTTCCCTTGTGCTATTATTTGCTTCCTCTAAACTATGAACCCCTGGTTCCTTGTAAGAAGGTTTTGTATTTGTACAGATGTGGGATTCTTTTAGCCATACTGAGTGGTGCTTCTTTCCTGAGGCCCATTAGCCACCCTTCCCATCACCCGCCCGCCTCCCAGCAGAGCACAGCGGCTTTCGGAAATGCTTGGCCTTCAGAATAAAGTGGAATATGCCGAAATCCATGTAGTATATAACACGACATAAGTAAAATCAAAGAAGAAACCGAAGCATAGGTCACTCATGAGATGAGGACGGTCTGACCAAGCAATACTCAGAATTACATTGTAGGTGCTAATGGTAACGACTTTGCATAAATGATGAGACAAATTTCTATTGGTTCCTTAGATAGAGAGAATTAGCTTAAGTGGGCACAAGTCGTGGCGTGGAGTTTGGCCCACATGGTCTTCTTTTAGGACATTTGGGGGCATGGGGGTTTGTCACAAGTCACCTATGCGGGAACCTCATGTCTGTCTGAGGATAGCCCGAGACTTTATCCTTGATTTGCTCCCAGAAGCCTCAGCAAACCAGCTCCTCCAGTGACTCGCTGTGATTTCAAGTTACGTCCCTTGCCGATTCTGCCCCCACTTCCTTTTCTATCGAACGAGGATCGTCAGAGTGCACATACCTGACCACTGTCGCGAGATCCTCGAGCTGATGTAGCTACTTTAGCATAGTGCTTGGCACATAATAACGTGCCAATAAATGCTAACTAACATCATGATGATTATTGTAATTCATAACCAAGCCTCCTCTTATGATAGTTCTCTTACCATCTACTCATGACTCCTTTGCCCAGTAATTATCCGATTTTTTAAGTATTCTATATTTTTAAAAGTATTATTGAGAATGAATGGTTTAAAATGTCCAAATGGCTTGCCATTCAAAGGACTAGGCTCCCCTCTTGCTGGGTGCCGTGCCGTGCCCAGGAGTGGGCCCAGGCCTCCAGGGTGCCATTCTCAGAAGGTGCAAGGCCCCGCTCAGACCACGTTCTATATCTTCCTTAGAAAAATCAGCAAGGGGCGCCTGGGTGGCTCAGTTGGTTAAGCGTCTGCCTTCAGCTCACGTCATGATCCCAGGGTCCTGGGATCGAGCCCTGTGTCAGCAGGGAGCCCGCTTCTCCCTCTCCCTCTGCTCGCCACTCCCCTTGCTTGGTCTCTTTCTCTCTGTGTGTGTCAAATAAAAAAATCTTGAAAAAGAAGCAGCAGAAGAAAAACTCAGCAGGCATGGCAACCAAGAGCAAGGGGAGCCTTGAGGAGGAAGGGATACGAGGGAAAGACGGCTGGATGTGTATGTGCAGTGAGCAACTGTCCACGGCTGCTGCTGAGGTTCAAGGAACCCTCGAGGTGAGGCGGGGAGGCAAAATGGAGCCAGCGCCACGGTGGAAGGAATCTCAGGGCTTCCCGCCAGCATCTGGCGAAGTCCACGTCTCTCCTCCGATCCAGCCCCACTCCAGCAGAGGCCAGCGGCCGCGTGGGGTGGGGGAGTGACTGACAAGGAACCGCCGCTCCTCATCCTCTTATCTACAGAGCTTTGAAAGGATGGGCCCCCAGTCTTTGGCCTCGTTGGCCTTGACTGGAAGACCTTTAGTTCCGGTGCACAGAGATATAGGGCCCAAGGATGGTCTGGGGGGGATAAAACCTTTTTCTACAACATACATACACACACCACATTGCCACCTGGGAGGATACAGCCCGCAGATATCCTGCTGCAATGGAATTGCACACGTGCAATGATAGCAAGTCGCACGTTAACGCAAATTATGGAAATCCTCATGAAACAACCTGAATCCGTCGGAAATTACAACAGCGCCAATGTTCCCCGTAAGCACTGAGTTGGGAGTAGCCTCTTCTGAGCTTTACTTCTGTGGTCTGAAGGCGGCTAGAGAGAGGGCGGTATGACTTTCAAGGTCTCTGGGGACCTTCAAACAAATGTGCCCGTCTTATGAGACGGTCCCAGAATGCCAACTTCCTAAAGAAATATTAAAATGCGTTTACTCTCTGTGTCACTGAAGAGGTTGAGGGCGGGGTTGGGGGATCAGGCCAAACACACGCATGTTTTTATTTAACAACAGCTCAGCTCTTAGACAATATGGGGTCCCGCCGATACTTGAACAATGTGGGGGGACCAACAGCACCCCAACCCCACAGCTGGATATCCACACGTACCTCTGACTTCCCCGAATTTAACTACTCATAGCCTTCTGTTGACCAGAACACGAATAGTCAATTAACACATATTTCGTATATTCTATGTATTATAGACCGTATTCTCACAGTTATAGGGAGCCAGGGAAAAGGAAACATTATGGAGAACATCAGAAGGAAGAGAAACTGTGTTTTCAGGGCGGCGCTGTATTTACTGAAGAAAACCCACGTATACGTGGGCCCACGCGGTTCAAACCCGTGTGGCTCAGAGGTCAGCTATGTTAGGAAGCCAGTCCTGGACACCATGGGGGCTCTGAGTAAGTCTACGCAGCCTGCATACAGGCAGTCTTCCATAAATGATCTGGCTTCTGTGCCCCAGAGGGCTAAACCTCAGACGCAAACAACCCACGTTTATTCGTACCCCGGAGCTCACTAATTTGTATTCACTGTGACAAGTCTTTACTCTCAGACTTGAAGTAATTATTAGAAAGTGAGAAAACAGGCATTACTTTGGGGAAGCTGGGACACGGCTTCATATTCTACGTTGCCACCTGACAGAATGACCCATAAAAATAACTTGGAAGGCTGCGACCTTACAACCAGAGCACACACGATCCTACAGTTACCGGCGGTGCCCCTCGCGCGCGCGTGCATGTGTTTTAATTAAAGATTTAAACTGCTAAGAGACAAGCACGGAAAACATGTACACAATTTGTCTGATTTTGCATAATTCCTTGTTAGCCGCGTAGCTGATTGTCGCCCTGTCTGACCCTGATTTACATGGGATGTGTGCACATTTCCTGGCTCGTGGTAAAAAGCCCACCTTCACCGGGAACTGGGATTCCTCTGCCACGCGCACGTCAAATTGTAAGGCTCGCAGCGGGGACTCACTGGAAGCACGTCAAGGCTGGACACAATTTGGTATTTTTTCACCAGGTTCAGGCAACTCGAGCTGCCTCGGGAGCGTGACCTTGCTGGTTGTTTCTGGGCCTCTCGTTTTAGGTTCGTGTCTAATATGGAGGGGGAGGACATCAGTTCTCATGCCCTTAAGGGTGAGATTGTTCGTACTAAAACTAACACCGCACCTATCACCCTCGTATCCATCAGTGGCGTCATTTCAACAGCAGCAAGGGCAGAGCAGGGAAAAAAAAAAAGAGAAGCAAAATCACTTCCTGGATACCGACAGCGACAGTTGCCCGCCCCTCCTGGGATAAACGAGGACCAAAATCCGTAAATTTTAAATAATAGATTAATATGACTCTGAGAGAAGGAGATGGAAAGCGATGTAAAAATGCTCACACTTCTTGGGTTTGAGTCTTCTGCTTTGCTCTGAATGGGCATTCTGCAAAAAGTATTTTGAATAGAAAAAAAAAAAACCCATAGAGTTAAATGCTGGGCTGCCTCCTGTATGTGCAGGTTACCGAATTATATTATACAGTCCCGGGGATGAAGGTGAGGGCAGACACACACACGTGGGGGGAGGGGGGAGTGTGCACACGGACGCACACATTCCTGCAGACCAACAGTGACCACGACAAGCACAACTACGACAAATTAAAATCAGCCACTGCTGATTTTCTATGGAGATAGATAGGGTAAAAATGCAGTTCAGCCAACATTGATCTTTAAGCCCATTTCATGGCCAGGGCGCCTGTATTCTAACAGTCCCGTCTCGGCACCTGTTGCAAAGATGTGCCTAAATAGGATATTCATCTTCTAAAGTACTTGACAGTTGGTTGGGTTTTTTTTTTCTTTTTCTTTTTCTTTTTTGGCCTCGGTATGCAAAGACGAATGGCAAAATCACATTCCTGTTCATTCCAAGTTGGAGCAGAAGCGTCTCTGCTTGTTGCCAACGGTTCTCCTCAGAGAGGGGCCCCCCCGGTTTGAGGTTTCAGAGATCAGGGGTAGACTCCGCATCCAGAAGGATCAGACACTCAAGCCCTCTGGCAGCACTGCCGGCGCGTGTTTCTTCCAGCGCGGAGGCCTCGGTGGGGATCCCGGTGCAGCCGGTTATAGTCGGCGTGGCCACGTGACGTTGCTTACACCAAAGCACGCTCACGCTTTGTCTTTGACACCTGGTGTCACAGCATAGCTCCTACGATGTGCTCTCCTCTCCTGGTACCTTCGCAACCATTACCGGAAATGACTGGAAGCTCCACGAGAGCTCTAGCTGCACTTAGTGCTGCACTTAGTGCCGTTCTTCCCCTTCAACTTGCAGAGCTCCCCACCTCTTGGAGAGACCCTTGACAAAGCAGGGTTCTGAGCCTCTGTATCCCTGCCAGGATGATCCCTGCATCGGGGAATCCTCCTCCTCCCTCTGCGGTGAACTCTCACTAACAAACCCAGGGAGAAGCGATGGCGAGAGGTCCCGCCAGCCGCCAAGCCAGTCAAAAATGGAATCCACCCAACCGGGCGCGCTTGCATCCTTCATTATAAAGGCCCAGCGGCCAACCCTTTTCTTCCAGGAGAACCTCCACAGGTGGGAAAACGCTACTCAAAATAAGCGCAGGGCAATGGTCGTTGTTGGGGGGCAGGGAGGGGGTCGAATGGACAAGTGGTGTACCTTAAACAATGCTATATGTCAATTATATCTTTTTTTCCTTTATTTTTTTTAAAGATTTCATTTACTTATTTGACAGAGAGAGAGAGAGATCACAAGTAGGCAGAGAGGCAGGCAGAGAGAGAGGGGGAAGCAGACTCCCCGCTGAGCAGAGAGCCTGACGTGGGGCTCGATCCCAGAGCCCTGAGATCATGACCTGAGTCGAAGGTGACGGCTTAACTGACTGAGCCACCCAGGCGCCCCTCTAAAATTCATTTTTAATGAAGGGACAATTAATGACAGGGCTGGCACAGGAGAGAAGCCTTACAATCACACACCGACCTCTGAATGATATTTAACCAACAAGTCTGAAAACGGAAATGCCCCCTCTGATCTCTTATGTTCAAGTATGATCTCAACCCTCCTGAAAGAGGGTGATGAGCTCTGCCTAGAACTCGGTTTTCTGACTTCCCATTTCTTCTGTGATTGTTGCTCCAATGTAATTGCTCCTACAAGCTGAGTCGGGGCCATGGGCTCCCATGAACGCAGGCAAAGACGCACACGAGCGTGTGTGTCAAGTGTGCAGGAGTGGGCTGCACACACAGCCGTTTGGTTCTCTGGAACCACCCACACCGCTCATCTGGAGAATCCCAGGAGGCTTTTCAGCCTTGCTGGGAGCCTGGCTGGGCTGACCGTACCTCTCCATTCGACCCAGGCTGCACCAGCAAACCTTGTCTGTTTGATAACCGTACCAAGTGAACCCGCCACCAGGCTTCGCCCAGTGTTCCTGGCACAGGGACACAGCAGCTCATATGCCACCACGAACTGACTATTTCTTGGAGAATAAACTGGAATTCTCCATGCTGTCCTTACCCACCCTCCCAGTTAGAACGGTGGTTAGAGGAATGTCCAGAGAAGCCGCTGGAGGGTTTCCCTGGTCGTGGCTTTGGGAAGGAGAATCAGCTGGGATCTCTAATGGATCGGGGGCCAAGGTGAAGAGGAGAAGAGAGATGTGTTCTCTCTCAAGGAGCCATTCAGAACCTTCCAGAAGATTCAGAGCAGCTCCGGCCTGGCTGGAAGCAGCCCTACCCGTGGTGCTATATCTCCTCTTTCAGGTGCCATTGCAGACTCTTATCATGTGCCCATTACATGTAAAAGTAATCAACCCAAAGCGGAACAATATCCTTGCTACTGTCTTTCTTCTGTCTAAAATGCTACAGCGGTGCCTGGGTGGCTCAGCTGGATATAGATCTGCCTCCTGATCTCAGCTCAGGTCTTGAGCTCAGGGCTGTGAGTTCCGGTGCCATAGCAGGGCTCCATGCTGGGCGTGGAGTCTACTTAAAAAAATAAAAATAAATAGGGGCGCCTGGGTGGCTCAGTCGGTTAAAGGTCTGCCTGAGGCTTTGGTCATGATCCCTGGGGACTGACCCCGAGTCGGGGTCCCTGCTCAGCGGAGAGCCTGCTTCTCCCTCTCTTTCTGTCACTCCCCTACCTGTGCTCCCTCTCTACACAGCCCTAGATCTCCTAATTCTTTTATATTTTAAAGTGCACAGATGCTTGATTTCAGGGTTCCACGGACCAGAGCAAAAAGAAATATCCTCAAGTACTTTCTGTCTTAGGATCCCTGCGCACCCGCAAACTTCGCATTCAGGGAAGAGGAGAACCCGTTTCACCTCCACCGTGCCAAACTGTTGGCCAAAAGTGACCCACCAAGCACTTGCATTCCTCACTCAAGTACATTTGTTTAAAATGCCTTTTTTTGTACAGCAGCATTTTACTGCGTTTACCTCTTAACTGTCTAGAAATGCTGCAAATACATTACCCAGGAACACAGAGTCTGGTTATAGGGCCAGCTTACCCGGTAGTAAGCCACAGTCTCTTGTAAATACCGAGAGTTTATTATTAGCTTTACTTTTGGGTTCTCACGCTATCCATCCTGCTCGCATTGCTCACTTTTCGAAGTTTAGAAATGAGAAGTCATACACGGGAGCGGGTGGCAGGGACAGAGACCCCTTGAAACGCGGCTCGGTCCCTGGCCCCTCCCGCGCCCATCCCAGGCTCCCCGGCTCGACCACCAACACGGTGGCCTATAGGGGCGGTGGCCCGCGTCCCAGAGCCTGTCTGCGCGGGAGCGAGGGTCCTATGTTCGGGAACGAAGGGAGAGCCCTCCCTATCTCGGCAGGATGACATTACAGCGAGACTTCAGAGTCAGCCTCGGATGCATGCAGACCCATGTTAACCGCGGTCTGCCGCAAGCATATGGGGAAAGACAGGCGGGACCAGATCACAAGGGAAGACTTGGTGGCATATTTGCCCACAACACTGCGCCAGTGGCGTAGCTTAGAGAGAGCGAGAGGCAAGGCATCCGTCCGCTATCTCACTCTGGAAGGAGGATCATTCTGGGGGAAATCTGCAAATCATGTGAGGACAGAAGGCAACACCGCTTTCAAGTTCTGAGTACTGAGCCGTTTGGGGGGAAGGAAGTGGATTCTGTCATTCATTCTGACAGGGCTTCTTAACAGGAAAGGAGGAGGAGGGTGGAGGGTGGGGGGCGGGCGGGCCGGGCGGGGAGGCGTCATGAGAGGACAGAAGGGTGATGCCAGCCAAGCAAACGAGAATGAGAAATTGCAATTATGGACCTTATGGAAAAGCTGCTGGTAAGCCACCCTGGCCAAAGGAAAATGTTGATTGGACCCGTTTTCGGAGGGAAACAGACAGCCCTTCTGCAAGCAGAAGGGTGACAAATCTCTAGGAGGAGGCTGTGTTGTTCATGTGTGAAATGGTCTCAGCCAAGGAGTAAAAGCGCCAAGCCATGTATGTAAGCAGGAGCCACCTGGCCTGCGTGTGGCGGTGGGAGCGGGGGGTGTGTGTGTGTGTGTGTGTGTGAGTGTGTGTGTGTGTGATGGCAAGACTTTGGCGACAAAACCACTCGCTGAAAACTCCAGACCATTAAACCAAGTGGGTCTTCACTTGTACCCCCCTCTCTCTCCTTTTATTCCTTCTGGCTCCCTTCTCCACCCCCCCACCCCCAGCATTCTCCTGCTGCCTTAACCCTCCCATTTCTACATGTATCGTCTCAAGAAACTAGAAGATTAAAAACAACAACAACAATAACAACTGATAGTAAAAAACCTGACACGAGGCAGGATTCTGATGAAGTGAGCCAAGGACAAAGTCGAACAAGCCTCCCTGCAACCCTATCTGAATCCTCCCTCCCCCCAGAGTGGATGCTCATGGGCTTCCTGGGGGTCCTGGGGGGTGGAGGGAGGGAGGAGGAACACGAGGGATTTTTGTGGAAGTGCATGGTCTGGGTCCAGAGCCGGGGCTCCGTGGCCTCTGCTGGACGGGGATGTGGTCAACATTCGTCATCAGGGTTTCTCCACCTCGGTGTTACTGACATTTTGTACTGGCTAGCTCTCTGCTGGGGGTCGGGGCGGGGGCTGCTGTCCTGTGCAAGACGGATGTCCTAGGGGGTGAAATCAGAACAACCGAGATAAGCTTTACAGAAGGTTAGCTCATTCCAAGTGAAAACTACTCTCTTGTTTCTTGCATGAAGGCTAAACACACACACACACACACACACACACACTGAAAAGACACACTCTCACACATCTGATACAGTTATAAAGACTCTAAGAAAAGATCGTCCTCCTTTCTGATTTTTTTCATACTTCCTTCTACCTGACCTGTTGTGAATGCCTTTCAAGCCCGAGCACAGCGCCAACGGCTCCATTTTTAAAGTGACCTTAGCTGCCTGCAGAGTGGGGGGCATTAAAGCCCTAGAAGCCTGGACGGGAACATTCAGGCAGGATACGACTCCCATTCTCTCATTCAGCTTCTGCAAAATAATGTTGCATACATATGCATGCCTTATAATCGGGCTCTGCTGTCTGCACCCAAAAGAGAAAGCAGACGCATGAAGACGATTGAAAATGTATTCCGCGGGGCTCTGAGGTTGTTTTGAAAGACTCTTGATTCCTCACAGATTTTCAGTGACGAGAGGGATGGGGCTGTGGGAGGCGAGGCTTGCGGCACTCTGAATTATTTAGCTGACTCAAACGAACAGATTTCACATTGCTCAATGTACCTGATATTGACTTTGCTGTTTATGGATCGGGTCTTTTTTTTTATGTGTAAAGCACGGTTGTGAGGGCATGAAAGCACAAACAAGGCACGGCCCGTTTTCTCCGGTACACTGGGACGACCAATAAATAGCTAATATCTCTTAAGTGGGTACGCGCTGTTGTAAGAGCTTTACGTTCATTCAGCCCTCACGCGTCTGCGAGCTAGCTTTTATCCAACCGAGTTTGCAAAGGAGGAAACCAGATGGAGAGGTGAAGTACTTAGCCCGAGTACCGCGCTAGTAGACGGGATTTGAACCCAGGCAGGCTCACTGCAGCAGGCGCACATCGAACCATCTAACCAGCACGCTGGGCTGCCTCTTTCTGCTCAAAGAGTCACACACTAACTACACTCACAGGCAGGCGGTGCTAAGTGTTATAAATAGCAAAGAAGTCCAAAAAAATAAAAGGGATCTGGGAACCCAAAGGAGGGACAGGCGAGCTGGCTTGGGGGTTAGACGGGCTTGTGGAGGAGACAGATGTGAGTGGGGTGCTGAGGTAGGGGGAGGAATTTGACGGGCTGGGTCAGAATGAGGGGCACATGGGCGTGAACGTGCGGGGCATGGCGGAATTACAATGGGAGTTAGGCTAGGCTGGAAGGTCGGCACGGCGGGGTGAGGGGGAGGGAGGAAAGGCTGCGGAGGCTGACAGAGGTCACCTTAGCTACCAGTCACTGCACCTGCTCCCTCCTCTGTGTGTGCGGAGAGCTCGGGGGTTTCTGATGAGAGCGCATCTGGTCTGCGGCTCTGGTGTGACTCTCTTCCTAAGAACCCTAGATTTAAACTCTGCCCTACTACTTCTTCCCCATAAGAGACATCCCATCATTTAAACTCCTTTTTCTCTATGGACGGGGGAGCCCCCACGTTTCTCAGAGGCACCGCCACACACGCAAAGATAGCAGGTACTCAAGAGATGCCGTTTTTAGCAGAAAAACAACAACAACGTGAGAATTTCTCTCATAATAACAGGACCCGGGTTTCTACAGTTTTAATCCCGTGTGATGCACGTGAGAACCTCAAGCAGGCGTTACCGTCTCCCTCTTGACAAACGGAGAAACAGAGGCAGGGACAGCTAAGTGCTTCCTTCCCCAAGATGACACAGTGAGACGGTGCGCCCATGGGGGTGCACGCCAAGGTCTTTGATTCCCACTGGAAGCCAACTGTACCAAATCACATTGTTAAGCACATGTGCCTGAGAGGCTTGCCGCTCAGGCAAGATAACAGTGAGTTTCAGAAGTAAAGCAACCAGATTCGCCTGGAATGACACTATTATTGTGGTGAGGTAAATGCTGAACAGGATGAGGGTTAAACGTTGAAAGGAAAAAAGGTCCTCAAGCTCACTGATGAGTGGCTTGGACTCACAGTCCCCGTGCTCCTCCGGCTGGTGTTGGAGGAAAGTGATCGGATCAGGGGTGAAGGGGGACATCTGCCCACCACTCCATTTCAAAACCTGAGCCCCCAAATCCCTCAAGCTTCTGATTTCATCTTCCAGACCACAGCAACTATGGAAATAAAGCTATAAAGTTCGCTCAACAACAATCAAAAAGGAGGAAGGAAGGAGGGAAGGAAGGATAGAACAAAACAGGAAAAGACCGTGAGTTATTGAGAGCCCAGCCTGTGGTCTGCAAAGCTGACAGTTATTATGCGTAATTAGCACAAAGCAAGGTTCTGTATACACACTATCTCCAGACATGTTTTTGAAACAAGGGCTTTGCCTTTTACCACCAATAATTTGTCTTGTTGTATGTTGTTACTTACACAGATGTTCCATAATTTTTTGCATATGGCTCAGCCAAAGAAAGCTTTTTCCCCTTCCATTTTTGGGAAAGATGCAACTGCCTGTGTGAGGGAGAGGAGAATGTCTAGTTTTTACATCATTTCTATGGTGATGATGGGCTGGGGGTGGCTGGGGCGTGCGCGCACGCGTGAGCGCGCGAGCGCGCGCACGTAGTAACAAGATTCTCCGCCCAATCCTGCGATTGCATTTTATCGCATTCTCTTTACTAAGCCATTCCTACGGGATTTCAGAGCACTCTGTACATCCAAGGTTCATGCCATTTGCTGGGATAACACATTATCAAAAGCGTCTCTCCAAAGGGCCTGAATATTTACAGAAGGAAAAAGAGGCGGGAGAGATGTGGATACATGGGAGAATGCTTCTCTTTCTTGGCAATCTTTACAACTGAACACAGCAGAGCCTCCCATGTTCCTCTGACGCCCTCGGCGCAGTCCAGTATGCACATATACGGTATCAGAGGACAGCTCTGCCTGGCGCTTTCTCTGGAAGGAGGGTCTGTCTGTGCGGATGTGGTTTATTTTCAGGGGGTGGGGGTGGCGGTGCAGATATCAGAGGGCGGGGTGGATGAAATCCAAGCATACTAGGATTTTTACAATAGGGAAAGCCAACAGGCCGAAGGGATGGGGTGGAGAGAGGGGCGAGGGCAGATTAAAAAAATATACATCTCTTTTATTGCGCTACCCAATTGAGAGAACATTCTGTTGGGGGGATGTCTGCCAACGACTTCTAATTCAGTTTGTTCCACCCGTTTTATTTTTAAACCCAAGTGCAGATTTTATTCCTGGAATGTTATAGAATTGGTGTGGGCAGAAATGGGCAAATTTACTTCAGAGGTGTTTTATAACAACTTGGAAAAGACCCTCTAAAATTCTCCAAGTACTTTTCAGGGGTGAATTTCATTTCCTTTCCCTTCTTCAGAAAGCTACTTCGGTTTTTTTTTTTTAATTGCATTTTATGAAGTAAAATATGATTATTATTTTGAAAGCATTTCAAAACAATGGTACGATCTATTAGGTATTTACTATAAGCTAGGCAGCTTGGAAACAGTCTACATACTCTCTCTCCTTGAATCCTCAGAACTACCTTATTATGCCCATATATGGGCGAGAAACCAAGGTAGGGAGGCATGCCAGAAATGAGTTCAAATCCAGGTGCTGACAATACCAAAATCTTTCTTTCTTTTTTTTTTTTTTTAAAGATTTTATTTATTTATTCATTTATTAGAGAAAGAGAGAGAGAAAGCATGAGAAGGGAGAAGGTCAGAGTGAGAAGCAGACTCCCCCTGAAGCTGGGAGCCCGATGTGGGACTCAATCCCGGGTCTCTGGGACCATGACCTGAGCTGAAGGCAGTCGCCCAACCAACTGAGCCACCCAGACGCCCTACCAAAATCCTTAGCCACGATGCAATTATGTTTCCATGTATCAAAGTCTGGCGATACAAGCTACTATTTATTATTCCAACAGGACAGTGGCAAAAGCAGATTACTTAGCCTGCTTTTCTCATGAAAGACCCTGATGCAGTCAAAGGAAGACCCTGATGCAGTCAAAGGAGGCTTCCAAAAGTCTGTCCAGGCTCTGGGCAGGAGTTTTAGGGGTGGGCATGTAATATCAGGAGTGGTGGAATTGGTGAGCATATATAGTTATTTGGAAATGCCACGGCACCAGAACCAAAAATTGCTCGTCCTACCTTGGCAACATTAAAGACTGATAGAATGTCCCTC
>CM052802.1:120578943-120665013 GCA_028533885.1 Nasua narica
GAGAATATCATCATGAAACCAACAAGGATATGCAAATCTGTCTGTTCTATAGCTCATTTGCATAGTTTTTCATTGGTTTTGTAGAACCTCTATACTAAATGTCAATTTCCTTTTCTTTCCTAAAGCTTATTAGCTGTGTGTGATGTTTACAGCTTGAAGACCAAACAGATTTAATAGGTAAAACATTTAAACGATATAATTAAAAAGCATGTGAGGAAGGGGGGGGAAAGAGAGGCTCTGATGTAGATCAAACGCCTAGATATACTTGTGCTGTTAAAATATGCTTTCCAAGTTTGGAAGATGCAAAGGCTTCATGCATGTCTGTGCACGCATAAGCACCACCACAAAATTTGCTTAACCTATTTTTTTTTTCTGCAATGATCTAGAAAAAGCAGAGAGATGTGCTTACAAACTACCAAGGGCTTGAACCTAGTTGCTGAGTACACATTTTACTCACAACGAAATCTGAATGGAAGTCTGCCAACGTCTGGGCCGACGTTCAAACATTCTGAGTTTCTATGTATTCCAATCTCTCAAAACTCATGTTTTAAAACTCTTTTGATATTTTTTGAGGCACTACAGAGATAAATCCTCACCTCTCAGTTCAGAACAACATGCAACAATCATATTCTGCTCTGGAGATGTGCAAAGGCCTTTCACTCTGCAGCATTAACTTCATCTACAGCATCAATAAGGGACATGTCATGGCTTTTGAGCCAAATTATTTTCCTTTGTGCATCAGATTTAGGAACTGGGCAAAAATGCAGGTTTGGAGAAATCTTGGAAATATCTACAAATATTGAAAAAATAATTACCTAACCGGGAGGCAAGAGCTTATTTTATTTATTTATTTATTTTCTGCATTTCATGTGGCAGCTGAGTACAGTACCTACTGCTATTAGTCATTGTTCAACAGCTCTGCCAAAAGACAATTGGTGATCCACACCTTTGGAGTACTTCTTTACTGGCATCTTTTTTTTTTTAATATGATTAAGTTAAGGATCTTGAGATGGAAGATTATTTTTTTAAAGATTTTTTATTTATTTATTTGACAGAGAGAGAGATCCCAAGTAGGCAGAGAGGCAGGCAGAGAGAAAGGGGGAAGCAGGCTCCCCGCTGAGTAGGGAGCCCGATGCAGGGTTCGATCCCAGAACCCTGAGATCATGACCTGAGCCGAAGGCAGAGGCTTAACCCACTGAGCCACCCAGGCGCCCCTTTACTGGCATCTTTAATACAATTAGCTGACACCCCCAATTGTACACACACTGCAGGAGAAACAGCTGCTCAAAATCCAATTAAATGTGATAGTCGGCTTTAATAAAGGAAGAAAAGGAAAACCAAGTGCTCTTAGTAAGAGATCTTAGAGGTGGGTAAATAACAGCGACCTGTCACTACAAACAAGAGAGATGCCTCTTCCAGTTATGCATCTTCTTGCCACATGGAGTCCAGGTAAGGCTGCCATAAAACACCGCTGGCAAGTTTTAATACCTTTGGGGCTGCAGGCACATTTATGTCTTAATGGAATTCAGCTGTGCAGCTCCTTACTGTCAAACACAATCCATCCTGTTTTAAGTTCTTTGTTTTGTCTAATGTGATGGGCAGCAGGATGAAACAGGTTGCATAAAACAGCACGGAAGAGGGCGCCTGGGTGGCTCAGTGGGTTAAGCGTCTGCCTTCAGCTCAGGTCATGATCCAGGGATCCTGGGATCGAGCCCCACATCAGGCTCCCTGCTCAGCGGGGAGTCTGCTTTTCCCTCTGCCCCTCTCCCTGCCTGTGCTTGCTTGAGCATGCGCGTTTTGTTTCTTTCTCGCAAAAATAAATAAAAAAAAATCTAAAAAAAAAACACAAACCAGCATGGATGAAAATGAAAATAAGAAAAGTCTCAAAGTAAAGGCAGAAATGGTGATGCTCCAGCCACAGTCTGCAGACCTAGGTCTTGACGGCTCTCTGATTAATTACTTCAAAAGCTCAGGCGAACCACAGATCGGCAATGTGCCTCTATTTCCTCATCTGCTACAGAAGGGTCGCCACACGTCCCCTAACCTCAGAGAAGTTTTGCAAAATGGAGAGGCTTACGAAAAGTGCTGTGAACATGAGTGCCAAACTATTATCTCATAATTCAATGTGCCCAAATCAGATGGAAACAAGTGAAACCCCAAATTAATTTGATACCATATGCTATGGGTTGCATTTTCCAAAAGCCTTTGAAAATTGGCATTTACAATATTTGTGGGTTCATCCCTTTCCATGTACGGAAACATGTGCACACATCCAAACAGACCCAGTTAAATCTTAATTATCCAGTGGGGGATTCTCCAAGATACTTACTGTTTCTCCCTTTCCTGTTGCCCATTTTTTAGATTCTCTGGCAATTTCTCCATGATTAAGGAAAAGCATGCAAATCAATCAGTCCTTTTCCTTAAATTCATTGTCATTTCAATTATCTGTGTAGCCTTAACCTCCACTGGCGTGCGTTACGTGAGGACGTGCTACTTGTACTCATGGCTAGATGTAAACATTTGTCTGTATTATCAGGAAATGAAGTAGTGACCTAAATTAACTTAATCCCTCTTTGCTTTCTAAAACTTTGCTTACTGTCTATGGTCCTACCACCCTGATCGTGCCCGATTTCATCTAAAACTTTGTTTACTGAATGGGTATTTTGCGAAGATTTGTCACTTCAATAGTTTTAGATCTATGTACCTACCTTTTAATATTGAGAACAAGAAACACATTTTAACCCTTCTTTGATGACTCAGTGTTAGCAATAACCATCTATTTGTTATGGAGTTATACTACACGGCACACTTTTCCATCTGCTTTTGAATATTCCTCTCACTTCATCTCCGCCTTATTTTTTCACCCAACAAATCAAATATTTGTGGATCAACTCCTGTATGTCAGGCACTCGGCTGCTAGGAGGTACAGACTGAATGAGGAAAACAGGCATGGTCCCTACTTTCATAGAGCTTACATTCTAGTTGGGGGAGAAAAGACATAAATGACACAGTCACACAAATAAATAAGCTTACATGTGAAAATGGCTCTCAAAGAGAAGTATAGGGCGATGGGGAACATTTGAAAGTGGTGTACGAAGGTCAGGGAAGTGGGGGCTCCTAGAGAGAGGCGTGGGACTTAAGTGTGGCAGTGGAGATGAGCAACACTGGCGACTTCGTTGAAAAGTCAAGTAAGACGAGAACCAATGACATGGAAATCACAGACGACCTCACGGGAGACAAGAGTGTGGACTTGATGGGTAAAGACTCAGTTGGAGCCCTCGGAGGAGTATCTGTGGACTGCCTTCCAACAGGGGCAGCAGAGTGTAGTAGTTGAGGGTATAGGTGTTGGTGACAGTCTGTAAGGCTCATGCCCCCATTGAGCTATGAGACAAAAAGCCAATACTGAATTTCTCTAGAGCTCAATTTTCTCACCTGTACACTAAGGGAAAGAATGACTACCTATTGGGTCGTTGGGAGACTTAATAAATACAAATCACTTAGCACAGTGCCTGACATGTATTAGTTACTCAGCTGGTGTTTTATTCTTGTCGACACTCTCCTAACCAATTAAATTTAGTTATGGAGGCTCTACTTGTCAGGCATTGTATTAGGGACATTGTATCTGGGACAGAATGTTCAACAACAAAAATGAATTATCTATCCTCATGGGACTAAACATGAAAAAAGGTTCACCAGGAAATATTTTCCACTCAGTGCTGATACACACTAAGAAGAAAGAGAAACAGAAAAGAGGGGGCTAGGGCAGTGGTCTAGAACAATTTTTAGAAGTTTGTCAAAAGAGGCTTCAGAGAGACAGTGACATTTGAGCAAAAGCCTTGAGGAAATGAAGAAAGCAATGTGGTGACTTCAGGAAGGGTAATTCAGGATGAAGGAACTGAAGGCACAAAGGTCCTGGGGCAGGCCCCGACTGGCATGGTAGAGAAAGAGCGTAGAGGGGCACCTGGGGGGCTCAGTGGGTTAAGCCTCTGCTTTTGGCTCAGGTCACGATCTCAGGGTCCTGAGATCGAGCCCCACATCGGGCTTCCTGCTTAGCGGGGATCCTGCTTCCCCCTCTCTCTCTGCCTGCTTCTCTGCCTACTTGTAATCTCTTTCTCTGTCAAATAAGTAAATAAAATCTTCAAAAAAAAAGAGAGAGAGAGAAAAAAAGAAAAAGCATGGAGATGGGGACTGGTGTGGCCGGGGCCAGGGCCGGCTGAGTGCGGGGATGGAGCAGGAAATGAAGGTAGAGTGGGAGTGACTATGATATACACTTTAGGTTACGATAAGGTCTGTGGTTCTTATTCTCAAGAACGGTGAGGCCATGGGTGGGTTTCGATCAGAGGAGTGACCAGACCTGAAATCTGTTTTCACAGGTCCATTCCGGAGGCTGAGTTGAGGATATAGTTTATGGCGGTCAAGGTGGAAGCAGAGAGACCAGTTAGGAGGCTACTGGAATGCTCCAGGCGAGAGGGGATGGTGGTTTGGACCCAGGGGGTTGTGTAGGAGAGAAAGAGGAGTCAAGGACAGCATCAAAGCCTTTGCTGGGAGCAACAGGAAGGAGGGAGCTGCCATTTCCTGGTGTGGGAAGAGCGTGGAAGGAGCGGGTGGGGGAGAAGGTCAAGAACTCACCCGAGGGGGGAACTTCACAAGGCAGCGGGTTATCCACGCCTGACACTGAAAGGCCAGGCCAGGCTGGAGAAGCTGTGGGCTTTGAGACCATGTTAAGAGATCAAGAAGAAAGCAAAAGAGGTGTGAGCACTGAGCTCGGGAGCTGCTGAATATTGAGACGCCATATGCTCCTCTCATTGTTCGGCTTGTTGACAGGTGTCGTGGCTACTGGTGGGAGACTGAGCAGTCCTGCCCCCACGGGAGGCGGCGGCCATGGCCGAGTCACATCAGAGAGCACATCTAAATGTTACCGTGGTCCCCACGGGAGGGCTGTGCAGCACACGTGGCAGGTGTCAGAGCTCGGCGCGCGATGCTCGTGCCCCTCGCACGCGTCCTGCCCTCAGCTGCTGAGCAGACAGCAGACCAGCTAGGCCACGGGCAGCAGGGGCCAGAGACGACTGGTCATCCAAGGGACAATTCACAATCTCATTCACCACTCTTCTGCCAAACCCCTACAGCACTGATGAGACTTCCGTGGTACTACTTTCTAACAAGAAACACACATAATCGAAACTCCTTGTGTTTCTTCCTATTCTTACTATGGTTTAATTAACTTACAAAGTATCGGGATTTCTTTTTGCTCCAGCCCATACGAGGACATATTTGCCATTCATCTCTTCTGAAATGGATGAGTTGGCCCAGAATGGAGTAGAATTTGGCCATCACCGAGGAAGCTGGGCGGCAGGTAGCGTAAGAGGAGCTTCCTGCGTTTGGAAATGCATTCCCCACAGAGCCTTGTCCTCGAGCGGGTACCACACTCACTCTGGCCCTGCTGCTAAGGGAGCTCAAGGAGCAGCAGTGCGCTAGCGGGGGAGGTGGCAACTGTGGTCAAGGCCTCCTTAGAGGTCATACTCGGAGGGCCTGAAATGCCTGCCATCTGCAGGGCAAAGAAAGAAAACCATGGATGATGCTAAAGGGCCTTTAGCTGAATTTTAAAAAGTTATTTTAGGGGGCACCTGGGTGGCTCAGTCAGTTAAGGGTCTGACCCTTGGGGCGCCTGGGTGGTTCAGTCATTAAGCATCTGCCTTTGGCTCAGGTCATAATCCCAGGGTCCTGGGATGGAGCCCCGCATCAGGCTCCCTGCTCAGCGGGGAGACTTGCTTCTCCTTCTCTCTCTACCTGCTATTCTGCCTGCTTGTTCTCAATCGTTCTCTCTCTCTCTCTCTCTGTCAAATAAATAAATAAATCTTAAGATAAAAAAAAGGGTCTGACTCTTCATCTCACCTCAGGTCTTGATCTCAGGGTTGAGTTCAAGTCCCGTGTTGGGCTTCACATTGGGTATGGAGCCTACTTAAAAAAAAAAAGTTCTTCTTTATTTGTTCTCCCTTTTATCAGATCCCTGATATTCAACACAACACTGGAAGTGCTCTTGGGTCAAGGTTTCAAAGTTGTCAAGAGAAAAGTAAAGGAGATGTTCGATCTCTCTCCCTTGTGGTCAAAATGAGTTAGGTATTTAGAAATGAGGAACCTAGACATCTTGACAAGGTAACTGAAATGCCAAGGTATTTTCCTTCCAGAGACGCCCACACTTGGAGCATATATGATTATAGGACTAGTTCGCTTACTGCTTTTATTGTCTGTTTTATCCAAGATGGATTTATACTTAAAAACCCACCAAGGAGAATGTCAGAAAAATATTTATGATCTAGACAAATCTATTAGCAGCCTTTCTTAGGTAAGTAGGCTACCAAGCAACTCTTAAAATAATACAATGGAGAAAAGAGGTTGGTGGTTATGTGTGTAAGCTCTTCATCCTGGTACCTGGGAGGCCTCCATCACTCGGAAAGGAATGACTCTGTGAGAGGAGGAAGCAATTCAAGTTGCTATTCTAGTCTCTCATGTAAGATGGGGATAGAGTTGAATGGAATCATTAGTGGAATTTAATAAAGAAAGCTTCGAAAAGAGGAAAATCCAAAGTTCTCCTTTCATGACCAAGTTTCTCAGAATCTTACTGGATCTAAATTTAAACTCCACAGGAAGCAGACCCTTTGCCAAAAGGTACCAAATGTAACATACGTGGCAAGCATGTTTGCCGATCCTGTCTTCCATGCCATGAAGGGCTTCCAAGAATTTGAAAAGGACAAAATGGAAAAGAGCCTATCATTCCTTTTGTGTATTAATATCTAGTGATTAAAAGCTGAGGAGAAAAATGTGATCATTAATGGAAATTTGACAACTACATTTCAAAGCTGTCACAAGTCACTTCTGGGAGGTAGGAACTTCCTGGGTTGTTGGGGAGAGAAAAGGTGAGAGGCAGACTTATTTGCCCAGGTCATTAGAATGTGTGTCAGGAAGACCCCTGGGGCTTTTCAACCACAGAGCCACCATTTACTGAGAGCCCACAGTCCCAGCCCATCCTAACCTTGACATACATTGTATCTTTTGATGGATTGCAAGCTGTTGACTTTGTTAATTTAGAAATGATACGCAGGAAATTTCACTTCCTATATACTCACTTCAAATAAATACCAAGTATGGCTAGTTTTCTCCTCAAGAGGTAATAACAGTGGTAGTAAATGTTTTGTTTTTCAAGGCACTTTATAGTTTTCCTTACTAAACTGTTTACTAAAAATCTAAAAACCAGCCTTTTCCCATTGGAAGTATTTTAGCTTGAATCTAGAAGGATGGCATTTAGCAAAACCATCTTCTCGAGCACTGGTAACACTATGAAAAGACTAGAGCCTCCCGGAATCCCTACCCCCCTCTCCCAAGAACAGCAGCAATGCTAAAAATAAAACTGTGGGGCTAAGTAGCCCATAACCCTGAAAATATTAGCGGGTGTGGCCAAATCATCTCAGCTATAGAGCTCAGTGGCGGTGAGAGCCAGGCAGGAGAAAGCTGGAGGAAAGGCAGTGAGCATCTGCAAGCTTTCAAACAAGAAGCCCCAAGTCTCCAAAAGGTCCTTGATGGGAGATAAGCAGGTTGTTGAGCTATTTTGTGCCCAGCAGCATAACTGGCACGGAGTCCTGCAGAATCCAGTTCGTGAGATGAGTGTAAGGGATTGTAGAAGGTTCTACGAGTACCTGAGTGGTACAGAGCTGATAAACTCTCCAGAACAATAAAGCTAAGCTTCCTTCCACGACTCAACTTCAACAAGAAGAAACTTTTGAGGGTAGAATCCACCTTGAGCCTGACAGTAATAACAAAGTCCAAGAAAAGGAAGGGGCAAATAAAAGCCAAGGGAGCAGAGGAGACAGAGCTAAGAATGTATGGACCTTATTTTGTCATTTCATGGGAATAACAGAAGAAGCAGCTCTAGAGCTTAGAAGTTAGGAAATCTTATCCGGCCCATCCCTTGCCCCTCTTGAGGAAAATTCATTTCACTTAAGAATGAGTACCAAATAGGGTTGTGGTCAAATCCAATGCACGGTGATTATGAAGGGAAAAAAAAAATAAATGGAATAAAGATCAAAATAACATTCTTACCACAGAGACATGCCCCAAAACAGATGAAACTTTCACATTAATACTTCAAAAGAATTAAAGGAATTTGAGAAAACAAAAGAAGATACAAAGGGAACACAAATCTAATCAAAAAATGCAGAAATGAAGTGATTGGAGAAATCTCTGGATAGGAAGGCAGTAGAACTAAGATACTAAGGAAGTATCTGCAGTAAAAAAAAAATAGAAATAAAGAGCAGACAGGAAGAAACACAAGAGGGAATACACATAACAGAGAATGCCTGATAAGTTTTAGAACATGGAAAGAAAAAGAGTTTGGAACATCAAAAAGAAATGAAGAAAGAGATAGAAAGGATTCAAAAGAAAGCCTCTGAGAGAGAAGACAGGTAAAGAAAAGCAAACCTAACATTTCAATAAGAGTCTTCAAAACAGCAAAGCAAAGCAATGAAACAGAACAAATACTCAAAGTTGTAACTCAAGAGCATTTTCCAGAAGTAGAAGATATTCGAAACTATATATTTAAAGGACACACCATGACCTAGAAAAAAGACCAAAAAAAAAAAAAATCCTTTGGATAATCCAGGCAAAATGTCACTTACCTATAAGAGACAGAAAGTTAGAAAGTCAACAGAATTTTCAAGAGCCAGGCTTCATGGCGGAAATCAAAAGGGTGACACTTGGGAGAAGCCATGAAGCCAAGAATTTTATACCCAGCCAAAATGACCTCTGAGTCAACAATAATTTGTTACGAATATGTAGAGACCCAGGGAGGGAATATTATTGCAAAAGTCCTTCTTTAAATAATCCACTAGGGAGGAGAGGCAGGCCACCAGAGTGGCTGGTGGGGCACCAATGTAAGGACAGGGTGAGCATTAAACACATCATCAGCTGTAGGTTTACTCCTCAAAGATGACCGAGGGGGACATTACTGATACATATATAACAAAATACATTATAGAGTATGATTATCTACTCTGACAATGTAGTCAGTACAATGGTAAAAAAACAAACAAAAAACAATATGGCAGAGCATGTGCAAGAGCAGAATAAACTCATTGATTCAGATCTAAGAGTAGAATAAACAGTATTATTTCAAATCAGACCACGGGGAGAGGATGGAAGAGGGAAGAAAGTGTTACAAGAAATTTCGACATCATTCATAGTAGGGAACCAAAAGATAAGAGCTAAAAAAAAAAAAAAAAAAAGAGCGGGGATCATTAAGGGCATTATATAGAGGAATTGTTAAATATAATCATTGCATCATAAAACATAAAAACTTACCTAAATAATATCATTGCTTATATTGAAAAATAAATCATATATAGAGAAATGATTATGCATAGAGAAAGGAGAAAATAAGAGTGAAGGGGGCAGGAACATAAGACAGACTGCAGTGACTTCACCTCATTTTGTAGGTTCAAATTTCAAGAAAACATAAACATTTTCTCACACTTACTGAACAGAAATAATTTTCTCAATGCCTCCTTTAAAAATCTCAAATAAAATAAAATGAGTGGATGTCAATGTATATCCAGGTATAAACACACCCAGAGGCGCTAATCCAAGTGACCCAGCATGTTATAAGGGAACTGCACACACGCTGCTCTGTAATAAAAGCTAAAAGAAAACGAAACAAAAAAAAGTTAAAAGTCTTCAGTGAGCATATTGCTGGGGGTGTCGCCGGCATTTTTATTTGGAAATTATGGTGTGCGCGGTGGGAGATAAAGCAAGTGAGTAGTAGATTGTGCCTGTGTGGTTAAGAATTGCTCTTTGTAGGGACGCCTGGGTGGCTCAGTGGGTTAGGCAGCTGCCTTTGGCTCGGGTTATGATCCCGGCATCCTGGGATCGAGTCCCGCATTGGGTTCCTTGCTCTGCGGGGAGCCTGCTCCTCTTTCTGTCTCTGCCTGCCTCTCTGCCTGCTTGTGTTCTCTCTCTGTTAAATAAATAAATAAAATCTTTAAAAAAAAAAAAAAAGAATTGCTCTTTGTAGCTTGAGACAAAGAAAACACTGATGTAAGATCAATGACATGAAGAAGAGCCTCATGGGTATATCAGTAGAAACTCGGGATGTATTTGATTTTTAAAAAAAAACACAGACAATACATATACATATACATATACATATACATATACATATACATATACATATACATATATGTAACATACATGTGAAAGAAGTTTACTACCTCACACTGCACCCACTGAAAAAGCTAAGAAACAAGGACAAGCCCAGTTGGAAATCTCAGCCCTGTAGCTCAGACCATGGTCTCCAAATACCATTTCTCACTAAAAGGAACCAGGTTTTCCTTGGAAGAAAGCTGATCCCAAGCTTGTGGCAGGAAATGAAGAAGATGAGCCTGGAACACACTGTCGTATCAGAAAAGCAAGGAAACTGTCAAACACAGCTGGTATTGCACTATAAGGACTCAGCAGCTAAACTGAATAGGTTTTCAGCCTGTGGTCAAAGATTAGGCCATTTGAGCATCAGTAAGGGTAATATAACAATGAGAGGGCACCTGGGTGGCTCAGGCAGTTATGTGTCTGTCTTCAGCCCAGGTCATGATCCCAGGATCCTGGGATCGAGTCCCGCATCGGGCTCTCTGCTCAGCGGGGAGTCTGCTTCTCCCTCGGCCCCTCCTCCTCCCCCTGCTTGTGTGTTCTTTCTCTCTCTGACAAATAAGTAAAATCTTAAAAACAAAAACAAAAACAAAAAAGCAATGTTGATTGAAACATACCAAGTATGTTTAAAGCCCTAAGTTCACAATAATATTTTTAAGGAATAGTGACTTGGGAGGGCATTAGGGAAAAACTTTTTTTTTTTTTAAATTTGTAAAGAAAGGGAAAGAATCAAGTAGTAATCCTGCCTGTTGTCTAAAACCTGAAACACTGAGTAAACACACTGTTGATGAGAGGAAGGGTCTCTTTGTGAACAATGCATCCTGCTAATAAGTGAACAAAGAATAACAGAATTAGAATTAGACTATCACCATTTGCAGTCTCTAATAAACTTATCAGTTTGGACCAAGATCTCATTGCAAAAGCAGATACTAACCATTACCTCCTGATGGAAATACACAACACAATGCCAACTACGAAGTCGTCAGGGAAAAGCAAAGCAAAGCAAACAATGCCTCTGGAACTTCCTAGCAATTCCTAGGAAATGCGGGAGACAGAGGAACACGTTTAACAACACCATGGGGATGCAATCATCAAAATACAGATGGTGGGAAACTCTACTGAACAAATAGTCTGCTTGCCACAACAGAAAATATGGCAACATAAAAAATGGTGATGAAATCAATAGTTTAAAAGAGACTTATGAGACATAAAAATAGACTTTACTTATATCCTGATTCAAGTAAACTGTAAAACAACCACAACAACCACAACAAACACCCAAACACAAAAACCTACAACATAACAGAGAGTTATTTATAAGATAATTAGGGAAATAGAAACACTGACTGGATATTTGATGATGTTAAGGAGTTGCTGTTAATTATTTTTTAGGAGTGGTGATGCTATTGAAAGAAAGAATCCCAATTGTTTATATAAATACTAAAATATTCAGGATGTTTGGAATTTGCCTCAAAACCATCTGGGTGCACGGATCGGGTAGGTGAAACTATGTTTGTGGCCACTGAAGTGGGGTGATGAGGACATGGGAATTCATTTCACCATCTCTCTGCTCTGGGATGTGTTTGATATTTTCTATAGCTCTGAGTTAACGTGCCTTCAGGAAGCCATTGGTGTTTGTGAAATGTGGTTTTCCATAGCTGTCCCTTGGAGTACTTACTAAAAGTCACATTTCCTACATCCATCTACTTGGGGTACTTAATAAAATTAAAACTATGCCCAATCCTAGATTTCCGAATCAGAACACCTGGGAGTAAAGCCCAGAAAACTGCCTTTTTAAATAAACTATGCATGTGGGTCCTCTGCACACCTCATTTTGCCTTTAATTATTTGCATAAAATAAATTATTTCAGTTTTCAAAGGATGTTAAACAGTCCAATGGAAAAATTATTTTTCCTACCAAAAGACCCTTACAGTGACCTAAAATATCCTCCACACACTACTGTTTAATTTCAATAAAATGTTTCCTCTCTTCAAGTCATAGATCAATAGACAAGTGACTTTAAAAACATATTCTGAGAGTAGGGCAACAGATCGTACTTTCTAACGTTTGCTCAGCACTTGGGGTTAATAAACGAGAGGAAAGAGCTCGATGTCACTCGGATGAAGTCACCAAAATGTGCCTCTTTCACGGAAGCCAAGCCAAGCGACAAAAGATAAGCAAAATCATTATTAAAAAAAATAATAAGGGCTCCCGAACCCAATTACAACATCATCCGAGAACTATCCCTAGAATCACAAGAGCTATTTTCCAAAAAGAGGGTTCACTATCCTTGACACAAAGAACACACTGCTTTCTGATAATGGTACTTATCACTAGAAGCGGCAGTTTGTTGAATGACTCTGTCCTTTGGTAAGCAAACAGTTCGCCAGGATGATGAACAATGAGAACCAGACCTCGACAGCAAGGTACTGACAAAGCATACTCACAAAGGTACTCACAAAGCAAGGCAGGGCAGAAAGGGACGGAGTCAGCACTCAGTATGCATTCCTGAGGTGCTAGATACAGTCTCAGAAGCTTAGGATTAAAAGTATAAGATTTCTAATTTAATTTTTAAAATATTTTATTTATCATTTGACAGAGAGTGAGCACACAAGCAGGGGGAGCGGCAGACAGAGGGAGAGGGAGAAGCAGGCTCCCCACTGAGCACGGAGCCCAACGTGGGGCTCGATCCCAGGACCCCAGGATCATGACCTGAGCCGAAGGCAGATGCTTAGCTGACTGAGCCACCCAGGCACCCCTCTAATTTAATTTTTACTGAAGCATGTAGCTTTTATACTTGTTTCAAAACCCCAAGCATTCTACCGAAGGGCTTTGGAGCATATGCATTTTATTCATAAATTAAATTGCTCACTATTTAGTAGCTGGAATTAAAAAGGAAAAAGGCACTCCACATCTCACACAGTAGGACAGCACCTCGTGCAGGGGCGAAGGTTGCCACCCGGCACAAAGTGTGTGGGGTCCAAATTATCCTTGACGTTTTAAGGTGTAAATCAGATCCAGTAATCTTCCACTCAACCCTCCAGAGGCTTCCCACCGTGAAATTTACATTCCTGGTCCCATCGAGGCTCAGAAGGCCCGAGAGGATCTGATCCCAACTGTGCAACAACCCCCCACCATAGGCACACAGACACATCCAATTTATTTCCTGTCTGGCTCCCTCCTCTGCTCTGTTCTCGTACTAGCTTCCCTGTTCCTTTTCATGTGCCATGTTCCTTTTCATAAAACCCTGTTCCTACCCAGCCAGAATGCTTCCCCTCTGGCAAGTGACAAAATGTGTCCTCTTCCTTCAGGTCTCTGCTCAAATGTCCCCCTCAGATCACCCAAGAGAAAGCAGCCTCCCTCTGGTTCTTTTGATCTTGCCGTACAGTTTCTTCAGAGCCTTCATCACCGCAGACCCTCTACCATTTATTCCTTGTTTGCCCCATGTTTGTCTTCACCCAGAATGATGCTTCTGGAAGGCAGAGTTTTGCTCATGGCGCCCACCCAGCAGCCATAAAGTCCCTGCACAGAGAAGGCACTCAATAGGAGTTAATGAATGAGTAAAAGTCCCCTGTATCGCTCATCGAGAATAGTAGAGGTTCTTTTTTTATACTGCCCTGTGCCCTGAGTATCAGAAACATTCATGTTTGAAAACCACTGAGCTACACTAAGGCACAAGAGGAAATCTGCCAGAGATGTGTGTGTGGGTATCCAAACCACTGCACCTCCAGTGCCCCACAGAGAGAAATCCAAGGTGCTCTTGCTTGCATGCAGCGGTTCCTTAATTCCATCTTGACAGTAAGTCTATCTTTAATATTGAATTGATTTTATTGTTGTGAGGATTAAAAGAGACCAGAGTAGAAGTTCTCCAGAACGAGACTCTCGATCACTCTGGTAGTTAAACCAAACCTCCATGACCAGGTGGTAGAGACCACCATCTAGCCGACATGTCCCATCAGGCTGGTTCAGATCTCAAAACAAAGTTTCTCCTGTCATCTCAGTGCATATATATTTGCCATCCTTTAAATAGAAACACTGTAGCTCCACCCTCATTGTTTTCTTTTGTGTAACATATAAACTTAAGGTCTCCCTAGGTCCAGCATGAAATTTCCTACGTAAGCACCCTGGGTTCACTTGGGTACATTGCACTCAATTACTGGCTAAGACCAGACAACAGCCCAAGTCCTTGTCCTCAGTGGAGTTTGCTATGTAATAATCAGTAAGTCTGTCGCATAAAATGGTGTAACAGGATGACTTATTGGCAGAGAAGGTGTCAAAGGTAATGTGCTTATAGAAGGCAAATTATCCTTTGATGAAATCCAAGTCAGAAAGTGAACTCATCATGAAAAACAAGGTCAATTTGTGGTTTCTGAAATGGCACAGACAGAGATGGGCCCCTGGGCTAATCAGTTTTGTTGGTCCCCCTCCTCTTCCTTCTTCGACATCAGTAAGCATCTCATTAATGTTATAATTTGAAAAGTGTTTTCTGCCTCTACTGGAAAATTTCAGAGTAGCCAAGGAAGCTATCATTGGTTCCCCAATTGCAAGCTTACCAATTAAAGAATGCAAATGGTTTCATATTGTTAATGATTTCAACTTCGTTTTTTTTTTTTTTTTAAGATTTTATTTATTTATTTGACAGAGAGAGAGAGAGAGAGAGAGATCACAAGTAGGCAGAGAGGCAGGCAGAGAGAGAGGGGGAAGCAGGCTCCCCGCCGAGCAGAGTCCGACGCGGGGCTCGATCCTTGAGATCACGACCCGAGCCGAAGGCAGAGGCCTCAACCCACTGAGCCACCCAGGCGCCCTGTGGTTTTAAGTGAGTAAGTTTTAAATGGTTAAGTTTAAGTGAAAGAATATCCTGAGATTGCAACGTAGCTGTTTAAAACAACAACAACAACAACAACAACAACAACAACAACAACAACAACCCTAAAATACACCATTCTCATCTGCAACTTTTTAGTTTAGGGAACCAGGATTTTTCTCAGTCCAACAATATTTAAAAAAACAAAAACAAAAAATACCATCAACAAAAGGGTATAAATTGGAAACTGAACTTAGAGAAGCCTGCAGCTGTTATCTGTAACAATGATTTCAAATTTCTGTGTTCATCACAAAGCCTCACTGTTCTTTCTTCTTGGGTTTTAGAAGTCAGGATTATACGTCGGGATCTAACAAACATACTCACAAAATTTTCCCTCCGCCGCTTTATATATTGAGGTTTCACGTAAAATGCTGCTGGAAAAAGGAACTGATAACTAAAAATATTTGTAAATCATCAAATAAAGGCAAAGAATGGTATGTGAACCTGTGGGTGATTGTTGCCGTAGCTCTGATGCCTAAATGCGTGAAAGAAAGGAAAAAAACCAGTCCTTCTGGAACTCTCCCTCCCCCTGATAGCAAGTGCTGGGAGAGAAGTTGTGCATCAATGCATGTCATCATCTTCTCGTTTGCAGTCAAGTAGGCAAAACACTGAAGCCATCACTGACGTGACCTGTGTTTACCCACATGGACAGGTTCCCAGGGAGTGGGACAGGTGGGGGAGGGGAGCGCAGAAATGCAAAAATGGCTTCATCTGCCAGAGATTAAGTGGTCCCTGCTCTCACCCTTCCCCACCAAGTACTCTGCGATGCAAGGGAGGGAAAGTGCTGTGTTAGAGAGGGCATGGCTTATTACTCTGAGAGACTCGGGCTCAAAGCCGGCATGTTTATCATTAGCAGGGTAACTCTGAGCAGGGGAACTCACTTCCATTTGGTCGAGCCTCCTGTATGTGCAACACAGAGATGGCAACACCCACCCAAGAGTTTGTCAAGATGCCATTATTTCTCATAAAAAAAATGACACATGCAAGTCACCTGGCCCCTTGCTAAGCGTTCAGTTCTGTCCTGTTCTTGGGACCAGGTAGCAATGCTGATCAGGCTGTCCCAGCCATGGGCATCAAATTTCTATCTTGGGAATGGACTTGCCGGATGAGGGATACGGCCCACACCATGCCCGAGCACCGTGAGAGGCCCTTCCAGGACAGCAGCCATGGGCCACTGTAGTAGTAGTCTGTGACTGAGACCATGACATCAGTCACCTGATCCAAGAGAAAAAGAGATATGGGAGGTGAGAGGGCAGGGGCTCCAGAATGGCAGATTCCCACAAGGCCAAGGAACAAGGCCGTGTAGGACAAGATGGCAGCTCCGTGGTGATTACACGAATCATTAGGCCAGGGAGAATTTTCCTTTCATTTAAATCAAAGCCCAATCTTTTCTAAGTGTTCGATGGGGGTGCCCTCTCTTCACATTGAAAAGCAAGCATTTGCCTCTTCAGCTGTACAAATTAGACAGGTTGAAAATAGTAAAGTTCAGAGAAACAAGAAGTTTGTAATTAGAGTTCTCTCTCTCTTTTTTCCCCCTTCTTGGAGCAAACAGGAATAAACCGCATGGAAACATGGCTCGTTTAAAGGGTTAAAAGGTTGTCATCCCCCCGTGTTCTATCTTTAGTCTTATTTTTTTTGCCTTTTGGAGATGCCAAATGTATGTCTCCTCTATGTACAGAAGACGCTGTGAGACGCTGTCCCTCAGCATCAAGGGCACAGTCCTCCGCCCAGGGGACCGCACCTTCAGCCACTCATACATTCCCTTTCCTTTTCTGTACAACTCATGGGCTAGTCCTGTGGCTAATGAGCAAGACAGATCCCTACCATGGCAAGCAGAGTCTGCCAACAGCATTCAACCAGATCCACAGGGAGAAGGCTTGGAATTTGGTGGAAGAGAAACAAGATGTCTGGGCCACCAAGCACCAGAGTGAAGACTGGGAACTTCCTGAGGCCAAGAATTATGCTTTCTTCTCCTGGCACAGAGCTTGCTGCAGGCATTCAGGAAATCTTTGGAGAATGAATAAATGCGGGGACAACCATCATCACTGCTCACGAAGTGGCCCTTATCAGAAAATAAGCCTCCCCAGTTGTAGAGAGTATAAGATTAAATCCAGCTGACAAGATGGGAAAGATAGAGGGGTATCTATCTCACGTCCCCACGGCTGCGCATCAACCTTCAGAGGAAAATCAAATCTTTCATTAAAAAAGAAAACAAAGAGGAGGAGGATGGTTTCTGAAAACTCATTTGTGAATCAAAACCAGCAGAGACCAAGTGACTTAACATTCAGATAAAAGAGTGAAAAAGAAGAGCTATTGCAGACTTTTTCCCCTCTCGCTGGTGTGAGATTTTAAAGGCATACTTTCCTGTCAAATGGATGGCGGCGAATGAATTTAAAGTATCTACATAAACCTGTCTCCTCACACCCTTCCCGCTCTCAGAGTACCTCATCTGTTCTCGTCTCGTCTCACCACGTTTTATAACAGCATGTAGGTTTATGCTTTTATCATTTTATCTTCTGAAAATGTTACCCACAATTAATCTGCATTAAAACTCCACTACTAATTCAGAACCTCAAGATTTAGAATTTAAAGATTCTCCCCAGCATTTAGCTTAAGTAGTTGGCTGTATTTTTTTTTCTAAGGTTTAGGAATGTTTCCCTCATTTAGGCATTCTTAAATTTATTTTATCACCATCATTTGCATCAAAGAGCGTGCTCATTGGAAGTGATCTAGTCTTTAAGGTGAAAGCTAGACGAAACTTCATTATGTTTGGTATAGATGAGAGTCCTGGAGACTAGAAGTCAGAAAATTAAAGTATCTGGGTTCCAGTTCTATTTCTGCCTCATTCCATTTGTGCAATCTGATACAATCACGTCGCTTTTCTGAGCCTCAGTCTGACCATTTATTCAAATGAGGCCAGACTATCTGGTCTAAGAAGCACTCTGAAGATTACGTCCGTGTAAGGCAGTAAGCTTGATGAACTGTATGCAAATGACGTCATTTTTATCATCATTATCATCATCATCATCACCTGGACTTGAAAATAATTCAAATGAGTAAGGGTAAGAAAGAACCAAAAGGATCCCCCCCCATCTCTACCCTGAGTCATGGTAAAAATGGTTCATGTGTCGCGTCACTTTAGGTCACAAGAGCCCTATCATCTACATAGAAATTCACATTTGTTGTGTAGAAACAAATCCTATTCCCAACTCTAGAAACTGAGGTACAGAGAAGATTAAGTAACATGCTCAATGACTTTAGAATTCTGGTATGTTTCATGAATTAAATCGATATTTATTGAACACTTACTATGTACCAAGCACCATTTTAAGTGTGCAGCTAGAACAGTGAGCTAAGCAGACAGCAGACAATGAATGGGGTTCTTCCACATTCCAAGTCACTATTTTTCCCAATCAACATTATATCAGTACATCCGGGCTCCCTCTCTTCTCTCCTCCCTCTGCCCAGGGCTCTATAGTGTTCAAGGCTGCCCAAGGGCTAATAAGGTGATGGATACTCTGATATATAGGTAGCCCATTCGTGACATGCTGGGTGGAGAAGCTCATTATCTATCGTGTAGTCAACGACCCAGAAATTTCACTCATTGGTATTGACTTCTTCCCATGTTAATTATTATTGCATTCATATGCAATAATTATATGCAAATGAGCCTATACCCTCTTATTGCCATAGACCTAGTGTTTTTAACAGGTCCGCAAGATGAAGTTAATTGTCAGTAAGTAAAACCAAACAGGCATCAAAACCACATTTCACAAGTATGCTACTAAATCATGGCAGAGAATAAAACTTGGGAATTAATGTGAACACACCAAGGCAACTTCTTAAATTTAACCCCAGTGCAGATTCACAATGGGACCCAAATACTGTGATCTATGTTATGCAAACTACTGTCCTGCCCATTGTTGACTCTTGCTCTTATCTTAGCTATTACAAGAAATAAGCAGCCTGGACACATGAAGAGGTAGATAAGCGCACTATCAGGAGAACTCAGAAGTGAACATCATGGCTGCATATGAGAAGAACACACATGACAGTCAGGGGGAAGGAGAGGATGTATGAGATGGGTCCCGAGTTTCTGAGAAACAGACTTGAGGTCAGGACAATGTGTGCTGGGTGCTGGGATGGGAGACTGCATTTACGGGGCATATACTGTGTGGAAGTAGAATGCTCTGGAAGGCAGATGGGTTTACCAAGGAAGGAGAGCATGCCTCCCTAAAGAGATAGATAGCTCACTAAAGAAGACCAACAGACAGCACATATTCATATGAAAACATGCCCCACATCATATGACATTAGGGAATTTAAACTTAAAACAACAATGAGATATCACTACACACCTATTAGCATGGCCAATATCCAGAACACTGACAACACCAAATGCTGGTGAGGGTATGGAGGAACAGGAACTCTCACTCACTGCTGGTGGGACTGCAAAGTAGGACAGCCACTGTAAAGGACAACTGAGCAGATTCCTACTAAATGAAACATAGTCTCACCAATGGGTTAGCAATCACACTCCTTGGTCTTTGTTGAAAGGAGGTGAAACTTATGTCTACACCAAAAACTGTACTTGAATGTTTATAGCAGCTTTATCCATAATTGCCAAAGTATGGATGCAACCAAGATGTCCGTCAGTGGACAAATGGATAAAACAATCATGCTACCTCTATGCAATGGAATATTATTCAGTAATAAAAAGAAACAAGCTATCAAGCTATGAGAAGACATAGAGGAACCTTAAATGCATATTACTAAGCGAAAGAAGCCAATCTGAAAAGGCCACAGATTGTCTGAGTTCAGCTTTATGACATTCTGGAAAAGGCAAAACTATGGGGACAGTAAAAAGATCAGGGCTTTGGGGGTTGGGAGAGAGGGATGAATAGATGGAACACAGGCGATTTTCAGGGCAGGGAGACTAATCTGTAGGATACTGTAGTAGTGGATATGTGTCATCACACATTTGTCAAAACCCACAGAAGGTACCCCAGAAAGAGTGAACCATACTGTAAATTGGGGACCTCAGTTAATAATAATAATATGTTAATATTGATGCACACAAAGGTATCATTCTAATGCAAGACGTTAAGTGACAAAGGACGTTGTGGGGGAAGGAGGCAGGGAATATGGGAACTCTCTGTGCTTTCCCATCAATTTTTCCATAAACGCAAAACTGCTCTAAAGAAATAAAGTCTGTTAATAAAAAACAATTAAAACAAAAAGCAAACAAACAAAAAACAACCTCTGCACTGTCAATGATTTGAGGTTTTTCCCACAGAGGTCCTTCTAGATATTCGCTGGAGCCATGTGTAACTAATCAGAGAAGTGCTATCAAGATGACTCCTAGCCCGGGTTCGAAGGACTAGAGGCAACTGGCTTCTGGGTCAAGAACTGAGAGGACACAGAGTCTGATGGGGGTGTCCACACAGGTGTGAATTACAGGTAGAAAGTTCTCGAACAGTGGTTGACAGAGTTCTGTGCTGGACAGAAAGACAAAGGTCACACGTGAAATAAATAAGGTCACAAAGTAAAGAACTGGAAATAAAGGCTGGAGGTCCTAAACTGTGAATAGGAATTTACAACGGAATCTGAAAGGTGAGCAGGGTCACTCCAGACAACTGGGAAGGGCCACCATGGAATCAACAGGTAGACTTGTTGACCTAAGGGAAAGTTAAATTTCCAGGAAAAGACATGGCGAGCTGTGTTAAAGAAACCGACATGGAAGAGTAAGAATTTCTCAAAAGTCCTGGACTGTGCGGAAGGAAGTCAAGAGTGGAACTCTCCAGCAAGTAGGGTTCCTCCATCTCTTTCTGCCTGGATTTTTCATCTGACCCCCATGAGGGGCAGAGCAAAAGGACTGCAACAGACCCTAGCAGCAAAACAGAAAACGAGGGAGGAGAGCGGGCACGTCCTCTGACTTAGCCAGACCCTGCAAAACTCGGTAGCCATCAACATCGTTTAAAGGTCTGAATCTATGAACGATGGAAGATGTTCATAACACCTTATGAAGTAGGAAAAGAGGTTCCAAAAAGCCAATTGATTGCAATGCCAGTTTTTAAAGCGACATGTATTTATTCATATATCGAGACACAGAAAATATTCTGGAAGAAAACGGTGGTGAACGTCTAAGGGTTACCACAACCGTGCAGACTTTTCATGCTCCGGCTCTGTAGTTTCCTAACTCCTCCTCAAACGACCGCAGAGATGACTTATAAAAGACAATTTTTTTAAGTGAAAGAGTTAAGACTCTTGCCGTTCCATAATTCAAGTTCCCAATAACATTCTCCTTGGGAAGAGGGGGGTGCCTTACATGAAAGAGGGGGGTGCCTTACATGGTGGCTTTAGAGCCGTGTGGTACATTCTCTCATTACATAAATTACTTCAACAGCCACATCTTGATGCATAAGGGAAAAAAGGAGTGAACATTGCAAAGAGCTAAAGTCACAAAAGTCATGACGTGAGGAGCAAGCCCGGCAGCAAAGGAAAATGCCTTGGGAAGAGAGGAGACAGAGTCCCCCACGCTCCCAGCACTTGTTTCCCCATCGCTGGAAGATGGGAGGGAGGGAAAAACAGGTATCCCCGCAGTACCGTTTTTAAAGACAAATCTATCATCTTTCCTAAACTAACAGTGTCGTCTTGAAATCTGTTACAGGAAGTACCTTTAATCAAAAGCCATCTGTTCCGAATGCTCCCTTTCTACATAAATTCACCGTGGCTATTTACCGTAGTTCATTATACAGGCATTCTGCTCTTATCTTCCCAGTAACTTCCATTTCTACTGCGATAAAATACGAGTATGAGAAAGCCAGAAAGTAAGACTAAAACAGTTGACTTTAAACTTTCTTCCCTGCTTACAACCCTGCCCAAACGTTTAAGGGGCGAAGAAGCAGAACGATTGCCTAAAAGAAGACTAAAAGGTGGTCTGAAGACCCCATTATTCGTGTTTTTCCTGTTCCCTATTGAACATGTCTATGCTCTTGGTATAGACATTCAACTTTGGGTTCAATGTAGTGACCACTGAGTATTTTCGCTCTGTTTACCTCCCAAATGGGAAATTGTTAGCAATGGCAATAATCATGGGACAACAGTGACAAGGATAATATAAATCAGAATAATAATTGATCTGAATAGCGTTGATGGTAACATCCCTAAGAACTAATAAACTCTGAGGCCAGAGCTGAAAGTCACAATATAGTTTAAGACTAATACATTAGTTAATAAGGTAATAACCATCACCTTACAAAGGGGGAAGTACCATCAAATCATTATCAGAGTAACTTCTGTTACTCTGTTAGCAAGGGAGTTGCTGAGGGATGAATGAGCAGGAAGCCAGCATCTGTTACCACTGGGCTCTGAGTTACTAGGATACACTGAGGTACACAGTTACAAATCAACACGAACCAGTCAAACCTCGGTCCCTTTTCTAAGGGGATCGATGTTAGCAACACGCTAAGTGTTTGCATGCATTTATAAACTGTACATGACAGATACCGCAAATATTGAGATTTAGAGCACCCAGAAGTTCTTAGGGCTGCTTGCGAATATACACCGAACTATTCCTCATCAGCAAGGGGGAAAAACAGTCCTTTAGAAGTCACTTCCAGAAGGTAGAAGGGACATAGATGGCCATCTCATCTCACTTTTGAATAGAAGAAGGCAAACTTACATAGACTGATGCTTTTTCTGAGCAGAAGCACAAAAAACTAGGTAGATCTGTGATAGAAAACTATTCGACCCAGGCATCTAAGACTGTCCTTGCACTTACAAATATAGGAAGGTCAATCCAAAGATTTCTAAAATCTGCCAAACCTTGCAGTGGATAAAGTTGCTCTTCGGCCCCTCGAAACTTCTAGAAAGCCAGAATTTTAAGATTCAATCACAGACGCACTCAATGAATGAATGAATGGTTTATTTAGAGCTGTCTGTGACATTTTACTAAAGCCTGAAAAACCAACATAAAATATACAAGGGTCCCGTCCTTAAGAAGCTTCTATTCTACAGAATAGGCAAACTATAACTAAGTAACTTTAATATGGTCGTGCTACTTGCAGAAATAATGCAAGGCTATAAATAAGGAACGGATGTAGCAAGGACGTAGCAAGGAGCAAGGAACTGGGTAGGGACAGGGGTGGGTAGAGAAAGCTTCTAAGACAGGATCCCATTAAACCAATTCGCACCAATGTGCTTATATCTTTATCTGTGGTCTCTGTCTCGGGATCATTTGCATTTTTTAAAAAAGATTTTATTTGTTTATTTGATAGAGAGAGAGATCACAAGTAGGCAGAGAGGCAGGCAGAGAGAGGGGGAAGCAGGCTCCCTGCTCGATCCCAGGACCCTGAGATCATGACCTGAGCAGAAGGCAGAGGCTTTAACCCACTGAGCCACCCAGGTGCCCCAGGATCATTTGCATTTTAATAGAAAACAAGGGGAAGGTTTAGTCAATGCTTGAGGACTGCAACCAGCAGCATTTCTGGTATTAAGTAAGACACTGGCCCAGAAGATATTTCATGTAACATTTACTGGACAGAAAGTCTACCTAGTTCTACCATAAAAAAGGTAGAATGCCTGTCTCCTTCAAGCAGTTGCATTTAGCAAGCACGTAGAAGAAGGCTGGCAAAGATCGTGAACAGACATCTGCCTGTACCTGCTCACAGCGGCCTTACTCCCGACAGCAAGGAGAGGAAGGAAGCAGCCCAAGTGTCCATCGATGGATAAACAAAACGTGGTCGAGCCATACAGCAGAATATTATTCAGTCTTCCAAAGGAAGGCAATTTCTAACACATGCTGCAATTTGGGCGAATCCTAAGAATGTTATACTCAATGAAATAAGTCAATCATAAAAAAATAAATATTGTATGATTCCACTTCCATGAGCCAGACAGAAGCCTGGTGCTTGCCAGGGGCTGGGAGCAAGAGGGACGGGGAGTTCACGTTTGATGGGCAGTTCTGCAAGATGAGAAGCATTCTGGAGACAGATGGCAGTGACTGTCCTCACTGCAGTGTGAATCTACCGAGGGTCACCGCACTGCACTCTTGAAAATGGTTATGGTGGAGGCGCCTGGGGGGCTCAGTCAGTACAGTGCCCAACCCTTGATTTCCGCTCAGGTCATAATCTCGGGAGTCGCGAGATTGAGTCCCACGTCCAGCTCTGCGCTGAGCGTGGTGCCTGCTTAAGATTCACTCTGCCTTGGGCGCCTGGGTGGCTCAGTTGGTTGAGCGACTGCCTTCGGCTCAGGTCATGATCCCGGAGTCCCGAGATCGAGTCCCACATCGGGCTCCCAGCTCCATGAGGAGTCCGCTTCTCACTCTGACCTTCTCCCTTCTCATGCTCTCTCTCACTCTCTCTCTTTCCTAATAAATAAATAAAATCTTTAAAAAAAAAAAAAGATTCACTCTGCCTCTCCCACTCCCCTCTTCTCCGGTCAGCCCTTCTCCCCCTCTCTCTCTCTAAAAAATAAAAAAAAAATTTAAAAAGATGATAAATTCTGTTATGTGTAATTTATCACAATTTTCAAATTGCAAAAAAAAAAAAAAAAGTTGACCAAGGACAGACACCACAGCTGTGAAATTTATATGCAAAGTTAATTAAATGATTATCAAGGTATTGGCTATTTAATATGAAGACTGATCGTACAGACGTCAGAGTGGGTAGCATAGGTATTGATTTAGATAGATAGCTGCTTGCTTCATGATATGTTGGAAAAAATGACCCCCAGAAGATTTCTTCCAGGATCAGCTGAAATTCCAGCATTCAGCAGGTTCAATCCTTAGGTCCCCCGCCCTTGGAAAGTGCAATTATCCTGCCCAAGGTCCCTACCAACTTCGGATGTCTCTAGAGGACTGTTTCTCAACCAAGGGATGTGAACTGATTTGAGGCCTTTGCGTGGGGGCAGGGCGGGGGGCAAGGTCAGGTCCGAAAAGGAGAACAGGGAGATGTGATACTAAAGGGACAGGCAGGAACCCCTGAAATCAGACTGCGCTTGCTCTGAAATTTTCCCCACACCACGGCTGACCTTTGGCCACAGGTTCTCATCCAATTTCTGCTTCCTCGTCCCCACACTCACCCTTCCGTCTGAAAGATCCCCAGCAATCAAAAAAAAAAAAAAATGGTGTGACACAAAACCTAGAGTTTTATCAGAAGACATACACGGCTTCTGTCAAACTTGTTCAGCCACTTGTTCAGCTTTAATCCCAGAAACTAATTTGAGTTCTCGGTTTCATACGCTGAAATAGGGTAGGTAAATTTAAGATCGAGGCGGGATACGTAAACATACAGGCCTCAGAGCTCTGCGTTTCGGGGTCGGCCGCAAGGAGGAGGCAACATCAGAAAACTCGAGATCTGGGAAGGACGTTCTGATGAGATGGACAGACGAGATCGGAGGGCCTTTAATGTCAAGACAAGTGGACATGGCCACTCACAACCGTCACCTTCTGCCCGTGGTGCTGAGTGAGACAAGACAGCTGGCACAAGGCAAGGCTGGTCATGGTGTCTGGAATTATCCCGACCCTCTGGGCTGCCCTGGAGGACCTGCCAGGGGGGCACGTGTGTGTGTCCGTGTGTGAGAGGGAAGGAGAGGGAGGGAGGGACGCCCTACTCTCGTTGGGACCGCAGACACATGAGCAAGGGGGGAGAGAGCCAGGTTCTGAATCAAGATAGCCTGGCTCTCTTTAGAAGATACTCCGAAGTGGGCGCCTGGGTGGCCCAGTTGGTTGAGCAACTGCCTTCGGCTCAGGTCATGATCCTTGAGTTCTGGGATCGAGTCCCACATCAGGCTCCCAGCTCCATGGGGAGTCTGCTTCTTCCTCTAACCTTCTCTCCTCTCATGCTCTCTCTCACTTTCTCTGTCTCTCAAATAAATAAATAAAATCTTAAAAAAAAAGAAGAAGAAGAAGAAGAAGAAGATACTCCAAAGACCTAACATGCATTACTTCCTCCCTCTGCACCCTGTCAGTCAGACTCGAGATTCTAATGACTACCCCTGGATATTAATCAAAGGAGCAACCCAGCACATTCTGGAAAAAGGTTCCACTCATTCTGATTTCTAAAAAAAAAAAAGGAAATAACAGGACGTGGTTTTGATCAGAGTGCTGACCTCACTTTACTCCTGACCCCCGTGGACGGGCAGGGTCGTCTTGCTTCAAGTACCACAGAAGCACAGGTGGGCAAGAAAAGAGGCTGACAAAACCCAGTGATGTAATACACAGGTGGCAGCGCACACACCTGCGTCTTCACCCCACTTTCAAAAATAAGAAGGTTCTATTTTCCTCCTCTGTGCTCTCTATACTCACGGACAGATTGAATATGTATTTATAAAGAGAAGCACGTTATTCTGATCAATATTGCCTGCAAGGCCTCAGAGGGGACCACGGTAAGGACAGCAAATGCACGGGAGCTGGGTACTCCTACGGTCACCTGTCCTGCTCCATTTACTGCCACTCACTCTAGACTCTTCTAGAAGCCGGACCAGACCGTGCACAGCAAACCCTATCTTCCTTTCGGTATCAAATGCAATGAGTCAGTGTTTATGCAATGATCTGCTATTAAAGCAAATAGGCAGAATCAGGAATTCCAAAACACGCCATGTTTTCATTTCTGGGTCACATGATGATGAAGCTCGCCAGATTTGGGCACTTTAAAGGACGAGGTCTCCTACTGCACATTCTTTTACCAGTCCTCCACATAACTGTTTGACTAAGGCTCTCTGATACAAATACCTAAAATGCTTGCTGTTTCTCAGCAGGAAAAAATAAAATAAAATGAAATACCTTTTGCCTTTGACCCAGCACTAGGGTTTCTCAAACCCATTCCTGTCCTCGAAAATGTATCCCATTCGAGGAGCGGTGCCTGGTAAGAACATCTGGGCTGCCCAAGAGTGAAGCCAATAGCCCCGGCCATGCCGGGCAGGGCCCCTGAGAGGAGCAAAGCCGACCTGATACTCCTATGGGGGAGCGCAAAGTGAAGGACTCCCGTGGCCAAGGATCCTCACTGGGGTGTTGACTTAGAAAAGGTTGTTGGAACTCTTTAAATGGAGAACGTGTGGGACTCATCTACAAAAGTTGTCCTCCTGCCCTCATAGGATTATGGTCTGGGTTTTTAGTTTTCCTTCCTGTCTTCCTCCATCCCCTTGATTTCCAAATATTCTCAATTATATGGTTAGGGATGGTGTCCATCAAGGTTAAGACAGAGAAATCAGAGGCTACCCCCGGCAGCCTGTGCCACGCCGTCTGTCTATTTCTATGTCTCTCTCTCCCTTTCTCCCTCTCTCTTTTTTTAATGAAAATTTAGAAAGAAAACATGGCGAATTATTATCTGCTTAATGCACACGGAGGTGTCCCCTCCCCTACTTTTTAATCTCTAAAAGATAATTACTTTCAGCATTTGAGTTATAATCCGAGGCTCTGAAAAATACCCAGCTGGTCCCCACCCCCGATATCGGGGAGCTTCAGTGACAATAAACTGGCCCCCAAATGTATCGGTGAAAACCACAAGTTCTCACTCTCGGTCACTTGAATTAGTGAAATGAAACAGTCATTTCTATTTTCATCATTTTAAAGAGTTACACTTAATAGCACAGTTAAAAGGTCGGTTCTTGAAATTAATGGGTGAGCCCTGGTCCCATCTGAGGGCAGGGGACGATTCTGGGGAGAGCCCAAGGGCCCTTGGAAGACGCTGTCGATTTTGAAGTCACGGGGAAACGTGTTGGAAAGAAAAGAGTGTTCGGCTGGGGGACACTGTGACATCACCCACCAGGAAAAGGCCCTTTCAGAGACTGTTAGCCCATGGGCAGGCCTCTGGAAGCCCCCTGGACACAGGGGTCTGACAGGATCCCGCTCACGAGGGATAGAAGAAGCCAGTGAGATCTGACTCCCTGAAGGTGTGCTGAGTTCTCGAACACACTTCTTCTGCCTCGTGCTCCCCACCTCTCCTCCTCCGTGTGCCTTGACATCCTCCAGGGGACCTCCACCCTCAGTGGGGGCTCAGTGTTTAGAAAGCACCTGCCAACTTGGAACACTCAGCTATAGTATTTCTGCCTTCACCGAGGTTCCCCTGGGACAGCTTTTTGGACACGTCCCTGAATTGTCTGGGCCAACAATACACGCTCTCAGGCTCTTTCCATTCACCCAGGTTTTTAGATATTGATCAGGTCAACATCCTGCTGAAAATCTTTCAATGACTCTTCTGTCTTAAGATAGACTCCCAGCTCCTTAGCAGAGCTTACTGAGAAGACACTTGAGGATCGGGCGCCCGACCCTGACACTTCTTACCTGCTCTGGGTTACTTTCAGTGTCAGCACACTGGGTTCTCGCTTACCTCTGAGCCTGGTACACATTGTCCACGAAGCAACCCAAGCTGGTGTATCCCCCCCACCTCCCTCGAATCTGGGCTTATTAAGTGGCTTGCTTTGACTAAAGGGAAATTAGCTAAGATCTTGCCAGCAGAGGCCGAGAGGCACTTGCACGCGGGAGTCTGTCCTCTCTCGCTGCCCTCGGGAGCCCTGAGATTGCAGTACGAAGAAGCTCAAGACGAGTCTCCTGGAGGATGAGACACCATGTGCAGCAGGCACAAGCCATCCCCGTGCAAGTTCCCCTCTCCCATCAGCCTTTCAACCAACCGCTAGCCCGGGGAGTCAGGCCATCGTGGTCCAACCAGTCCCGGCTAAGCGAGTCAGGCTAGACGAGTCCAGCGGACGTGCAGCATCACAAGAAGTAATTCATGTTTGTGATCTGAAGCCACTGAATGGTTGGTGGTTTGTTACACAGTAGATGCAAACTGATACACTCATTCTGTTTCCTGCTTAGCACCTGCACATCCTTCAAGTCTGAGGGCGAAGGCTTCCCTGGAGCCCGAAGATGCCACACTGGCTTGTATCCAGAGCCTCCTGTGGGTACCACCGACAGAGCATTAGCAACCCTGGCAAGGGGCTGCCTATTTTCTCCTCTTGCCCAGTGATGGAAGGCTCCTTTGGCTGTTGAGGATGCCTTCCTTAGAGCACATCCTCAGCACATATTTGTTGGAAGAAGATACAGGAAGGAGTCTGTCTTTTGCCTTTTTCTAGCCTTAATTTAAAAGAATTAAGACTAGGTAATTTTTACCTCTCACCACCTAGACACGGTAACTACATCAAATATATGTTAATGCTTTTCTTTTTTAGAGTTCCACTCATATTGATAGCCTTTGGGAATCTCCCTGCTCTCTTTATAGACAAGACTATCATATCTTCCCAACTTACTGTGCCTTTCAGTTTGACTAATAGAAAAAAAATCACCTAAAATTCCAAGGGCCCTCAGTATATATGCACAGGGATAATTCTGACAAATCTTGTCACGTTCACCATCATAATTACTGTATATGTCAAAGAAGCAGAAGGTTTTAACAGTAGGTAACTGATTTCACCGTCAAGGCAATGACATTGACGGTAATGACAATTTGTACTACAGTGGGAACCCCTCTACAACAAAGGGACTAGCAAGTTGCAGTCATTCACCTGTTCATTTTAGCAACACATCACGATAAAGCTTGTTTCGTGAAGCTAATCATCCTAACAGCATTAGAGCTGCACCGTTACTAGGGAGCAATCTCTGGGCTAAAAAGTAACCCACACTGTCTCATTTAATCCTCTCGACAATCTTGCAGGGTAGGTAAGATCAACCCTGTTTTACATAAAAGGGGAATAAGTCACAGAGAAGTTGGGCAATTTCCCCAAGGACACACAGCTGATGAGCAGAAACCCAGATATGATTCCAAAAGCCCCTTACTTGGACCAATACCTTTAAATCTAATGCTGTTAAGTGGGAACGATAATTATCTCCTTTGGAAGACAAGGAAAGAGAGGCACAGAGGAAGAGCGTAGCTTGCCCATGGTCTCAGCAGGGCATGAACGGGGGTGGGGGCGGGCAGATGTTTCTCGTTAGCCTGATGCTCCTGCTCCCGGATCCAACTCAAGGCATCTCCAGCTTTTCCTTCATTGTTATTATTTATATACCTACCGCTATGACTGACAACACACTGAAGAGAGAGAACACATTCTCCCTATTCTAGGTCTTCCAATCACTGTGTGTCTAGATTGGTTGTGAAAGGAAAAATGCAGGGACGCCTGGGTAGCTCAGTTGGTCAAAAGTCTGCCTTCAGCTCGGGTCATGATCCCAAGGTCCTAGGATGGAGTCCCATGTCGGGCTCCCTGCTCAGTGGGAGCCTACTTCTCCCTCTCCCTCTGTCCCACACCATGTATGTACCCATGCGCTCTCTCTCTCAAATAGATAGATAAAATCTTTAAAAAAAAAATGAAGCATTAAGTTGATGAGGCCTAATTGGATAGCATCTGTTTACCTGATCTCTTTTAAGAAAAGCAATCCTCCAACCTAGAGAAGGATTGTAATCTTCCAGCTTTACCAGAATTCACATGAGTTGTATTCATTATTCACATCAATACAAGAGAACTGTCTTCACTGTGTGTGTACCATGAGGAATGGGGACTATTTACCATTAAATATTGGATGAAGGGTTACACAACGATCTTGGAAAACAACTACAACTCTACTTCCCTACAATTTCACGATGTACCTCATAGGTATTTATTGCTCTAGGAAGACACATTGTCTTCTACCATTTAAACCATTTGGACCACTTAAAATAATGACCTATTGGGCACACCACACACATTGTCAAATATAACTGCTTTATTTGTTAAGAAACAGCTTGGAATCATAGGACACTGAAAATATCAATAGCTACCCAGGTGCTTCGTTTTGGTCCAAAACGAATTAAAACTTAATTCCAGACTATCCTTATTCCGGGTATGGAAGAGGGAATGAGTGTTTTCTGAGTTTTCAAAGTGTGCTGGGAATGTTCCATCACATTCCAACAGGCTTCCCTGGGGAGAAAGATGAAATTCCATGTGGGTATCATCTCAGCTAAGTATGGTCATTCCGTGGAGCAAATAACACAGTGCAGAAGGTCTTTTGGTAATCAAAGCAAAGGTACTAATGATATTTGACGTCATCTGTGGTTTCAAATGTCCTGGAGACATCCAGTTCATTGGATTCCCTTGCTCTCCAGCTCTCAAACAAGGTTTGCAAGAAGACCCGCCCTCGGTTCTTTCTTTGTGAAAAACATCCTGACATTCTCCTTGCTAACCCAGATGGAAGCACTCCCAGGAGAAAAACGTCAGCCCAAGTCCTTGGCTAGGGCCCTCCATCATGAAGTGGCTGTGCGATGAAGTCCCCAAGACATCCAATGTCAATTGATGGCCCAATTTTAGACTTAATCTAGGCAAGGCCAACAAGGTTTAGGGACTTTAAGATGGAATACTCAGGATTTCTATGTTCTGTTGGACCCACATCAGAAAAGGATGGGAAATGATTTGGTGCCAATTCAATTTGACATAAAGGGAGGAGGAGCGTAATTAAAAAAGCAGAGGACAAGGTTAGTCATGTTCCTTTTCAGTGCTGCGTACATGGATCAGTTACCGGAGCCCAGTGCAGAAGCTGTAGTTACACCGGACTGCTCTCGGGCCAGAGCCCACAGCCGGAAAAGGAGCCAAGGTCCACTGTACTGGTGTTTCCCTTCACGCTCCCTGTCTTGACCCAGTTCCTCGCGAACAGCTACCTGGGTCCCCAACTCAGAATGGCAGTGCTGATGAACAACCGGAACCTGAACTCAGTTCACAAGAAAACCTGATGCCTTCTAATGTCCTCAGATGGACTGATATCCTGGACGGCCCCTACATTCGGCCTGGACCCGTCGGTGTGCTATTTGCCAGAGGATGCTGTCCGTCCCAGAACAACCATGTGGTCCACGATCCTGAGTAAGGGACACTCCCAGGATCCTGACATCCCTTCCTGGAGGCCCGCCCAGATGAAGGAAATGGAAAGTCCTCTAGGAGCAGGGTGACTGCCAACTCCTTCCTGAACCCCTGGAGGCCACCGCCTTCCCCTGCCACTCCCTCGCCTGCCTTTAGGGAAGGGCCAGCAAGCAGGTTGCTTGGATAACTGACGTCAGCACTGGGGCACAGAAATAGATCGCCAGCCGTGCTGGGAACCTGGACTGCAAACTCCAGTGACAGCAACAAGATACCCACTGGCAGCTAATCAGCTCTGTTAGAGTGAGTGACAGACTGACATTACCCAGTGGACAGCTCTCACCTCGACATACTAACCTTTCCTCTGCGCTTGGGCCCCATGTGGCGGTGACAGAGTAGGGGGCAAGACACTCGCTTCAGATAAAGCCCCAACGCCTCTGTTATGAATGGTGTGAGCGGTAGACACACACAGGAACCAACTGTCGATTGTATCTTTAATTTATGAGTGTCCTGTGGGGGGGGTGGGGGGAGGGAGCCTGGTCACAAGCAGAAGCTTGAAAGCCAGAAAACAGGTAGAACCACTCAGGTTGCCAAAGGGAAAGGGGGGCGGGGGGGAATCTGTTTGTACAGGCCAGAGCTGTCCCCTTTCCGAACAATAACATCCTAATCTCATGCCCCCCTCTCCTTGGAGAACAAAGAAGGAAAGGCAAAAAGAAAGCTGGAAAACAAGGGCTTGCCACGGTAAAGGCAAGGAACAATCTTTGTGGCCAGTCCTCTTTGTTCTGCAGAGTTTTACAATGCTTCTAACGGGTAGCGACTCGTAGGAGCCCAGCACATTAAGACGGCCTATTAAAGTCTTGGATGTTAGCCCTGGAGAAATTATAATTTTTCAGTTCCATGCAAACTACAAAGGCTTGAGAAGAAAAATGGGAAATGAAATGAAGAGCAACCTCCTGGAAGTCTGAGAAAATGGTTCCAGCAAGCACATTTTTCGTTCTAGATGCTCAGAGCTGGGTATCCGGGAGCCCGTGAGGATGGCCGTGTGCCGTTGGAAAGAGCCCAGTATTCGTGCGAGGGTCCTTAGCAGGAATTGTGCCAGCATGGTGTCCAAGGCCCGTCCCGGTGCCGGACATTTCAGGCTGGAAGGCAGATGGTGACAAGACGTGCGTGACGAAGGTAGAGGGAGAGAAGTAGAATTTCTAAGTGGAAAAAGATGGCTCAGAGTCCAGAGAGTATGGTGACAAGAACTTGCCTGAGTTCTAGAAATTAAGGATTCTCAAAGGACTGCCATTCATATCCCATTCATATTTCCATTTTGCGGGGGGAACTCTACTTCGGTCATTTTAGAACATAAGCACAAATAGAGGAAGAAAAAAAAAAAGACTGAAAAACTGACTTCCTCCAATGTAGGTTTCAAGCAGCTAATTTTACTATGTCACCTAAGAAGCATTTTGTACTTGTTGAGAGTTACTTTTCCTGAATCATGCCAACATACTTATTTAAGCATCTGCAAAAAGTTAAACTAATGCTCAGGATGTATAGAAGATGAATTAATTCTTTCAATCTAAGGTTTCACCTAGCATAACTCATTGTATAGCCACCACTTGAAATTTCATCTGAATATACATTGGAGAAGTGGTTAAATGACTTTCCGATATTTTTTAAAAAATGATTATTTTGCAAAACTGAAAAATATGGGGAAGTTAAAAGAATGAGGTTATCTTTCTGTTTGTCTTTTTTTTTTGACATTCATCTCAAGGAACAATTTATTTGCTGGTAAGAAAGAACCAATGGATTTTGTTTGGGCTTTCGGACAAAACCATGTCATTTCGTTCCTATTTGTGCCTCACTTTTCTGTCTGAAAGCAAAAGAGAAACGACCATCTTTGAGAGGAATCATGAAAAGAGTTCAAATACTATGGGATGAGACACTGCATGAGAAATCATAAACATCAGTAACATCTTAACAAAGATGAGCGATCCAACCAGCCACTGAGATGCCCAAAAGTGTGGGACTTATCTGATCTGTATCTAAAAGAACTTTCAGGTGATGGGGAGGCACCAGGAGCAAGTCATTCCTTCTTTGGTGCACATGGATTCTTCTGCAGTGGACACCTCAAAGATACACCCCTTGACAAACACTTTTTTAATTTGGGGTGTGGTTTCTGTATCAAAGTCCAAGTTGAAAACACTCTATGGACTTGGGTTGAAAGGCATCCTTTCCGTATGTGACCCCAAGTTTAGGCTTCAGCTTTTGCAAGTAAATATTTAAGATGATCCTAAAGGAGAATGGTTTTCTAATGCTACAAATCCCATCCTATGTCTCCACTGGCTGTCCTATCCCATCATTTCTGAGGGCAAGAAGGTTCTGATGGAGAGATCTCGTGCGTGCAGATGCAGAAGCAGCTAAGTAAGAGACTGGTTTTATCTGCCCTCCCTCCTTTGCCTTCTCAAAACACATACATACCCAGGGCAAAGATCTACCTTGGCTTCAAGGCCTGATTCTGCTGTGCAGCCGAGCTTGAAGCGTTCTCTGAGCACCCAGCTCTGAGCACTCTGACCCACCACCCCTTCCGGGACACCTGACTCACACCCCGAATGCAAACCCCCCACCCCTGCAAGGGCTCCATCAACAACATCCTGGAGGGCAGCAAACATCGATCACGCGTCCCTGTATCCCTAACAGACTTCAGCACATCTTGGCACACAAGAGTCTTTTCCTAAGTATCCTTTAAGTGGTGAATTCTAATCTTCAAGGGAACACACAAACTATGACCTTGGCACCACTCCAGTTACAAAGCAGTCTCACCAGGCTGCGGGGGCTCTCTTCCCCCCCCCCCCCCCCCCGCAGAACATGAATGTTCCCTTCCACAGCTTCTGGGGGTTCTGTGGATCTCCCTTTCCTCCCCGAGGTGCCTGAGAGGAGAGGAGGAGGAAGCCTGGCGCTGGGGGAAGGTGACGCCGAGGGGAAAGGGTGTGCCTGGGATGGGCCAGGCTCTGCCAAGGACTCAGGAAGGAGCTCTGACATCAGCTCTCAGAGGGAGTGGTTGCCCTGGAGGCCCCGCCAGAGGGGCCAGGGCCAGGAATTAGTGAGGCTGTCAGTGAGACGTGCTGGAAGGAAGTCTGAGAAGGGCAGAGAAAAGGGTCAAGCCGAAAACCCGAAAAGACCACATGAGAGACCCTGCCCTGCACCGAGCAGCTCAGTCTGAGCTGTGAGGACACACAGGCCAAGTCCCAGGCCGGGTCCCAGGGCCTGCAGAAGCGAGGATGGAAAACAGCAAGGCTGGTTCTAACAGCAAAGTCTCCCCTTCTCTCCAGACCCCCTTATCTACTTCAGTTTTCTCTCTCTTTTTTTCTTTTTTTTTTTCTTGCGATAGTGCTAGAGAACGTGGTGTCACAGATGGCAAATCTAAAAGGTACAAATTGCCAGACATGCAGGAAATTCCCAAATCACTCTTATCAGTGTGTGCATGCGACTCTCTGACTCTGGGGACTAGAATTCAGCTGCCGGTTTTCAAAGTTATAAAGACAGCATAATGCTGTATAAATAGGCACAGAGGTGTGTATTCTGGTCTGCTGGTTTCTTCCTAGGAAAAAACGTTAACTCCTGCACTCATAGCAGTTCCTCCGGTAAGAGGGTCCATAAACACACAAAATGCAAGGAACCTTTATTCTTGCCATGCTCAAAAGCAATGCAGGATGATGCCACCTTAAGAAAGCCTTTGTGAGGGACACCTGGGTGGCTCAGTCGGTTAAGCGTCTGCCTTCAGCTCAGGTCATGATCCCAGAGTCCTGAGATCGAGCCCCCCATCGGGCTCCCTGCTTGGCGGGAAGCCTGCTTCTCCCTCTGCCTGCTGCTCCCCCTGCTTGTGCTCGCTCTCTGATAAATAAACAAATAAAATCTTGGGAGGAAGAGAGAGAGGAAGGAAGGAAGGAAGGAAGGAAGGAAGGAAGGAAGGAAGGAAGGAAGACCTTTGTGAACACCCTCCCTCACACCATGGAGGCGCTGGGTGGGCTTAATTTGTGTCAGCATACCATTTCTTTGTTCCAAATTGTGCCTCATCCAGAAGTAAAGGTAAATGATGCTCTTCAGTTAATGGTGAGTTTCTTTCTGGGGAGACAGCCCAGCTCAAGCCCGGTTCCCGCTCTCAGGGGCAACGAAATGATGGGATGGGGCAAGACCGAGCCCCCTCCATTCACAGAGTGCCCGGCGGAGCAGGCACTGTATCAGAAACAGCGGATAAGGCAAACCACTCAAACGAAACTGAGAGGAAATACACACAGGGCAGGATTTTTTTTAAAAAAGTATCAGAAAATCCCCATACTCTATTGATAGTTCTATAAAACATTTTTTTAAACAAATTGTTTCCTTTCTCACATTTACTTATACACATCACAGACATTTAGTATCGACTTCTAAGTAAGAGAAACTAGATGGGTCTCTCCACGCCATCCCCTACCTGATCACATCACCATCGGATTCAAGCTGGTCTCATCAGAACTGTGTTTATATTCCTTCCTCTAATGGGTTAGCTCACACATGGGAAGCCCAGGCGTACACTCAATGTTCTCCTCGGACATCCATTCAACAGCTATTTGCTGAGTGCCTACGATGGGCCAAATAGCATTTTAGGTATTGTGGATTCAGCTGGTAATAATAATAATAAGCCTGCTATCATAGGGCTTACAGTCTAGTTGAGGGCATGAATGATTAACAAATAAATCTGTAAATATATAAGGTGCTTAAAAGGAAAATGAAGTACACTAGCAGGTAGAGAGGGATGGGGTGCGTGTTATTTTATATAGGTCAGGAGAAGTTGCTTTGAAAAAGGTAACTTGAGAAGTCCTACTTAAGGAGGCTGAGAAGCTTAAGAAAGAAATATAGATCATTGCCTCTGTGCATATATGCTAAGCAATATATATATACATATATATATATATTTAATTTTTTTAGAGAGAGAGAGAAGGGGGAGAGGGAAGGGTAGAAGGAGAGAAAGAGTCTTAAATAGGTTCCGCGCCCAGTGCAAAGTCCAATGTGGAGTTCAACCTCACGACCTTGAGATCATGACCTGAGCTGAAATCAAGAGTTGGATGCTTAATGACTGAGCCACCCAGGTGCCCCTGGGCTAAGCAATATTTGAGTGTGGAGGTAGACAGTTTTTAAGAACTTAATTTCAAAAGCGGCTCCTATTTAATTCTCAAAAAGACCAATGAGTGGACCCTAAATTTAAACGACTACAACTATATTCTTAGAAAGCCCTCAAAGGAACACCTTTGCTATCCGGGAGGGCAGGTATCATAACCACAGACATAACATATATAATAGCACAAGACTGTGCTCAATATTTTAAAAGCAGTTGTAAACTGAAGTTGTGCCGTATCACTGATTTTTAGAAGCCAAACAGGCTAAAATGAAGGTCCAACTTGCCTCATCCAAGCTCGTACATTATTCAACGTGACACACAGAGCAAGAAGAACTACCAGACGTCACTTAACTCAACTTTCTCATGTTATTCCTCATCAACTGGGTCCACTGAGCTTTGGGGATTCCCAGATTCCAAGGTTAAGGGCAACACCATGTGTAAAACCCAGGTCTCCTGACTCGCAGTAAATTTTCATTACCACCCCTTTCATGAACAAGATGCCACATCTTTGGGCTAGTTTGAGACACTCTCTGGAACAACGGTCAACTGCTAGAAAGACGGCAGCAGATCTGAGAGGTAGCTAATGGGGACAGGCGGAGGGGTCCCGCAGAGGCACTAAGTTTGGGGTGCAGTCTCTGCAAGGAATGCTGAGAACAGAAGCCGCTCATGCCAATGGCTGCTATGATGGTTACTCAAATATTTATATAGCCACATTCCTCTCCCATTTGCAAGCACATGTTCTTTGAAAATCTCCTGCTTTCCCGATCATAATGGCACAGGCTTCGGGGCACCAAGAACACCACAGTAATGAACTCAATGTAAAAACACACCAAGATCCCAAAAGATTACTAATGACTAAGATTACTCATTTCACAACTTGCTGAGAAAACTGGGACCCTTCCCAACACCCACCAACAAGCAAATGTGATTTGCAAGAGGAAGTCCTCAGCACTGAGGGAGTTCACTAGAATTTCATATTTTCTTCCTTCCTCTCGACACACTCCATTTACAGAAGAATTTTAAAATTACTTTAGTGGGCCATGTAGCATCTTAAAGTTTACACTTCAGAACTCCTTTGAAAACCTCATTTAATGTTTGGGCTTTGACAGAGTATTACATGAACATTTCAAAGCAATGCTTTAAAAAAACCCCTCAGATTTGAAACAAAAGCTATTTTGATTACAGGGTCTGCGTTATTCATTTAGCTGTAACCTGAAACCTACAACACTTTTCCACAGGACACTTGTTTCCTAGGATAAAAATGCTTTAAAAATATCACCAGAAAAAGAGAAATCACCAAAATTGTATTCTGACAGCCATCTGATTGGGAAAATAATTTCTAGTAAAATATCCTGCTACTCTAGGACCCAAATTATTCCTTAATAGTGATAGAAACTTCTACAACAAGAGAAAATTTTTTTCTTTTTTTTTTTTTTTAACTAAGTATTAAAGTGCCTTACATAATACTGTGCCCCTTATGGGGACCTCCAACCAAGATGTTAACTGATCAATTCACAGTTATTTGTTGTTGCAGACAGATTTACAAAATAAAAAGTAACATATAGACTTAACAAGGTAACACTTGATGGAGGTTAGTGGCTTGTCAAAGTTGCAGAGGTTCTTGACCTCAACCCTAGGACCAGGAATAGAATTCAGGTCTGTTGATTCCAGAAGCTGCATGTATATTTCCACAGAAACTAATGACATCATATGCACAAAGCAGAAACACATTAAACACCAGTTTTCCCACCATTTCCTATGAGGTGCTGGGAGATTTTAAATTTAATAAGCTTATTTTAATATGACTATTTAACCCTGAGGAAATATGGATAAAGTTGCATATTTTAATACAAATTTTTAGAAAACCACAAAACAAAAAATATCAGTCGAAATTTTTTGTTTCAGTGTTAATGCTTTTTCTCCCTGGCATATGCCCTTATATTGTTGCCCCTTGCTCTTTCAAAATCATTTGTGCAACTGCAAAAATAAAAGTTAAAAATGCCTGGAGAAGGGCGCCTGGGTGGCTCAGTTGGTTGAGCAACTGCCTTCAGCTCAGGGCATGATCCTCGAGTTCTGGGATCGAGTCCCACATCGGGCTCCCAGCTCCGCGGGGAGCCTGCTTCTTCTCTAACCTTCTCTCCTCTCGTGCTCTCTCTCACTTTCTCTGTGTCTCAAATAAATAAATAAAATCTTTAAAAAAAAAAATGCCTGGAGAAGTTTTCTGACTGAATTGTTAAGAAGCTAAGAACTGATTATATAAAATTTTATATAGTATATATAAATATATATCATATATATTTGTGTATATATAAATATATTTATATTTATATATTTATATGTATTATGAGTATATAATATATAATAAATAAATTAAAAAAATATATACATACAAATATATATATTTATGTATATATAATATATGCACAAATATATATATTAAATATATATTAAATGTGTGTATGTGTGCATGTATTTATACACACACACATGCACGCACACACATACACAAAGTCATAGTCAAAGTTGGTTCTTAATTTTCTAAAACTTGAAGACAATACACTCATAGCCCATCCCGGGTTTCCTGCAGCTGTATTCTTTCCTGAACAAAATCTTATAAACTTTTTTTTTTGGACACAATCTAGCAATGAGGTTAAAATCTCCAGAAAGCAACAGAGCTGGTCAGATTCCTAAATTCTGTGAGGGAATAAGCTCCTTGCAACCCACAGTGTGCTCTCTCTCTTCAACTACTTGATACTAAAGTTCCTCATGAAAAGCAACCAGCAGCTGATACTTTACTAATCCCAAAGCCTTGACCTTGCAACCTGATAAAAACCAGTAAGTCAGCCAATTCTGAATAAGACAAGCACCCAAAACAACTGACTGTATTTGCATACCTCAGATTTTTGAAAGCCAGGGGAAAAAAAATTCATTCCAAAAACCAACCAACCAACCAACCAACAACAACAACAACAAAACTTCCCCTAAATAAAAATATCTGCTGGGTGCCAATTCTTGTTGCTAATCCTTAGCCCGGAGGATTTTACCTTCTACCCACCAAATCCAAAAGAACCTGGACAGCCCCGCTGCAAGAAGCCGTTCTACACTGGTTACTGCCTAACTGTCCCAGGGGACGGGCGTGCTAACAGTTGAAAAGAACCACTGTCTTGCCCTCTTTTATGCCCGAAGTAGATAATGAGCAGGGCCCCACACGAGCAGAGAGAGAGGCAAGTTCGCGGCAAATAAAAACAGAACCTGTCCTCTAAAAAAAGAAATTAATTGGATGATCACTTAGAACTCATGCTAATGCCCTTCATCTCCCCGGCTGGGTGACGCGAGATGATTCACAGATCCTGCGAGGCAAGCCTCGGCAGACGCTGCTCGCCTTAACTTACGACATTCACTGCGCGCTGTTCGCAGGCAGCCCTGGCTGAGCCTTCACCATGGAGACCTCCCCCAAGAAGCTGGAGCGCTCCTGGGCTCAGGCGTGTTCTTTCTTCCTTCCAGAGGAGTGAGAAATCCCTGGCGCGGGAGTAGGAGAGAAGAAAATGGGAAAGGTAAATGCCTCATCCAATCACTCGGTTATCTCAACAAACGAAGTCTCACCATCCATTGGTGAGATCCAATGATCACTCGCCAGAGACCACTTTCCAGTACCCTCTCCTTAAAAAAAAAAAAAGGTAGGATTTTTGCTCTGGCCCCAGGAGACACAGCGTGGCCCCGTCAGCCTTTTCCCCCGTCCCTCCCCTCCCCACACACACCCACAAAGTTGAAGCCGATTCTGGGGGACTCCCGATGTAATCCCAGCTGAGATGCCAACTTGCAACACGGTCTCATAACACGCCACCTGATTTTACTCTCTGCAAAAGGGAGGGAGCTAGGACAATCACCTCCTGCCATTTTCCTACCTCACTGGGTTGTTGGGAAGATCAATACGATCACTCTTGCAAAGTACTCACAGTTCCCGGGAAGAAAGGCACTATGTAAACGCCAAGTATTATTAGTGGTCATAAGCTTGTTACTGAGCTCTGAGCCAGAATTTAAAAGGCAGCTTTGGCTAGCCACCAACAGTCCACTCTCCCTGGGGCACCCAAACGTGCAAAAAAGTCTGCATGGCTGCTACGCTGAAACTTCCCTGCCACGGAGGGGTCCGGGGAAGCCCAGCACCGGAAACAGAGCCTTCTGGAAGCTCAGGGAGAAAGAAGACCTGGAGCAGAGCGGGAAGCAAAGGGAAGGGGGGCTGGGGCGTGGAAGGTGGAAGACAGAGGCCTGTGCAGGCGCATCTCCTTTTGGTCCCTGCCACTCGGCTCCCGCCGACCGCTGGCTGTCAGTGCTTAGCGCGCTGGAGGTTTGCAGGGCGGTGAAATTTTCCACTTGGTTGTCTGCCATTCCCGCCCACCGAGGATAACACTTCTACACACACAGAAGTGTGGCCCTGCTGGAGAGGACTGGAGGATTTTTGTTTGTTTGTTTGTTGCTTTTAAAGAAAAGCCCTATTCATATCCCGATCCTTAATATTTTCCACACCTGGACTTCTTGATTTTTTTCCCTCCTTGAAGACAGAGCCAGGAACAGCTCTGCCTGGGCCAACATGATCGAGTTATTTTGACTCGGGGATTCTTGGGGAGCGTGCTTGAGGTATGAGAACTTACGCGACAGGCTTTGGGGACCGTGAGAAACCTAGAATTTAGGTGCTACGCTAGCGCCCTATCTGCTTCCCAGACGCATCATCCACGAACGAGTTCCCTTTCAGAGCCGCAAAGCGCAGGCCAAAGGCGGGAGGTTCAGGACCAGCACTGGGGGGGGGGGGCGGGGGGCGGGGGGGACTCTGTTTTCGAGGGGAAAATGTGGTCCTTAGGCCCCCCAAAAAGGCAAAAATGAGTAACAGTAAATCTTCGATTTGGAATTGGTAAGACACTGACAAGTATACCTCAAAATAACTAAAAAATGGAGAGAAGAAAATTAGGACAGAAGGGAGAAAGGAGGAATCTGCTACAAATATAATTAACGGGGGCTTTTATAGCGAATACAGTTTACAAAGTGCTTTCTTCTTTTTCTTCTTCTTCTTCTTCTTCTTCTTCTTCTTCTTCTTCTTCTTCTTCTCCTTCTTGATTGAGGTATAATTGACAGATAACATTATATTAGTTTCAAGTGTACAAAGTGCTTTCCTGTTCACTCATTTATTCATTCACTGGACAAATTTTTACTTGGTGCTTCCTATATTCGCCAGGTTCTATGTTCATCATAGTGAACAATACAGCCAAGGACCAGGCCTTTAAGGAGCTCACTGCATCAAGAGGAGCAGACAAGGCAGAATCAGTGTGTATCATTTGTAGTCCAAGTGTGAAATCTGCAAATCGGATAGGCATTAGGCAGGAAAAGGAAACGCTGTGATATTGGGAGTACCGTGCCCTCAAGGAGGGACTCGGGGAGGCTTTTCTTACAAAACCACCAGGTGAGAGAAGTTCGGCAGGTGGGGAACAAACACAGCCTCTGTGCGATGTGATCTGACTGGACGTGCACGATTCGTTTCTGGTATTTTATCTTCTTTTTTTTTCCCCCTGGCATTTCAACCGGGTCTCCTTTATCAAGAAATGGGCCACAGAGCTATTCTCAATACCTTGAAACAAGAGTGGACTCTTCTCCCTGACTACTGGAACATCAGAAAAACAAACACGAGTAATTTCTGCTGGCGGAGCACGGTTCAATACAGGTATTATACTTGATGTGACAGGAGAGGAAGCCTCTGGTTTCCTAATGCATCTCACGTCACCCCGTCATCACGGTGAAATAAAAGGAAGCTCTCTGTGAACATCTATATGCCACGGCTGGAGTTAAGAAAACCCTCCCCGCAACCCTCCCCAAGGGCTAAAAACAGATCACATTACATGTAAACTTCTGAAAAAATCTTCCCAGTGCTTTGCAGTACATTCCAAATTTGCAGGCTTCCTCTTTGCTATTAAGAAGTTTTTATTCTTTTTCTCTGGGACTCCAAACAGCCTTTATGTCTGTGTCCTGTGAGCCTTCTCCTTTGGTTCTCCTTCGGTCACCTAACCCAGGGAAGCAGCAGGATGCAAAGCAATAAAAAGCAATGGAAATGTTGCGTTCATCTGGAGTGTCTTCTCGTTGCCTATCGTCCCCGATCTGGTACAACTTAATTCTTCCGTGAAGGAAAATCAGCGAATTCCTTTCTTCAATCCTGCAAAACGAAGGCATCCTCGGACAGGTTCATTCATGTCCTACCCGTGAATGAAGTCAAGTCTGAAAGTCTGTTAGAAACAAATAAGCCAAACTTGTACTTGAGTCTGGTCCCATCTAAAGACACCCAGGACGAAACGTAGTATCTCCTACAAGTTTCTCATACAACCATAGACATTAATAAGACTTCAAGTTCAAAGTCTTGAAACACAACTCCTTGCTTTGACTTGGCAGTTTTGACAAGCGTTAGCAAACTGGGAAAGAAAAGAGAGAGCAGGAGAAAGGTCTTCTTGAATCCAAGGGGCCACTCCCTCTGTAGTCAGACTCGGGAAACGATACCAGGCTGACCATTTCATCCTCTGGTCTGGAGAAGAAAATGACCCAATGCCCATTTCTCCTTCCCCTGACTTCCCACAGCACTTACAATCTCTACCGCACATTTTGACTCGAGGTCCTTTTCAAGTCAGCACTCCATTATACTGCCTTTCTATACGCTACTGGATTTATTTAAGTCTTGAAGGTTCAAAAAGTTTATAAGCTTCTTGATGAAAGAAATCTTGCCGTGCCTTTCTTTTGCAACCCCCTCACAGTGTCTAGTAGGAGAGCCTGCATTTAAATTAAATGAACCATAGCCAAAACCTGTTCTGCAACTTAACCCTTACTCCAAAGGAATAACTGCTCTCTCTATAGCTATCATTGAAGCCCTTCCCACCTGTCTCAGTCCTCCAAGATCCTGTAGCTCCTATGACGCTTATCATCCACATGAAAGCCCTCCATGAACGCGAGAACAATTAAGTTACAACTTCGCCTTCTCTCTTTTGTTCTTCCAACCCATTACATTTGGAGTCATTAGTGGCTTTTCAACAGTTGCCATATATATCCTTGATTCACATTGCTTCCCAAGCTGCTGTTAAGGAAACCCTGGCGGTATGTGGAGGGGAGATGTGGATGCTTGGAGGCAGGGGCTCTCGAACCTGAACTATTAGCAGAAAAATCTGGAGGTTGGGGTGCCTGGGTGGCTCAGCCAGTTAAGTGTCTGCCTTTGGCTCAGGTCACGATCTCAGAATCCTGGGATGGAGCCCCAAAGGGGCTCCCTGCTCAGCGGGGAGTCTCCTTCTCCCTCTGCCTCTGCCCCTCCACCTGCTTATGCTCTCTCCTTCTCAAATAAATAAATAAATAAATAAATAAATAAATAAAACCTCCAAGAAAAGTTTGGAGGTCTTATGAAACACCCGGAGGTCACAGATGCCTGGGTCCCCCCCTTCCCCAATTTCTCATTAGACCTGGGGTGGGGCCAGAGAACTTGCATTTCTAACAAGTTCCTGGGCATTGCTGGTGCTGCTGATCCATGGACCACACTCTGAGAACCACTAAAGCTAAGCCTGCTCTAAAGGTAAGCCTTTCGGTCAATGACCCAGCCAGACAGAGGCTACGAATCTTTTGGGTATATTTACTCACTCTAAGATGCCTACATTGGAAAGAGTAACACTTGTCTGGTCTAGAGAGGTAGCCAATGGCGAAAAACCCAAAAAAGCCCACATACCTTATAATCTGGGGGAAATTTTTGTTGCTTCGATGTCGGGCTCTTGTCTGCTCTCCCCTACTGGCTCCAGACCTGTTTGGGTCAACTCTGCCCTTCATCTCCCCATCAGTCTTTTTCTTCTCTGCTGGAAACTTCTTGGCAGAAACACATTCAGCCACTGCTATCCCTAGATGTTCCCAGATGGCTATTGCCTCTCTCCTATTTGCTAATGAATAAGTGAGAGTGAGGGGTAAATTCAGTGCTGGTGTTGTACCAGACACAGCCTGACCTGCCTCCCCAAAGCAGTGCCCTTTCCTTCCATGACTTCTCTTCTACTCTTTGGTTATGGCTCCTCAATATTCCTTCAATTTCAAATTCCTCAAATTCCTTCAATTTCCTTTTACTTTCACTTAGTGGACTAGCATTCCTGCCTGAATAGTATCTTTCTGGAGTGACCTCTCCCACGATCTTTTGTTATCCGGACTGGGGCGACCTCATGCATTGGGTGAAAAGATGGGCATGTGACCTAGTTCTGGAAGATCAGAATATGTATCCCTCTCACTATGAGGACTGGTTTTAGGGACAGGCACATAACCAAAGCCTATAACCTCTCTCGGATGGGCTGGAACATCAAAGAGGGGCACTCTTGTACCCTTTTTTTTTAAAAATGTGAACTCTGATGGTTTTTTCATTTCTTTTCCTTAGGATACTAATAATTTTATTTCTTATGCTAAGACAGATACCATTTCCCCAGGCAGACTGCAGGAAACTCAGTGAAGTCAGGGCTTGAATCTGCCTTCTTGGAGTGCTTTTATAAATGGTAAACACTTGATAAATGCTTGTCAGTGAACTGACCGGGAATGGGATATTTTTCGTGCACTTGGGCATGTCCTCCACTCTCCTTTACTCTGTGGTCCCCAAACAGGAGACTTCCCTTTCTGGTGACTTGGGAGAAAAATCATTACATAAGCCTCTCTGGAAACTGCTCGATCAATGACATGTTGGGCAAAAACCTCCTTTTCCAACTCAGGACCAAAGCGGACTCTTTGTATTTTTGTTCTGGGGAAGAAAGAGAAGCAACCGGCGCTGCTGGAAATTGCAGAGTTCAGAAACACCTTCTCTGGGTAAGCAGGCGCAGCCCAGCAGGGTCCTCAGCCTCTGTCTCCATTCCGCTCACAAAAGAGCATAAATGTCAGTCACGGAGAGCCCAAAGCTCCTCTGTCCCCAAAAGGCAACGCATGTCAACGCAGAACTTTCCCGAGAGGACGGTGTCTAGTCGGATTTTAAGAAGAGCTGGAGGAAGGTGAAGCCCAAACCTAAGGTATTCTGAAGAACAGAATGTACTCGTCGCATCATGGGATCCCCACTCAATCAACATTTGATGACTTGTGTGACTTATCCATTATAAAATCTTTTTCCAAACTGGTCATCCTTGGATTATGCATTGGGAGGCGTTTGGGATATTTTCCCCTGATATTGAGTGGTTTGTGTTTTGGTAATAAAAACTAAAATTAGTATGGGTCTAAAGAACACATCATCGGAGAGAGATGTATGCTCGGGAAAATCCTCTGATCAAACTTAAAAAAAATTCTAATTCCTGTTGATTCATGCCATGGTTTCTCTCCTACCATTTAGCAGAGCTTATCAAACAAAGGTAAGGCTTTGCCCACATGCGTGTAGGCTCGGCAAGTGTCTATGGGCAGGCTACATCTCCTCGCCAGCATAGAACAAAGTTCCCTAAGAGATATAATAATGCATCCAGAGAAAAGTATGTCTGCATCGCAGGAATAAAATGAAATACATGGGAGAAATACGTCATCTGCACTGAAGAGCTATAGAATGATTATCTCCAGGAAAGCATAATTTTCAAGACCAAGATGGCACATACTCCTTATTGACAATTTCTTCCTGGCCTTATTTGTTTAAAACTTGGCTCCCATAGGATTGCTGGAGCCCATCAGAAGGCACTTGGCCCAGGACACGAAGGAATCTTGCTCCAGAAGGTGCCACATCCTCCGGGGTACGAGCCCCTCTCCCACCCTTTGCGGTGGGTCATCGCACACCTTCTCCCTGAAGGACCTGTGTTCCTGCCTGGGTGCTGCCGGAGGGCTTGGTAGAAATGGGGATGGTGGGGAGGGGCCCTTGGTTTATGGGCCGGTCACTCACAAAAGCAATTACAGATCAGAAGCAGTGTGGGAGCCTTTGGGGACAGTGCCCCGACTTTAACTGGCTTTCAATGTCTGCTCTTTTGGCTCTAGGACCAAATTAGACCAAAATTTAGAACACAATTAGTAAACATTCTAAGAAAGAAATGTAAATGTTTCCCCCTCGTTCTCTTTTGACATAGTTTTAGGAGTTCTACGATAGCATCTTCATTTGATTTGGTCTGACTTCACAAAATACTTTACTTCGATGGGTCAAAGTAAAATGACGAGATAGAATCCACATACCTCCTCTACCTCCCTACTTTTGAACAGATACAAGTAATAGAATTCACCAAAGGTATTCAAAACTGGAAGCATCCTATCAAAGCCACAACTTCCTGTTCATTTAATGAAATATTACTATGTAAAAACACGGCTACAATCAGGACCTCCACGCATGCTTTAGAAGTAAGTTTGAGTATGGTTACATGAAAATGGCTATTCAAAGATTTTTTAAAAACAGAATTATTTTCCCAAACTCGAGATCGGCACAACTAACCCAACTTTTGCATAATGTTCGGAGAAGAGGATTTTTCTGTGATTTTTATTAGGCGAATCTCATTTGTCTTCCTTTTTATCTGCTTTACTGAACTAATAAAGCCAACAAGTATAGTGACTCTATGTATCTTTTTAAAATTTATTTATTTGAGAGACAAAGAGAGAAAGCATGAGGAGGGGCAGAAGGAGAGGGAGAGAGAATCTCAAGCAGACTCCACACTGACCGTGGAGCCCAAGGAGAGGCTCGACCTCAGGACCCTGAGATCATGATCTGAACTGAAACCAAGGGTCAGACGCACAACCAACTGAGCCGCCCAGGTGCCCCCTCTAATGACCCTACATTTTAACCTCTTTTTTCATTCTATTCTAGGTAGCTGCCTCCTTTAACTGTTACAACTTTCAGATGCAATCAGAACAAAAGTATTGCAGGACAAAGGGGCTATTGTAAACTTGTCTCCTTTTGGAAGAGGCTTAATAAAACTATTCTAGCTTAAAACCCGAGATTTCCACGGTCTCAGCTGTAAACACCAAGTAACAGAAATGCCACTTGGCATGAGGTCTGGGGATTACCTACTGAAACACCAAAGGCAGGTATACTTTGATGTGGGTTACCTGGTGCCGGGGAACTACCAAGAAATACAATTATTCTTTTTCTATGAATCTGGAGGTGAAGATTTGATACCGTATTTGGAGTAAAGATGATCCACGGTGTGGTGGGGGTGGAGAGGCCAGGGAAGGGGTGCTGGAGGGCCCGCGCATGCGCACATGCCTGCTTGAGCCGGTTACAAGTTACATTGTCTAAAGAAACACCTCCTATCCCACTTGCTACAATGTTTTAAGTCTAAACAAAGGGAAATACCAAGTATTAGTTTCTGAGCAAAGGACCCCTGGGCAAGATGCCTCCGCAATTTGCCTTCACAGTCCTGAAACATCATCAAAATACCTAATGATCGTGTTTCATCAAAAATCCCAAGGAATTTCTGGACATAATGAGCCTTCTAAAAGTTCCCTACATCTCTTTAAAAATAAATATTAAAAAACTCCATAGACATAGCAACATCTGTTACATGGCCTGAGAACACATATTCTCAGGGAATAGTATCCTCCCCACCCCATGTCTATCAGAAAAAAGAATAAGGGGTTTTCTCCCCTCCTCCTTCAGCCTCCGGGTTTAGGGGTTTATCCTCATATCATGGCTCAGGGGATTCTCACACTTAGCAACTCTCAACACATCAAAGGAGGAGAAAATCTCTGCTCCTTAATTGTTTTGTCGAATAAGCTCTCAAAAGTTCATTTTTGTTACCTTTTTTCAGGCAAAATAAGAGGCCTTTTACAAAAATTCTATTGCTAAAACAATGGCATTCTCCCGGGAATGACTTCGTTATGGAAATGAAGTGACAGCTTCTTTTATCTAACCAGGCAGAAAGTCTGCATTTATAAAAGGCATTCAGAGCACTCAAGTTCTGTGTGTGGGCGAGCATAAAATGCTATTTTTAATTCAGATTGCACCATTCCTCCCATACAGGTCTTTCAGATAATCATAATCATAATAACACTGATCTACAAAGAAAAAAAAAGATTCCCATTTCTGCTGACCCCAGCAGAAAGAGTGGAAGAAAAAAAAAAGGAAAAAAATTAGAATGACAAATACCGTTTCCTTCCACGTGTGGACCACTCCCTAGGCTCGGAGATCAATCTCTAAAGCTTTCAGAGAGATTATCTGGAATTAAAAGCACTTAAACTCTGGGAGTAGCAGTATCCCATCTCACACAAATTTACATTTTTGTACCTGTGACTTTCACCGTGAGTTTGCAGGAATCACCTGGGCCCGCCGGGAAATACTGGGCAAGCTCTTCCATTTGTTCTCAAGAGTTAACAGTCCTTGGTGATGCGGTGACGGAGAAGTCCGTCTGTGTGACACGGCCACACTTGAAACCCGATGTCTGATTTCAAAACCTGGAAGGCCCCTCGGGTACACAAGAGGCGTTTGAGCTTCTGTGTGAGCAAACACAGAGCTTTCTGGGTCAGATTATGGAATCTACAGATGGAGACTGGCAGACGGTCTGCCATGTTCCTCCGACTGGCTCTGCTTGGGACCAAAGCCTGAGGAGGGGTGATGGATGGAAGTTCTGGTAGGGAAGAGGAGACCAGCGTAGATGACGCTGCAGAAGTAGGACATTGGAGAGGAAAAAAAGTGTAGCATTGGAGTGGAATTACCGGGCTAACGGATGGAACAAGACCTCCAGTCATGGCTAAGTGACTGGTTTACGACCCCTCGAGCAGAATGAGAGATGAGAGAACGGACAGAGTCAGAGACTTTGTAATTGGAGTAAAACTCACATAACAAAAAACTCGCCGTGTTAATCATCTGTGATTAAAATGTGAAGGGTACAAGGCTGTGGTTTTTACCATTAGCTCATTCCAGAAGATTTTCGTCATCTCAAAAAGAAACTCCATACTCACTCTCCAGTCCCACCTCCCCTCTGTTCCTGCGAGCCACTAATCTACTTTCTGTCCTGCAGCACTGCCGATTCTGGATGTCGCCTATAAATGGAGTCCTACAATATGTGGCCTTTGGTGGCTGCCTTCTTGCACCTAGCATCACGTTTTCAGGATTCCTCCGGTTTGTTCACCTTCCTGGCTACATAATACTCAGTTGTAGGTATAGACCCCATTACGTTTCTCTATTTATCAGCTAGTGGACATTTGGGTTATTTCCATTTCGTGGTTATTTCCACTTCATGGTTATTAGAACATTATTCTACCTACTTTTGTTTGAATGCCTGTTTTCAGTTCTCTTGGGTATACACCAAAGGATTGTTGGGTCATACGGTCATTCCACGTTTTACATTCTGAGGAACCGCCAAACTGGTTTTCTACACCGATGCGCCGTTTTCTGGAAATGTATGAAGTCTCCGATCTTCCCTCTTTGCCAACATTTGTTATTCTTTTATTTTTCATTATGGCCATCCTAGTGGGTATGAGGTGGGATCTCACTGTGGTTTGGACTGCATTATCATAGCCACTAATGATGCTAAACATCTTATCAATGTGTTTGGAGGCCCTCTGTATATCTTCTTTGGAGAAATGTCCATCCCGTCCTTTCTCCATTTAAAAACTGGGTTGTCTTTTTGTGGTTCAGTTCTAAGAGTTCTTTATATATTCTGGAAGCCAGACTCTGATCAGATACATGATTTGCAAACATTTTCTCCCATTCTGTGGGGTTGTCTTTTGACTTTCTTGATAGTGTCTTTTGAGTCACAAAAGTTTTTGATTTTGATGGTCCAATTTATCTATTTTTTTTGTTGTTGCTTGTGTTTTTAGAGTCGCATCTAAGAATCCATTGCCAAACCCAAGGTCATGAAGATCCACTCCATTGTTTTCTTCTAAGTGTTTTATACTTTAGCTCTTACATTTAGATTGTTGACCCATCTTAGTTAATCTTTTGTATATGGTGTGAAGGGTCCAGCTTTCATTTTTTTTTTGCAAATGTCTTATCTGTCCTTCCCAGCTGTCCCAGCACCTCTTGCGGAAAAGAGGTCAAAGAGGTTCTGAGTATGGAATTATTTTAGTCTGTTCTCTTTCATAAAGGTGCTGTGTGTGTGTGTGTGTTTTGAAAAAAATTTTGCAAATTATCTTTGAATGACTTTATGGTTACAGTGAATACATCTCACATTTTGAAGATGTAACAAATTTTCAAGGGTCCTGACCAGAAAGGACCATAATCCTGAGCTTTCTGGGGAGGAACCAGCTCTTGGGTGTTGCTTTTGCGGGGACTAACTTCCAAAAGCCACAAGGAGCTTGAGATGGCTTGGTTTTCTATTCTTTCAGTGCCATTTGTTTCCATGTCTATTCTCATCTACAGAACTGCTTTTGTCCCTAGACATCTAAACACCTCTGTTCTCTTTCCCACCCCAATACCCACCTATTATTAAGAGAACTTAATAATCTAATTTATAGTAAGCCAGACATAATATACATCTAGTATGATGTCCAAGTTCCAGTTTTAAGCAAAAAGAATTAAAGTTTAGAATTCCAGGTATCATCCATTCAGCCACTAGATGAACTGGAGACTTTCTAATCCCCCTACAGCATCATTACTCAAACTTGGTTGCACACTGAGATCGCATGGAGAGCTTCAAGAATCCTGATGCCTGCGACCCACCTGCAGAGATCCTCACTTAATTGATCCGGGGTGCAGCCTGGGCAATGGGGTTCTAATGCACAAGCCAAGTGGAAAGCCAGTGCCCTGAGTCAGTCATCACAAGTGGCTTCTTACTCCCTCCTCCCTGCAGTCAGCCTTCCTCGCCACCTCATACTACTTGCGGTGTGTCAGGGATGTACATTCTTCCGTTTCTGTTTTCTCATTTTAAAACTAAGAAAAACTGAATTTCTTCTATTAGTTCTCATTTGATCTTCCCCCGCACGCTGTCAGTATTCCCAAAGACCGGTGACAAAACCAACTGAGAGACTGAGGAACAGCCCCAGAGCCCGAAACTTCCAAGTGGCAGAGAAATGGATTTCAGTGAAGTGGATTTTCAAACCCAAAGTCTGAACCATGTTAAGCCCTCCTGGTCATTTTAAAAGAGCCAACCATTAGGAGGATGGTCCTAAATTTGGTATCAAGACCCACAAAAAGAACAGCCACTTCACGTCTTCCATCCATCACTCATTTTGTGGGACAGGGCTGAGGGTGTATCCTTACTGAAGAAAACGGTGATATCCACCATCCTTTCTGTGCGTGCGTGTATGTGTCTGTGTGTGTGCGTGCGTGTGTGTGTGTGAGTGTGCATACAAGGCAAGTGGGACCTGGGGGTATATCTGAATTTAGGAAGATATGACATGATTCCCAAAATGCAGCTGGGTCAGGTTTTCAGAGATAGCTGGAAGTAGTAATTCTTCCCAGTACTTTGATAAGACTGGCAACAGACAATGATATACCTTTATCAGAGTGCAAGATGAGGGGACTGACTCTTCCTTCCTTTGTGAATTTAATCTGATGCCTACATACGATTACAAAGCTCCATCGGCTGAAGACAGCAAGGCCAAAGGATATCAGGCAAAAATCTCCAATCCTTAAATATTCAGCTTCTTGTAGTGGAGAAGGGACAACGTCCCCATAATATCCTCTTGCCTGCTGAAACACCGGGCACGTTCACAAACCCTTACACAATAGCGGAATAATGTCAGAGTTGGTAAAATCTATTGGTAATGGCAGTAAAAGCTGGGAAATGGGTTTCAAGTCACTTTTTCCTCCTTAAACAGGTGCAGTCAAGCCAACTTATGGGTCTGGGCGTGCATGCTTGTGTACACACATGCATGAGTGCACGTGTGTGTGTGAACACGCACACACCAGGCTTGAAGGAAAAACACATTTCGGTCCTATCATTTTTCATAGGCCTCATTTACTTATCCTTAAGAAAAGCGGTGGGGTGGGGGGTACAGTGCTTTATATTCTGTTTTTTATCTACAGAAGGAAGCTGGGAGAATTTTTTGTCCAAGAGACTCAGACGCTAGAGAGGAGTAGGGATTTGCTGAATGTTTTCTTAGGCCGGGATCAGAAGTGCGTTAGATAAGAAGAGTTTTTACAAGTGGGAGTTGTACCTGCCTGTCTCCTAATTGTAGTGAATCTGTCAACTTTCTTTCCAGTGTATCAAGCCTTTACTCTTCAAAATCATTCTCAGTGTGCTCTGAATTGCTATACTTTTAAGCTAACTACTTCTCAAAGTGCTGTTTAAAAACTGACATCTTCAACCACATTTCAGGCTGAGAATATATCTAAATTTGCAAAGTCTCATTGGTTCTTGAGAGAGTGCTACTTTAAAAAATACACTTGACAGCCAATCTCTTGAAAATGATTTGTGCAGAAATTGTGTTCAAATTACTTTATGCCAAGACATTTAAGAGAGAATGTGGTTTTCTTTGTAATAGGCTAAAAATAATGATATCCTTTATCTTCCACTGAACATGTACATATGTTGTATAAGCTGTTGCATTTAAACAAATTGAAAAACAGTAGGATTCTGGCTCTAGTCCATAAAGAAAGAAAACTTGCCCAGAATATCATTTTAAGCATTAAAAAAATACAATTAACTGTTATTTTCTACAAAGTTTGGTCCTACATAATCAGAGTTGTCAACCAGGTCCAAGGCATCAAATTATAAAAGCCAATGTCTCAACAACACATGGGAAACAGGAAAAAAACCCCACAAAAAACAGCTAGTGCACCCCAATTTTTACATGGGAAAAAGAGAGTAAGGGAAAGTTCATTTATATTTCTACAGATTGCTTTTGAGTGAGTGGGCAACATGCTTTTGAAATTGACCTCATAGAAACAGCATGCAAATCAGATCCCTAAAATAATTCCCATTGGACATTTCATTGAGTGTGTACCATGTGCAAAGTGCTGCTAGGGGAGGTACAAGGTTCAGAAACAGATAAAACATATCCATTGCTTTGAATGCAGGGTATCGATTTTTAAAACTATTATAACCAGTTCTAATAATTTTTGATAAGTCCTTATCAGCAAACAGCAGTTTTTTTAATGTGTGATTTGGTTTGTTGTTGTTGTTTCTAGCCAGAACTCTATCTTCAAAGGAAATCTTGCATAGAAACCCACCAGGGAGTCAAAAATCCACATATAACTTTAACTCCCTCAAAACTTAACTGCTAATAGCCTAGTGTTGACCAAAAACCTTACCAAAAGTGTCAGTTGACACATTTTCTATGTTGTATATATCATATGCTGTGTTCTTACAATCAAGTAAGCTAGAGAAAATGTCATTAAGAGAAAATACCTTTACAGTCCTGTACAGTAAATAATCCACAAAGTGGACCCACAGTTTCAATCTGTATTTTTCAAGGGTCAACTATACATAAAACAAATAAAACCGAGGCTATTCATGTTGACCTATATTGGTTCCCCCACCTCTCCACCCATCATAACCAAGGACTTCTTAAGGCAGCCCATGGCCCTGGGGTTAGGGGGCTTTGAAGAATCCCTAGGCCACTGGAGAATGTGATCTGACCTCCATTGGTCTGAGGAGTCCATACTCCTTAAATATGGCGTAAGGGACCTTCTATGCTTTGCTCCTTTGATGGCCTTACAAGCTCACCACCCCGCCAGTCACATGATGCATCATCAGTGACGGAGTACCAGAGGTTCAGCATATACACTAGTTACCATGTTGTTTGTTCCCCATGCTTTGTCCATGTTGTTCCTCAGCAGGTGACCCCTTCATACCCCTCACCTATGTGATGAGAGACACCCCACAACTCGGCACACTTGGGTACCATCTTAACTCCATATATGCATTCATTTTTGCCCTACCATGCCATGCGGTAATTACTGTTCATGTAGGCTTCACTGAAATTAACTCATGAGTAACTCAAGGATAAAGAGTATATTGTATTTATAGTTGTACTCCCACTTTCAGCACAGGTCTTGGCGCACAACATGGGATTAATAAATGTTGAGTGAATGAATGAAGATGGATAGATGGTGGACGGACGGATGGACAGAAGACACAGGTTGCTGTATTTTAATCAAACTGGTGGGAAACATTTATAAGCATATGTATATAGTAAATCTGTATTTTTCTAAAAATCGTGATGAAGTACACAGAACATAATATTTATCATCTTAACCTTTTTTAAAGGTACAGTTCAGGGGCATTAAGTACATTCACGCTGTGTGTGATGTTGTTTTTAGCCAGAACTCTATCAAATAACCGAAATCAAATCACCGAAATCACATTTCGGTCAACACTAGGCTATCAGCAGTTAAAATCAAATCACCATCATCACCATCCGTCTCCAGAATTCATTTTGCAAAACTGAAATTCTTATATATCCATACACTCAAGAAACTCTGAATAATGTCGTTTAATGGTCTAGGGTGTGGAATACTCAGATTCTTCACTTCCCCTTTGCTCCCACCTGCTGTATAGCTCATGCCTTTTCATCCACACTTAGGATGTTCCTTCGTGAGAAATGTGGCCAATGTGGTTGAGGCATGTGGTCAATGAAACTCCTAGCTACTAGCTTAGCTAATCGCCAGCAGCTTAGGTTGTTCAAAATGAATTTTCTAAGTTGTTTTCCTAAGCCCTCCCTGATTCTTACCACCATGAACTGTTAAGAGTCAGCTTTCAACCCTGGGACTATTTGGGGCTTCATGGAAGGCACGCTCTTAAGGAGGACGTGTATAAAGGAGCCTGGAAACAACACACGTAGCCTCTATGTGATATCTTCGTAAGTGTTTCGTATTTTGACATTTCTGAACTTAGAACTTGTTTTACATACGATGAGTACAAAAAAGGGGTAGCGTTTCTATTCCCTCCTCCCTCCCACCCCCAGGAAACTAATCATTAAATCTGTGGTGCATCTTATAATCAGGGCATTGGAGAAATTAGAGCAAGCTGGTAAATATTTCATATTTGCACAGAAAAATTTTTAGTTTAAAATGTTGGCATATCACGATCCCACTTGCAGTCCAACATGTAAAGGAGTCTAAGGCAAAGAAGTAAAAGGACTTGAAGGGGTGACAAGTCACTCTGGTGAAGGGAGGGAGGCCGGCAGTGGGCAGCGAGGGACCCAGACACGAGGCCACGATCTAGTACTAACGGCCACCCCATGAAAATCTCTCCCCTGCTCTGGCCTCAGGCTCCCCATGTATAGATTACATGGGCTGGATTAAAATTCAAACACTTTGCCCTGACCTCCTTCCTATACCAACATCCAGTAGCTCTCTGACCCCGCTCTAGAGTCCTTGCTGGGACACGAGCTGTAGGGCCAACTGGTCTCCTCTGCGTGGTTGGTTCTGGCATCAGATAATGGGGAAAGCCCACCTCCTCCTGAGTTCAGTTCTCCTACTTCTACTTTTGAAGTGTTGTAATTCTAGCTCTGTTTTCCAGCTTGGATTATCATTACTACTTACTACCTCCCAGCACCTAATTATGTACTCCCCCCAGGGAACCTAGGCCACTGTGTGAGAGCCCAAAACTTGGCCAGACATGGCCTACACTTCTCCCTCCCACCTGTGGTCAGCCCAGATGCCTGGACACGCATGAGGAAGCCACTCAGTCCTCGCCTGAAAGAAGGCATCATATCGGTGGCCCAGATGTCCACCTTCTTGACCGATAAGCCTATCCCTCCGCCAAGTTTAACCCTCTGGCACAATAGCACCAGAGCCTCCTTCACCAAAAAGTAAACCAACGGCATGAAAAAGGTCCCCCGTCGGTCTTGCCTAGGGTGATGGTATCAGTACTATTTTTCAGTATTCTAACATTAGGTCAGGCTGGACATCCCAACCCTTAAAAAGTTAATTAGGGAAAGACCGCACGGAGGCTTTATTTGAGAGGAAAAGTGCACTAGCAGCATCTAAAATAGAAAGTTAAATACAGCAATGAGATCTTGAAATTTCCCCTTGCAAAAAAAAGGGGGAGGGTGGGATTTAACATGAACACGAGCCAGATTTGCTGAAAAAGCAGTCTTTGTTCCTCAACAAAACCGAAGCTGACTCTTTACAGAGTACTTACATTTCCTGAAATATTGTACTATAACTGACCCATGGACATTGTTACAAGGCCCCTATTCCGAAAGCATGTTCAGGGAGAACCAGCAGTATATGAAGAAAGCAAATTAGGATCTCAGGGATGATGTCAGATGATTGAGAACATAAACTGTGACGCTTCTATCTTTTAAACATTTAAGTTTAATTTTAGTGTTGCTTCCATTGCCAGACTATGTAAGTTACAAAAAGGAAAAAAAAAAAATCTCTGCCTTCTGTGGGTGGGGGGATGGGTGAAATAGGTGGCGGAGATTAAGAATACGCCTCTCACGATGAGCACAGAGTCCTGTAGAGAATTGTGGAATTGCTACCTGGTACACCTGAAAGTAACATCACGCTGTATGTTAACTCTACAATTAAATTTAAATGAAATTTTAAATGAAAATTTAAAAAAATTTTAAAAATTAAAATTGAAAAAATTAAATTAAAAAAATTAAATTAAAAATTAAAAAAAATTAAAATGAAAAACTTTAAAAAGAAGTGTCTGCTTTCTCTTAAAAGCCTCCACGTGGCCAGTGACAGGGAATGATATTACAGCACACTGCCCCACCGCCTTACGAGAAAGACACCTCGGTAATTCTCTCCTGTATGTCCTCTACGGGACGGTGCCTTATCCCGGGCTGAGAGTGTCATGGTTTTGGCAGAGAACTGACTGAAAATCTTGGCACCAGGGCTTACTATAAGCTGAGTTTACGCAGCAATGGAAGAACATTGGAAACCCTTGAAAAATGAGAAATATTTCTAGGGTAACACAGAAGTTGGCCTTTTCGCTGGTGATTTGTTTTCATTTGCTCGCATTCTGTGACTCATGGTTGGAGCAATGCACAGCAGGTCTGTCCTTTTATTAAGCACCAAATCAGAGGGCAGAAGAGCTTTAAGGAATATTGTCATTTGGAGGTTGTAAGACTTTTTTTTTCCTAGTATGGTTTTATTTAATACTTTTACATAAGGTAAGGTGGTACTCTCCCCTCCCTTCCTCCCTGTTTTTTTTAATTTTCAGAAAATAAGATATCCTTGCTTAGGTCAGACCGCTGAGCAGTAGTTCAGAAAAGGATGATTTGAGCTTTAATTCCTCTCCTCACTCCATATTTAACGGTAGCGAAGACATTTAAATTCGCTGGAAAACGGGGAATCCATTTATATGTTGAGTTTAAAAATATTAATGTCTTATTCAGAAGTGTTAAGAGGATTGATGAGTTAATGTTGGTAAATCACTTTGCAATTCCCAGGTCAAAGATGTGAAATGAACATTATCGTTATTTGTTTCAGTGGAATCTCAATGATGAACTATGGTCTAGTGGGTCTAATTAGGATTTTAAAAAACCCATTAGCTTGGAGATAAGGGGGAGAACTTTTTCTTCAGTATTCACTTTTACCTCAGTGAGTAAAGCTCATGTCCATGATTATTAAAAACATCATCTAATACCATGTAATAAGTTGATATGGGTAAAAATTAACTAAAGGTTGTGTGGATATATGAATGGATAGATGGATGGGTAGATGGTTGGCCAGACAAATGGCCAGCAGGTAACCAATTACATTGGTATTTTAAAGCTAATTCTATTAATATTGTATTAATATCCAATGTTATATTAAGGCTACTTCTTTAGAACCCTGCCTTCCTAATCCAAATGATCACTGCAGAAACAGATCTTGGAATATAATGGATTTCAATTATGGAATCACATCCAGGGGTTTGGGGTTGAGAATTTTGAGATAATGAAATCCTTTTGGTTTACTATCTGCTGCTTTTCTTCCCTCTGCTGCTAAACTGATAAAACAAAGATTTTCTATTCTATTGTACTCAGAAATCCTGGATTCTAGGAGGAGCTTGATATTAATGAATAAATAGATTGATGACCAGGTAGGTAAGAGGTATCACTCAAATCACAGTTTTGCAGATCAGAAGGAACCTTGAAAGATTCCTCATACCTCTAGGAAAGACTAAACTTCAAACATGCCACACCCATATTATTCTTAACCATTTATGAGAAATGGGCTCATTCACTATATTAGTGTTTAAGGACTTGTACTGTGTGGAAACTCTTCCTTATACTTGACTCTCCAAAGTCAAGTTTATAATTTATCAAGTATGACTGATATAAAGTAATTTTCCCCAAACTCAAAAAAGAATGACTTTCCTTAATTTCTAAGTCTTTATAAAGCTTATCATATTATTTGTTTAATAAATATTCTTTGAGGGCCCCTGGGTGGCGCAGTTGGTTGAGCGACTGCCTTCGGCTCAGGTCATGATCCCGGAGTCCCGGGATCGAGTCCCACATCGGGCTCCCAGCTCCATGGGGAGTCCGCTTCTCACTCTGACCTTCTCTCTCTCACTCTCTCTCTTTCCTAATAAATAAATAAATAAAATCTTTAAAAAAAAAATAATAAATATTCTTTGAATTAACAACTTTCTCTTTATGGAAAACATATTCCCTTGAAACCACCTGGACCAACCACTGGTTTTGCATGCTTGTAAAAGTCGACTAACAGAATTTTCTTTTGAAGAAGAAAATAAATTTAGCTAGTAATTATTCTTAGAGGAGTATGACTTTACATCACAAATACTGGATGTTGTTATAAATTTTAAAAAGCATTTTAAAGATTGCTTTCAAAGCAATACAATAAATGGAAGTTGTATAATTCATGAATAGATAGTCACTGGAAGAATGGAATAATATCAGTTGGGACCCATATCGTTACAATAATAGTTCCCGATATATCATGCCTCCCTGTGTCCATGGTCACATTAACTGTGAGCTTGGATATTTGATTTGTTTTGGCCGGTAAAGCTATAAAAATGTAACCCACAGATCTAGGAATGGGTACCTGTGGCTGGGAACAAAATTCCTGATGATAGCATCACACACCGATTCAAAACACAGCACATCTTTCAAATGACATAGATGAAAGTCAAGATGATAGGATTTGGAGAACTGTATGAGATGACTCACAAAGTGGTTCAAAAGATGATGGAGATACGGTATCACAGATGAAGGTTATAAATGAATTATTTCACGTAGTAGGAAAGTAAACAAAAGGAATATTCCTAAATCAATCTATGTAAGACTTCAAACATGTTTGTCAGACTAAGTCATTTAAACAGAAATATAATGACTTTATCTAAATTTCCAAGTTCTTAAATGCTTACAGTTAAGTTGGCATAAAAACTCACTGAAAGTGCACCTGGGTAGCTCAGTCGGTTCAGCATCTGACTCTTGATCTCGGCTCAGGTTGTGATCTTGGGGTTGTGGGATCAAGCCCCATGTTGGGCTCCACACTCAGTGGGGAGTCTGTTGAGATTTTCTCTCTTGCTTTGTCCCTCCCCTGGCTCGTGCACATTCTCCCTCAATCAATTGATAAAATCTCAAAAAAATACTTGATTAAAAACAACAACAACTCATTGAAAAGACGGAAGATGGCTTAAACTTGAACTTTCTGGTGTATCTCAGGCCAGACCTCTTCTTGGTCTGTAGACCTGAAGACTGAACACCCTATCTGAAATACCCACTAAAAACAACGTCTCACCACTTCATACCCATTAGGATGGCCACTATCAAAACCAGAAAACAACAAGTGTTGGCGAGGATGTGGAGAAACTGGGGCACTTGGGCACTGCTGGTGGGAATGTAAAATGGCGCGGCCAGTTTGGGAAACAGTACAGGGGTTCCTCAAAAAATTAAAAATAGAACTACCATATGATCGAGCAAATTCTACTTCTAGGTGTTTGCCCCAAAGAACTCAAAGTGGGATCCTGAAGAGGTATTTTGGTGTTTGTCCACCCATGTTCATAGCATTATTCACAACAGCCAAAAGGTGGAAGCAACCCAAGTGTCCATCAGGGGATGAATGGATAAATAAAATATGGTTGCGTGTGTGTGTGTGTGTGTGTGTGTGTGTGTGTGTGTGTGAGTGAAAGGAATATTACTCAGCCTTAAAAAGGAAGGAAATTCTGTCACATGCTACAATATGGACGAACCTTAACAACACCATGCTAAGTGAAATAAGCCAGACACAAAGGGACAAATAGGGTACAATTCCACTTATGTAAGGGATCAAGAGGAATCAGACAGAGAAAGAAAGTAGGGTGGTGGCTGCCACAGTCTGGGGAGGGAGGAAGGGCAGTTGTAGTCTGATGAGCATGGGGGTTCTAGTTTTGCAAGATAAAGGGAGTTCTGGAGACTGAATACACGACGTGAAATGTACTCAGCACTACTGAATGTAATCTACAAAGGCTTGAAGACGGCAGAGTTCATGAGTATTTTGCCACAACTAAAAAAAAGTCTCATGTACACCTTAAACTCAACATTTTCCAAACTGTGTGCCTGTCCTCCCCATCTCTAGGAATGGTGCATTCATTTCAGTAGTTGCCCAAGCCCGAAGCTAGGGAATTCTCCTGGTGATCACCTCCATGTCTTTGTTCACATCAAAAATGTACATGTTATGCATGGCTGGCCTTGAGAATGAACTATATCATCAACCCGTCTACTCCTCTTCTGACTTTACTGCCACCAATCAGGTCCAAACCACTATTGTTTCATCTCTGGTCTGCAGGTTTTCTACCCTATTTCCCTGCTTTTCTTTGTCACCCTCCAATCCACCTTGAGTGTTTAGACCATAGCATAACTTTCTAAGCACTTAGAATTCCCTTGCCGGACACAAGGCTCTGCACTATATGTGGCTTACCAATTCTAACATCAACCTCTCCTATTCTTCTCCTAACTCACTCTAGCCTCCAGCAACACTGGTTCGAGTTCATGATCCCAGCGCTTCTCACCTCAGGACCTTTGCATATGCCATTCTCTCTGCCTGCACTCTCCCACAGTGAGCCCCTTCTCATACTCAGTTTAATGTCATCTCCAAAGGGAGTCTCTCCTTACCCATCCAATCCAACGAAGATCCCTCCCTCCCCCCTTGTTCTTCTTTCTCATGTGTGACTGTTCTCTCTCCTTCATTTCTAATTATATTTATTTGTTTACATGTTTATTGTCTGTTTCTTCCAATAGAGTATAAACTCCCTGGGAGCAACATGGCACAAATAAATTGACGGAGAATAAGGTAGGCATTGAAAAGTGTTATAAAACCAGTAGAGAAGGGTAAGAAGACTGGGCTATTTTAGATAGGACAGACAGGAAGGCCTCTTGGAAGTAACGTTTGAGTATTCATCCAGGTCATTTTCCTGTTTGAACATGTTCAATAGCTCAGCTGACTTTCCCATTTAGGGTTATTGTGCAACCATGCTTCTAACCATCCAGGACTGGAATCCTGATGCCCTCCAGGGAGCCTTCTGATCCTTCTCTCTGCACATCCTTCATTCTCCCACTTGCTAAGATCCATCATGCTATCCGTTCTCTCCCTTCCTGTCCGGAAAATGATATCACTCCCTGCTCTAGTCTATTCTATATACATTGGCCAGATTAAGCTTCCGTTTCAATCAATTCACCTTCTTGTTTCAAAATATCTCATTGCTGGTTCCTCTTTGCTTCCCAAGTCCAGACTTTCCATCGTAGATTTCCTGAGATTCCCCAGTACGACTTCAACCTGCCTTTCCAAGTATCTCGTGCTTTCCCCATCACAAGCATGTGGCCGCTTCTTGTGCCTTGCACATACTCTTCGTTTTCCAGAATTTGTACTTTTCGACTCGTTTGCCTTTGCCACACCTACATACCCATCCCTATCACAAATTAACCCAAATCTCAAAATCACTTCAAAATCACCTTCTCCAGGAAAATTTTTCCTGATCTTTCCCATCAGAAGTGATCACAGTAAGCATGTTTTAAGTTTTATTATACATATTATCACACTCTGTCTTTTTAAAAAGATTTATTTATGTGAGTAAGAGAGAGAGCATGCATGAGCAGGGGGAAGGGGAGAGCGAGACTGAGGGAGAGGATCCTTATGCAGACTCCCCACTGATCGCAGCGCCTGACATGGGGTACGATCCCAGGACCCTGAAATCATGACCTGAGCTGAAATCAAGAGGCAGATGCTCAACTGACTGAGCCACACAGGTGTCCCATCACATTCTGTCTGAATGCCATAATTACCTGTAAACCTTTTCCAGTCCCTTCGAGGACACAGACTGCCTACATCACTATCATTTTGTTATTCGTCTATTACTTTGTTATTCCAAGTGTGGTCCCTGGAAATGCAGACTCGTGGGCCCCACCTCAGAAGCTGCATCTAACGAGATTCCTGAGGTGATTCCTATGTACTTGACCGCATTCACAGGAACCACTCGAGAGCCACTTAACTGGCTGAAGTGACAAGAAAAACAAGGTACCAAAACCAAAACATGATTTACATAATTCATTCAAAGATAATTGTGAGTGACTAATGCTTTCACTATGGAAAACCCTATCAAAGCTGTATAGACGGCAGACGGTTGACGATATCAACCTTCTGAGGGAGGAAAACAAATTTTGCGTTGGCCAACTAAATAGCTTGAGAAGCTTTTGTTGTTTTGTGAGGCTTGTCTCTTTACGGGTGGGAAGCCAGCACAGGACTTGCCTACTATTGCCAATGGCATCAGTCTCCTCCTGGAACGAATCCGTTGGCTGTGAAAACCCTCGCCTCGAAGTTTGAGGGTCTCGTGTCACATCCAGCAGATTTATAACTGGGATGTGCCATAGGAAGATTTATCCTAATTTGATGTAGCAATAGCACTACTTTATTTGCTCTGTAACAACGCTTCTGATTTTTCCCCCCTCCGTGGAAGACAGATCACGGTCAGGAGACACATACCAAACCACTGAGAAGTGGGAGCTTCGTTCCGTGAGGAATCGGACGCAGTGGGAGTCCGGAATGACCTTCTAGAAGGACCCTGCGCTGGCCACTAGAGGGCACTGCGACGTGAAAACAATTGTCTGGACTTCATCACTCCCACAGACTGTGTTCTGCTGTGAAATAAGAGCACCCCCGCTTCTATCGTCCACTCCCCCTCATCAATGGGCAGGGAGCGAGCTCACAACTTCAGTGATGTGGAACTTACCCCTGACCTCCGTTAACTTTTATTTTTAAGTTTTTTTATTTAATTCAATTTAGGAAACATACAGTGTGTTCTTAGTTGCCCGGGTAGAATTTAGCGATTCATCGGTGGCCTGCAACACCCAGTGCTCATCACGAGGGACTGCCCTCCTTGACGCCCGTCACCCAAGAACACGGACAAGTGGCTCACAGACCTTCATCTTTTCACACACAGACATTTAAGTGAATAAGCGTGAGTTGTGGCGTACAGCAGGACAGGGGGCTGACACCCGACCCTGCCTCCAGCGGGCTCGGCTTCCACTCATCAGAAGTCTCCAACCTTCAACTCCTCCTTTCTCCCTCAGAAGTACCTCAGCCGCAGCAGCCAAAAAGCCTGCACCGTCCACCTTGTTCCCCGGACTGTTTACTGACGTTCCCAGAAGTTCTGACTGAGCTTATGTCGTCTGCAAATGTGTTTTCCAGGGAGCAGGAGACAAGCCCACGAGGGCAGGAGGCCTGGAGGCAAGGGCGCTCACTCTGAGCAGGGGTGAGAACGTCCGTCTGAGGCCTGCATGGCTGCCCCAGAACCAGAGACGCCTCCCAGGTAGCCTGGCTTCCTCCTGCACCTTGCTGGTCGCCACGAGGCTCTGAGCCCGACCCCATTCTCCGCTTCCCCAGGCTGGTCTGGGCTGGGCGCCCCGAGGCAGCCAGGTGTCAGCTCACAGCAGAAGGGCCGCCCTCCCCTTGGCCTCACGGGCTCTGGCGGGGACGCCACCGCCCCCAAAGCCCGTTTCCCCGAGGTTCGGCCGCCACGCCTCACACAAAAGGCTTTACCACAAGAGTTTTCATGCACGCTTCTCCTTCCTCAGAAAGCACCATTTGTTGGAGACTCTGTAAATAGCTCCAGCAGAAAACACAATTTGCTCCAACGCTTCGGGGACTGCTCCCAGAACCAGGAAACAGCTGAGCGTGAAAACAGGAACATCTCGGGTCACCTCTCGACTCTACGGAAAGTGGCGCGTTTTAGATGAGAAACAAAGTAAGCGCTTTGTTTACTGTTCTCTCTCAGTGAGGAACCCAAACTCCATACCCCACGGGTGATGTCAGCGCCCCCATGTGTCACATACTACATGGAAAAGAAAAACAGCACTTCCAAGTTCTAAGCATTGGAAAGGCACTCCCTTTTAGAAACAAGTTTAGAATGCTAGCCCCCTTTTTTTTTTTCTCCCAAAATGTCAAAAAGCCCCGAGGGCCAGAATGGGCTTGAAGAATGCGTGCAGCCAGGCCTGAGAGCTGCTTTCTCAGAGTTCTCAGAGTTCCGTCCACGGGTTTTCAGACACCAGCAGCAACAGCCCTGCCCTCCCTCCTGCAAGTCGGGTGGGGGGGCGGTGAGAGCCAGAAGCATCCAAGGAACGTACAGCAGGGACAGGAGCGTGGGATGGACCCTCTGCCCACCACCACCACCATCTCCCCAGAAACAAACATGCATTTTCTAGGAATTTGTTAGTGGCCGGGATCACGCACCCTCCTTGCACTTAAGTTTCTTTCTTAAGCTTTTATTTATTTATTTATTTATTTGAGAGAGAGAGAGAGAGAGCATGAGCCTGAGGAGGGGCAGAGGGAGATGGAGAAGCAGACTCCTTGCCGAGCAGGGAGCCCAATGAGGGGCTTGATCTCAGGACCCCGGGATCGTGACTTAAGACGAAGGCAGACACTTAACCGACTGAGCCATCCAGGAGCCCCTGCACTCAGGTTTCTTTTGACCAAATATTATGTAGCAAAGATGTGGTTGAGGGGCCTACCAGACTCAAGTAAAACATCTTCTCCGTCTGTATTCTTCCAGTGCAAGCTGACTTCAAAAGTTCAGCCAGTGGCCAGGAAAATGTTTGGAGCATTCAGAATCCCTTCTGTGCAAACGGATATCATCTGATGTATGAATTTCTCAGCTCCTGACTTGAGGAGACATATTAAATACCCAGCAACATGTTTATTTTCATTAAACAACGAACGGCCTTTCAAACAAAATCCGACAGGACGTAGATTTCTGTCCGTGCTAATGGAAAGTGATCAAAAGCCCCAAGATGCTTTGGTTAGCTGACTCTGAAGTCCGTGCCTGCTCTAGTTTCTACATAGAGTACATCAAAAGAATATAGGTATCCCTGGAGACTCGAAGTGTTTAAAGTCTCTAGTACTAGTAAGAAAGTACCCTTGAAACTACAGAAGATGCAGACCGGAACTTAAAGCTGGCTTCTCCATTCTCCGGCAACACAACGCAGAACGGTTTACTAATAGGGGAGCTTTCTGTCTAAATATACCCCCCTCCCCACCCAAGATGAGAGAGGCCCCTGATCATCTTGCTACTCCAAAGTAACCTGACTTACAGATCAATCTAACGAATTGTGCCAAATTGATGGGTACGTACGAGGCACTGCAAGGATGACCAAGGCCACCCGTCTTCCATGCCCAGTGGGCCCTATGCCTTGCCTGGCCGCAGGAAAGGGGAGAGCCTTTGTAGAGGGCAGCAGCAGGGTAAGCAGGAGGGTCTGACCAACAAGGGCAGCATGGCCAAGGGCACCTGCAGGAGAGGCCCTCCTGCTCTATTACACGTTCTGCATCTCTGGCCCCAGGCGCCTGCTCCACAGAGCCACGCGGAGAGCAGCGGGGAAGGCACGGCGTGCGGAGTTCTGTCCTCTCCTGGTAGCATCTGTCTAGCTGCAGCCGACTTTCAGAGGAAAGAGATGTGGGGCCGATGGAGTCCTGGAGCCCTGGGAGCCCAGGCACTCTCTCCGGCTCCTTAAAGGTAACAGGTGTGGCGTGGGGGCTGCACACGGCCTCAGCCTGTCTCACCGGACCGTCCTCTACCCGCAGAGACCTGCACCTAGGCAAGGTGAGGCAGACTAGCCCCGGCAAGGAAAACGGGGTGCAGCTCCTTCCTCCTCTCTGCCATCGGCGAGCATTCTTTCTCCTTTCTCTCAATTCAAAACTGGCTCTCTCTCCTCAGACCGGAAGTCCTGAGAAAGCGGTGCGCAGCGGCCTTGCGTGGCTCCCAAGAACTGTCAGTTTGCAAAAATGTAACCAGCAGAACGCTACCGCTCGTCTCCCAGAGCCGTGGGGGGGTTGCGCCCGAGAGCAAGGCAAGTCCGCAGGGTGGGGCCAGGTCCCGCGGCGTGGACGGGGAGCCCTCTCTTATCGGGGCGAGTCGCAGAATCACACATTTAATTTTACTTTTCTGGCCCACGTTTAAACCATTTTATCTCCACTAGAGGGCCCAGGTGGGGATGAAATTTCAGCCTGACAATTGGTTTTTGCTGCTGATTGAAGATTTAATCCTAAACCTCCGGGAGGGAGGGGCAGGGGAAGGAAGCCTCCGTGGAAGGGCTGAGGCTAAGACCTTTCTCGGTTACACAAAGGGGCTAGACCTGCCCCAGGCCTACCCGAGAAGCCCCGACGCGCGGAATGCCACTGTTACTTAAACAAGCCGCTAGACCTGCCCCAGGTCTACCCGAGAAGCCCCGACGCGCGGAATGCCACTGTTACTTAAACAAGCCCCAGAACTAAAGACGACAGGGCACCTTCAACAGCTAATTGGACTCAAAAATCCAGTTACCGCCAACTCCTTCCCTTCCCTTGTTTCTCCTGTCCAAGGGATTGCGCTGCGCTGGTCAGCTTTTCTTTGTAGCATCTCCCACATCTGCCCCTTCATCATGCTCCCACGTGAGCTTTTAAAATCTCATCTCCTTATGCTTGTTGTTATAACCTCCCCGCCGGGGCGCCCGTGTCTGGTTTTCTCCGCACCCTCTCCTGGGTCGCGAACCCAGCGGTAAAGCTAACCTCACCGAGACAGGGGCGGTCACGTCAGCGGCTTGCCCTACCATCTCCGGGGACCGCCAACCCTGCTTCAGGACCCTCTCCGCAGCACGGCCGTGTTCATGCCGGAAGAATGACAGGCAGAGGCTCAGCCCTCTCCCTCTCCACCACTGCCACCCCAAACTGAACCAAGAGGCACCATTTTCTAGGATTCCATAGTGGCCGTGATCATGGGTCCCTCGTTGCGCTCTGGTTTCTCTTGACCAGCGATCATGTAGCAAGATGTGGTTGAGAGACCTGTTTTTTGGTCTGACACATGTGGTATGACCCCAACCTACCCTTCCAAAGCAATTTTCCACTTCCTGTCCATGAACTCTCCACGCTGTATTGAATCACACATCCAGTTTCTAAGTTATTTTTCATCTTCAGCAGCTAGGCTTTGCTCAGCACATGTTTTGCACCTGTCTGATGCGCCCCCCACCCCGATGATCTGGAGCTAGATGCTGTCCACCCACCAGGCCCCCAGGATGTGAAGCAGTGGGTGAAGGAGTGAGCCTAAAACAGGGGAGAGATGGCATGGTGTGGTCAAAGACACCCGGGTAGGAATCATGGAAGCATCCTGGACCGATTAACCGCTTCTTAATTAAATTTCTTTATTTTTAAATAAGGATAGTGATCTCCATCTCATTCAGGAGGAAGGAGGCTTTTCTAAAAGGCAGGCTGACACCAGACAACACACTATGACTCTCACTGCGGACCATTAGACAGTGATGTGGCCAAGAGACGGGGCTGAACGTGAGCTTAACCACCAACGGATCTGGATGTCGCCTGCCCGTGTCTTTATGACGTCCCAGTCACCATAGCTAATTAATGCTACCTAGGTGGTTGCTTTTATTCGTGCTCTTTTAATTAAGTATCTTCAACCAAGTCTGGGATTCTAAGGCTGCGGTGAGCCATACTGCAGGAAATACCAGCAGGCAGTATGGTACGCTCTCATTCTTTCCCCTTACCAGTATTGATTGTGCACCCACCGCATGCTCGGTGGCAGGAGAAAAAAAATAAAAGCGAATGAGAGGGCTGGAATGATACGGGCTGCATCAAAGGCGGGATGTCATGTCTGGGACAAAGCAGGTGGCTGATGTCCCTTCTAGGGCAAAGCTCTGAAGCACCTCCTTGCTGGTGCAATTCTCCAGTTTTTCCCTCTAGCCCTGCGATCCCCAAGGAGACCTCCAGATGACAGGGTACAAAGATCAGAGCGGCCTGCGTCACAGAGCTGTGCATGGAGGACGTTGTTCTGGAGACTCACCCGATCCACAGCGGACATGGTATGAGTGACAGCCCAACTTTTATTTTGTTCAGTCACTCGGGAGAGTGTAGGGTTGACTCTTCATGCGGCATAACCCATCCTACCCTGACTGATACAATAGCTTTCATTTTCTCTAATGTTACCATTTGGCAAATGCTCTGTGATAGTTCTATTTGCTGCCCTTTCTTTCTTTACATTTCCTTAACATGGTTGGTCATCGTGCCTTGTCCTCGCAACTAGGCTGGAGTTTTTCACATACAGTGACCTTGGTTTATACTTTGGGGATCTCCTCTTCACCCTCCAACTCCTATCCCCCCTTCTGCCATTTCCCCCCAAATTTGGGAGTGAGCCTTACACAGAGCAATGGTTTAACTCATAACTGATGACTTCATATTCTCCCTCCCATTAGGAAATAATTCCCCAGCTATAACGATAATTGATTTTCATTAACCAATAGCACTATGCCGGCATGGATAGTTAGGAATTAAGCTCAAGAGCTACAGTAAGACTTTAGGATTCATGTGTGGATTTACTTGAGCTGTGGCCTCAATATTTTACGTCAACCATGGCCCATCACCAGGTTGCTTGCTGATCATTTCTTACTTATTTTGTGGATCCCAACGGCTGTGGCCCTATTAAAGGAGATAGCTGGGATCCTGGGATTCTCATTCATTCACCCACTGATACCCCCATTCTCTGAGAGTCGGCCAAGAATAAACCAATGGAATCAGACCAGCCATGAGAACATCAATTAGTGACCTCATCTCTTTATGCCCTCGGGTTGCTTCCCTGAAAGCAGGAGTTAAAAACATATCTTGTAACGTGGTTGTGAGAATCCTACACGTGAATATATGTAAAGTATTTAGAAAGTGGTTTTAAGTACTGAGACACAATTCCTGGCAGGCTGTCCGTACTCCGAACACTAATATTATTATTTACTGAGCCCCTGCTATGTGGCAGTTATCGGAGAAACAAGGATGAAGAAGAACAAGAGGTTGTCCTTACAATCTAATAAAGGTGATGAATATATAAGCAAGGGAATTACACACAAGAAGGTGCTCCTTCCCTGTGGAAGAAGAGAGGAAAGGCTCTGCCGGGAAGCATGAGCGCTCAGCCTGAGTCCCATGGTCCCAGTAGGTATTCACCAGGCGGGAGAGGGCACAAGGACATCCAGGCACTTAGGGCGTGTGAGAAGAGGCATAAAACAACACGTCATCATGTAACAAATATGTATCAAATGCTCCCTCCTTAACCCGCACAGTGTTGAGTGCTGTAGTGCACCGGTCAAGGATACTGATGAGGTTTTTGCTTTCACTGAGCTAACAACATTCTAACTAAAGGGACAAACAATAGACCCAGTAACAAAGTATATCAACCCAAGAGCTATGGAGAAAACTCAGGGGGTCAGCTGGCTGGAGTGAGGCTGGGGGTCCTTCGAGTAGCATGTGGAGTGGGGAACGGCGTGAGCAGAGTCAGAGGGAACCCCCAGCTCTGTTGTTCATGCTGAGGATTTTCCCTGAACCTCCTCTTACCCCCTAACCTTGAATCTCCCACTGAGTAGTCTTAAAATTTTGAGTGCGTTTTCTATCCTTCCTTACACAGACAGTGGCCCACAGACTCCAAATGTCCCTGGCGGGTGGACTATTCCAGACCCAGACAGGGGACGAAGGAGCAGGAAGCCCGTTTTGGGCTCTCAACCTAAGACAGGGCTTCCAACTCGGCTGACTGTTCGCAGCCGCGAATGTGCATTTTGGCCTCCATCTGCCCTACTACGCTTGTCTTAGTTCTCAGCTGCCTCAGAACTTGGGAAGGGAAGAGAACTCTGATTATTAAGATAAAAGTTTTTATACGATAAAAACCTTCCCTCCCTCAACAGACCTCAAAACTAAATTAGGAACCACTATCCTAATCTATCAAACCTGTCAACCTTAATGAAAAATCTTTCAAATCTTTTAGTTAACAGCTCCAAAGACACTGCCAGGGGCGTGACTGAGAAGTCTGGCCCGAATGGTATAATAAGGCAAATTCGACAGAAGCAGCAAATATCGGTGGGTGGAGGGATGGGACGAGGAACGGGAAGATTTCAGCACCGGCATCGAACCCTAGAGCCCACAGGTCACAGTCGGGAACCACAAGAAGGAAGACGGAGACGTGAAGTCTTCAGACGTTCTTTGCTTTTGATTTTGTATCTACAGGGTTTTTTTTTTTTTTTTTTTTTTAACCATGCTAGAAAAAGAATTGCTTGATTTATCTTCGAAGAACTTAAAAGCGTTCTCAATATATTTACACATTTGCCTCACAACTTCCTTAGGAGACAGGATGGGACTTTAACGTTATCGGGAAGAAATATTAATGGCCTGGTTTCTATCTACAGGACTCAATTCTGAGCATCAGGGAAATTAAAAAAAAAAAAAAAAGGCAACGAATAAGATAAATGGTCCCTGACCTTGAATGCCTTACCCTCTATCTAGAAAGACTGCTCAGACACCTCCCCCCAAAAGCATTATGTATCAAAAAAAGGAAACACCAGACACATGTCAGATAGATGGTAGAGATTTTTAAAGATATTCCCAGAGTTCAGGGCAAGAGCAGCATCTGTTGGAATCAAGAGTGATTACAATGGTTTCACGGAGGAGCGTAGAGGTAGGACATCAGAGACACATTAAAAACCCCACCTACACACACCGGAGAGACTGGAACCGGAGACCGCACCTCTGATAGAAGCTTCTAGTACACAATCCCTGCCTACCGCATGTCTTTGTGCAGTCTTTCCATGCCTGGCATCCTGGCATCGTGTTCCACCCTGGGAAGTGTCTCCTAATTCCAAGTAGCACCCAGAAAGGGTCCTCTGTTTCCCGAGATCTCCCACAGCTCCGCATGGCTGCCTACCTTCCCGCCAGAAGCTGTCGACCCCAACGCACAGGACACACTCTACCCACGGTGCCATCCTGACGGTGCTGCTTTGCCACAGGGCGGATGAGAGGCACAGACTCTCCACCGACTTCCCCCGGCGAAACTGTGCTGGCACGATAGGGCTTGCAGAATTCTACTACAGACATCGTCTTCTCCCTCGTTAAATCCTGAGCTTAATGGGGGGGACAGGGGACAAGTGCTCACGGCGGGGACAGTGCGTAGCAATTACGACGTCCTCGCTCTCTGGAGGACGGCTAAGGCCAGCCAGGGCCGAGGGGGCAGTGGAAAGGGGCGTGGGGGCTGGGCTCCTCTCGCCCCGGGGTATACGGGCTGCCACAGTCATATTTTTTCTGGCTGCAGACACGTTGCTATGGAACCAGGACTGCCATTGCGACTTGGCCTCTAGCAAAGAAAATCAGAGCCCTGGCAGGAGCGTTTCCCCAGGTTTCCCTTGAAGGGATCCCATCGAGCACAAGAGCGGGCTTGTTCCAGGGTCCAGCCCCCTGCAGACCAGGAAACGGAGCCCGGCCACTGCTGTTCTACGAGGCGAACCTACGCGGGGCGCGGGGGCCTCCGCGGAACGAGCCCAGAGCTTGCGGACCAGCCTTCGAGTGGCTTTTTACGTTTGTGTTTCTTTTCCCTGCAAGTGGTAAAAGCAAATGGCCTGGGGTTTGGGGGGCGGGGGGCAATGATTTGGCGCCTCCTGACTGTCAGCTTCAAACCACTCATCACCCCAGCGGGAACCAAAGTGCCCCCACGTGGCAGGCACGCATTCAGGGGGCCCCAACTTGACCTCTCTCGCCTTGGGCCTCTCTAGCAGCTGCTGCTTTACTAAGTGACTAGTACAGAGCAGGCATGGGGTCTGTGCCCTCCTCACTTTGCAGGGGTCCCGCACCGTCCTCGATTTTGGTCTTGAGCTATCTCTCGAAGCCCCGGAGGCCCTGAGGTTCTCCAGATAGGGGGAGATCGCACGTCCCACGTCCCACTCTGCTGTGCTCTGGGGATAAGCCTGTTGTAGACTTGTCTTGGACGAGAGGGGGAAACGGACATCCCGAAGTGGAGACCTCTGATGAATGCACATTCCTGCCCAGCACACACTTCGGGACAGGATGATCGGGAGCAGAGAAGGAAGCAGTCGAAGGCCCGTGAATTAGCAATCCATGTTCCAAATCCCATTCCGGACAGGGTGGGAGGCCGACTACCTCTGTACCCCTCTAAGAAGCCATCAAGTTCCTTAATAATGATCCCAGTGCAGGCAGAAGAGAAGCCCCCGCTCGTTAAATTACAGTGATTAAGTTGACAGGTGGGATAAAATAATGGACACAGGCTCTCAAGGCTATACTTAGACCATCTCCAGGTGAGAGGAAATGTTTTGCAAACAAGTGGCCTGAGCTCACCAAACTAAATGAACGCGATCCAGAGTCCGCTCCAGCATAGGCACCCTTGAAAAAGCCGCAGATAAGCTCGCCTACTAGGATTCCAGGGTACGATCAGGGTCTCATGCCTCCCTCCACCCTATACACCACAACTGCACTCTCACGTGAAAACAGTGCTTTTTTTTTTTTTTTTTTTTAATGAAGAAATGTTTCTCCATAAGCCTCAGTGACTGTGGGTCAAATCTCCGCGGCCCGATACGCCAGTGGGCAGGCGCTTCTCTGCGGGTGCACGGGGTTGGTCGGAGGGGGGGGCGGGCCCTGCAGGTGCGCCGCACTTTCTGGCTGCGAAACAGAGCGCCACCCCCGGCCGGGCACGTGACAAGGCACTTTGCAAACGCAGAGGCCTGGGAAGCACCAAGGAAAATACGCGCTCTCGGATGGGGTCCGTGACAGAAATGTTCTGGGTCCGTCCCCTCTCGGTAGTAGCCAGGCATGATTACCGGAAAGTTAAGTAGTTAAAGAGCATCCCTCCTGATGCACGCCTTGGAGGGATGTTATTAGGTCCAACCACATATGGTTCTGTATCCTCAAAAAGAAAGGGGACTTCAAGGACAGCTCTGTGCAGGGTGGGTCGGGGCGGGGGGAAGGGGGCAGCAGGGGGGCCAACACACGTCTGGGAGTCAGAATGCTTCTCAAACGTCTATGCTCTGCTGCTGTCGGGGAGGCCCCTAGATGGCGGATGGGAGGTCCTCTGGGCCTCAGTCGCCCCAACTGTACAGAGGGGCTTTGCCAGATGGGCTCTAAAGTCCCATCTCATAGTCCCACATCCTATTACTCTCAGTGACGATATTCATGAGACAGTGTGTCGCATGAACAAAACGGATGATTTCTCCTCGCCCACGGTATTTCTGTGCATCCGTCCTTGAGAATAACAGAAACCTCCCCTCTCCTCCTCCCTGCAAGCCGGACAAGGTAAGAGCAATAGTGGTCATAACGCCTAAGAGGCAAAACACGAGTACGGCAAAAAGAAATGTCTGAAAAATATGGGAGTGAAACCGTCCCTTCTGAAGGGAAGAGATGTGAGGAGCAGAAAGAACGCTTTGGTGCCAAGGGGGAGAAAGCTTCTAGAGAACGCATGCTAGCAAGCACTTTTCTTGGCGCATCATGAGAACTGGATAAAATTTCGATGTGAAAATATATCAGATATTTTATATAAAACAAAATATATATAAAAGATAAAGTAATCGATAAAATATGTAAAAGGGTCAAAGGATCACTCACCCTAGGAAAACAGCAAACTGGTTTCGTTTCACCCAGAAAAAGGACTAATTTCTTTGGAAAACTGGAAGAGAAAGAGATTTTAAGTAAACAACAGGAAATCCTGGTGCTTTGACACTTAGTAGGTGCACCGTTGATGCCTGGTGGATGGTGCACTTGCTACGTGAATTTTGCAAACAGAGCTTTGAACATTTAATATGTAGGAATACACCTGTGCGTGGTTCCTTTATCACAAAATGAGAACCTCACGACAAAGGGGGGCCAAGGGTACTGCCTGGGAAATCATGTATCGGGTGGCTCTTTTAAACTATGTCTGCAGCCCCACTGTGCGGCTCACTGAGGATGTCCTAGGAAGTAACCAGTGTACCCGTGACGGCCCCGGGCTCTTCCCCCACACATCCCCCACCCCAAAACGGTGCACCCCCCACCACACGCCCCCACCACTGAAGCCAGTCACCCCAAAGGGATCTGAAATGGGGCTCAGGGGGAAACGTGGACTTGGCAGAGAGGCGCCGACTGAGTAACCCCGTGAGGAAGCCACGGGGTTTGGGATTAAGTGCGGGGAAGAACCGCGCTGATGTGAGGGTTGGAAGCGGAAGCCTGAAAGACGTAGAGGGATACGGGGGGACAGCAGCAGATTGTGTAATCCACATCACATAAGGAACTCAGCTCAAGACCCAAGTCTTTAAAAATTTCCAGAGACTGTCTTAAAGACGCCTTTGCAGGTTTAGGAGGGGATGTGAGGCAGAGCCGCACCGAGACTGGCGAATCCTTCAAGACCCCGGAGCCTTCGGGGTCTCGTCTGCAGGTTCCACGAAGACCACAGCTGGCCCTTCAAGGAAGAGAGTGCTGTGGCCGCTTGGGCAGTAGGGACGGTCTCCTCCCTGGGACGTCCCTGGGCGGCAAGTTCCCAGACCCGGGGTTCTGCAGGGTGCCCCTCCCAGCGCCACAGACCAGCCTGCCCGCTAGACTGTCGCGCGAGGTCGGGGGGCGCACCGGGGGGCTCAGAGCGTGCGGCTCTGCCTCCTGAGAAGCGGAGTCTCCCTGAAAACACTTGCAGGGGAACAAGGCAGGAGCAGAAGATGGTACGCGCTGGTACAAGCTTCTTTTTAAAGCAACACTTTGGAATCCGCTCACATACATTAACCTTTTCATCCTAACGGCAGCAAGATGTCTACGGTAAGAACCAGCCAGATGAGAAAAGCTAATTTCAGAGTCAGACTCGAGTCTGCCTCTCGGCTCAAGGGCCCATCAGCTGTGGGACTCAAGTTGTATAAACTCTCGAAACGCTTTCCCCTGTGGCAATATGAATACCCACTTCCTAGCCTGCGCCACATTCTCGGTGTGGTACCTGGCCTGTGGAAGAGATTGGGGGGAAGAAACCGCTTTCATGGGGCACCTGGGGGGCTCAGATGGTTAAGCATCTGCCTTCGGCTCAGGCCATGATCCCGGGGTCCTGGGATCGAGTCCTGCACCGGGCTCCCTGCATTTATTGTGAGTAATCAGAGATCATACCTGAGGAAAAAACCCAAAGAAAACAAGTCAGCAGGCCCCACTAATAATCACAATGAATGTTTGGCTTATGTGGCTTCAGGCTCTCTCCTACAGTCAGGTGCAGAGTTTATTAGACAAATGCTTGTATAAATACAATTATATACACACCTGTCCTTTATTCATAACATACTATGATAGTGCTCACGCTGTTTTGCAGTCTGATCATATTTTCCTTGTTATATTACAAACCTCTTTTGATAGCAATAAATCTATCTCCGTCATCATTCTTTTTTTTTTTTAAGATTTTATTTTTTAAGTACTCTCTACATCCAGCATGGGATTTGAACTCACAACCCCAGGGTCCAGAGTCGCCTGCTTTCCTGAATGAACCAGCCAGGGGCTCCCCCGTCCAAGTTCTTGACTCCTCCATTGAGAGAATGAACCGCTAAATAAACAACTTTTGAAATTTATAGAGTCTACCGATGTGCCCCCACGTATACGAGAAACGACTACTGCCTGTGGTAGCACACGGTTCTTTTTCTTTTGCATTTCTGTCAAGATCGAGCAAGGCAAACTGATAAATTTCAGAGATCTTAACAACAAAAAATTGTTTGGGTTTGTGTGGCTGGCTCTGAGAACACAAACCGGCGCTGACCATCACAGGGAATATCCCCAATGACGATACTAGGTGAGTTTCCAATATATTGGAAGAGGACAAAGTTTTAGAGCCTCCGGCTGAGGGCAGACAGAGATGCCAACCCTCCCGCTATGAAATCCTAAGTGTGACCTGACAAGAGCGTCCTGTTTTCAGCGTGATCACGGTGAAGTGACTTAATTATAGAAAGGTAAACTGAAAACCATAGAGTCTTGAGTAACCTTCCAAATTATAATCGCATTACATAAACTTTAAAAACCTAAAAAAAAAAAATCAGGATTTACCATATTTAGAAAACATCAAGAGGTGGAACGTCGGTACAGACTCAGTATTTCTAATCTCGTTTCCTCCTCGAAGGGAATGGTTGATTCGGTAAAACATATGTGATACAGTTTTGCTTGAGTTGCACGACACATCCTTGTCCTCGATTGAGAAAATCGTGCCATGCCTCGAAATGTGACTGACTAGCAGCATTTCAGGAAAATACCGCTTTCGGGGGGAGGCTGAGGGAGTGAATGTATCCCCACAATCTGCAAAGAGTGTGGGGCTACTGCCTCCCGCAGTTATGAGGCACCCTTTCTAAGTACTGCCGACGCCGCTTGGACAAGCCGGCAGGAGGCGGGGGACGAGCAGGGAGCAGCAAAAGAAAGGAGGACAGAACGGTGGCATCAGAAAAATGCCAAATCCACGACCAGCTGGAAAATCCCAGAGGGACCCAAAGTGGAGGAACAAAGGAGAGAAACCTTAACAGTTTGCTCTGCGAAACCACGAAGGGATCCCTGATGGCCCCTTTGCATGCTACCTTCCAACAAACGTTCTCTAAGACTTCATCCCTCCAGCTGATGCAATTTGGGGCGGGAGGGAGTGACAGTCTGCGAAGGAGTCATGCTCTTGGAAGAGACTTCTACTGTTCTATTTTGACCATGTGGAAGAGTTGACGTTAGGAGGTAAGAACACAGATGTTAAACGTTCGCACTGGATGGAATCAGAGACACATCTCAGCAACTCACACCAGCGACTTTCTATCACAGAATACAGACTGAGCTACTCTTCCCAGATCTCCTTCAATGGTACATTCAGGAGCCAGTGAGCTGGCCCTAGATCTGACCGTGAACTTCTTACAGGAAGGGAGGTTTTGCTTAGCTTATCTTGTGGTCAGTGCTTTCTCCATGAGAAAGAACTAGATGGTCAGGCCATGTCATGTGCTAGACAACGTCTCTTCTGTGCAGTCAAGGCTAAAGGACACACCTCCTTAAATCTGCTTTCGAAGGGTCCTTCCTATCTTTCGATGGTGTACATGGGATGGCCCAGCACACATTGTGTATAGCAGACTTGTAGAGCCACGGACAACTGTGGTTCAAATTCTAACACCCCTGCCCGCTGGTGTGCCTCTGGCAAATATGACCTAGCCAGGAAAACTGGGCTGACCCCATATGTTCCACACTTATGATACAGTTTTGGACTACCGACTTTGGAAATTCTTATCTTCTCACTGTATAATCATGAGTAGTATCATCCCAGCTAACCACATTGGGTGCCTTAACAGGAGCTTCTAGTATGTTCCGAGTGGCTATTTCATGCCAAGATTGCCCCCGTCATCTCTGATCTTCCCAAAGGCTCTGCAAAATAAGTTCTCTTAGCCCCACTGTTCAGAGGAGGAAAATAAGGCTCCAGACAAGCAAGCTACCGGAGGTCGCATAACCAACCAGCCACGGACGAATCGGGAATGCAAAGTGGGCACCACGTGTGTGGCTTTTTACAAGAAAGCTGCGATACGTCGCATTCTGCCAACCACACAAAAAAGAGCACTTGCTCTCACCGAAGAAAGCGATGCTCCTTTTCCAGGTTGCTGTACGGGGGCGGCAAGCAAGGGCGCCAGGAGAAGAGTTCCCCAGGACATTCCGTGGCGAGCACAGCGTCAGTCATCCAACAGGTGCTAAGCAAGCACTCTCCCGGCGGAACAGCAGCACCAAAGTGCTGACAGCCGCAGCGGCACAAAATGTAGCCTTGGCAAGTTGGTCTAACAATTACTTTGCATCATTCTGATTACGAGCTGCAAGCATGCAATCAACGGCATAGAGACAATCTTAAATGATCTCCATCAGCATTTTACTTGACTTATCAAAGCGCGGCAGATAGGATGCACGCTCATCTGACCTCGACGCAATGTTAATGACCCAAACGCCAAGAATGTGCTGGAACAACAATGATGCAAGGGCGCCGGCCTTGCTGGGGGCCCTTGGTCACGATGCGTGCATTTTATTTCATTCCGTGTCTCCATCTATTAACTCAGAGTAAAAAAAAAAAAAAAAGTAATAATATTTATGTGTTTCTCATCTGATCCGTTTATCCACCGTCTAACTCAATTGAAAGATTACAAATTCCCTGGGCTTAGTATCGCATGTCGTACATACCTCTACAAAGAGCACGTCCCATTTTCCGTTATGCGTTTTTGTGGGGACACCTTCCCCAGTTGCGGCCCAGTTCGGAGAGCTTGGAATTTATGTCATTTATTTCTGTCTTCCCAAACCCTAACCCAGTGTCCGGTCTCTACGGCAGACATTCCAAGTATGCAGAAATGAATGAATTCTCATTGGACCGTAGAGAAGAAGGCTGCTTACTGAAAGCATGAAGGATGCCAAGTTGTTCTGAGAAGTCCCCAGGACTTCAAAGGGCAGGGTCTGAATTCCAAAACTTGTCTTCAGATTGGAAAGATAATGGCAAATACATACCAAACATTTAGTGGAAAACTGCTCTTAGGGAGTAAAAATACACAAATATCAGAATTCAAAAAAAAAAAAAAAAATACAGCCCTCATACCGACGGAAGAAGATCATCTACAGGAAGACCATCCCAAGAGAGCTAACCTCAACAGCAAAGCCTGTAACCGAGGAGGGAGATAGTATCTGGAGAATGGTTTCCAAGGAGAGTGATTAAAATCACTGGAGGTTAGAGCACCAGATCTGGAAGAGAAATACTGATGATTAGATTATGGGGGGGAGGGGGAGGAGGTCAACTTGCCTTCTCAAAAAGTAAAGGGAAAGGACAACCAAGTTTTCGATTTATCAGCACTATTACGACCAGTGACTATCACTTCACTGACACATAGTTGGGGGAGTAAGATTCTGTGAAATGGGACAGAATTGCTCTTTTGCTTTTAGGTAAATATGATTATCTGTAGCAAAATGGGAGTGGTTCTCCCATTAGTAGGATCCTATTTGGATTATACAAAATGACTTATAAGAAAATATCTTCAGGTGGATGCCACTCCTGACTTGATGATTTCTTGGGGGAGTGTGTGTGTGTGTGTGTGTGTGTGTGTAGGATTTCCAATGGTCTCAAAGAGTATTATTTATAGTAATAAGGTAATGTATATAATATAATAATATAGTCAGTGTTTACTATGCGTGAATTGCCAAAATGTGCCAGGTAGACTTTTCAAAGGCACTGCCCAGTCCGTATAGCTCAACAATTCTTCAGGCAGTCAGCATACGTTTATCGTATGCACGGCCAAACCGCAAAACAGAAGATGAAACAAAATCAGCAAAACCAACATTATCTCAGAATTCCAAACTTGGCAATCGCTGCCTTGGCAAAGCTGTACCTCGAACTTGGAGGGAGGAGTAAGAGAAGCAGGATGCCATTTTTAGGGTAAAAGGCACCAAGGTTTTCATGCCGTACCCTCTCGGGCCATGCCCCTGCTTGTACAACTCCTCTCACTGTGGTTCAAGATCACCCAAGTTCAGTTTCAACAAGAAGAGCACAGGGGAAAGGCCAGAGTCCAGAGTTAGGGACGATGACTTTGCAGGGGCTCCCTGCACCAGCCACGTCTCAGCCACGTCTCAGCCACGTCTGGCAGCAGCACAGGGGGCTGCTGGGTGCAAAGCTACTGCCCCTTGTCAAAGAACAAAGGCCGAAAGGACACAACGTTGGAAGCAGACTTGAAAAGCCATTCTCTGCATCTGTATGTGAGCTTTAGAGTTTGCAAAGTGCTCACCCCAGAGTGAGCAGTCAGCTGTTAACATTGTTACATTATATATAAAATTTGTTAAAAAGGGTATCTTTTAAATGTCTACAACAAGCCAAGGGCTGGCAAACTTTCTCAGGAAAGGTCCAGATAGCAACTGTTTCAGGTTCCATGAGCCCGATGATCTCCGTCACAACCACGCGGCTCTGTGGGACCATGGAAGCCATAGACAATACCATCCCAATGGGCATGGCTGTGTTCCAATAAAGCTTTATTTACACAAACAGGTGGCAGTGGGATTTGGCCCACAGGCCAGAGTCTGTCAGCCCTGGTCCAGGATATTATTATGCTGGGAAGTGAGAAGACATCATCTCTGCTTCCTCCTTCTCCCCCAAACAGATTATATTGTTGTTCATGTGAGAATTAATAAAGGAAACCTCGTTAACGTGGACTTGGGGGACTAGCAGGGGAGGCTGGTGAAGAGGAGCTGTACCACTCAGCATCAATCGTAGGAGAACTGTCAATTACAGACCCCAAGACAAGAATCATCAGCAGAAAAGAATCCTCAATTACAGGTCCCAACAGGGAAAGATGCACATCGCATCTCCTGTAATTCGACCACCCCCGCAGCTCAGCCAGTGAGAAACGGGCATCACCCTGAACTCTTGCTCTCCTCCAACACACAACCCCTTCCAACTTCCTCCTTCTCCACCACATAACGTTCCTCTTCTTTGTTTGTTGGACTTGCCTATGGTTTTTCTGCGGCTTCCATGTCCCAAATAGCCGTTCTTTTTTGCTGACAAGTAACCGAAAGTTTTATTTTTAAGGTTAATACTTGGTCCAATGTTAGATGGTAATACCACGCAGTGTCCGAAAGCAGGGAGTGACTTAGTTAAACACCCCTCACAATAAGCGGCAAGGGCAGATCTCTCCATACAAGCTGGAGCTCTCCGGCCTGCCAAGTCTCTGTGAGCTCATCTCTGTTGCGTATGAGCCAACAGTATGGACTGCCCACAGAACACCGGATAAACGTGCCACTGCTTCCCCAAGTTGTGCACTACCCAGGTAATCGAGAGAACACCTGCGCAGCCGTAAAAAACAAACAACGTGATTAAAAAACGGGCAAAGGACTTGAACTGACGTTCCCACAAAGAAGATACACGAATGGCCAACAAGCCCCTGAAAAGTTGCTCAACATCCCCAATCATGAGGGGAATGCGCATCAAAGCCACAGCGAGAGCGTTCGTGCCTGTGAGGGTGTCTATTTACAAACGACGACGAACACAAAGCAATGAAAACAGAAAATAACCATGTTGGCCAGCATGTGGAAAAACTGGCCCTCTCGTGCCCTGTTGAAGGGGAGGGACGATGGCGCGGCTGCTGGGGAAAAACAAGGCGGCGATCCTTCAAAAAATTAAACATAGAACTACCATATGGTCCGGCAATTCCACTTCTGGGCATATACCCAAAAGAAGCAGGAGCAGGGAGTCCAACGTATCTTTGTGCTTACCCACGTTCATAGTAGCACACACACGAAACCCCAAAGGTAGAAGAAGCAACTCGAGTGTGAATAAACAAGAAGTGGTAGATACATACGACGGAATATTATTCAGCCTTAAATAGGGCTGAAACTCGGATACCTGAAACCTGGAGGCCATTTGCTAAGTGAAGTAAGCCAGTCATTAAAAGACAAATACTGCATGATTCCAGCTATCTGAGGAGCTCAGAGGGTAAAATCTACAGAGACAGGAAGTAGGACAGTGTCGCCAGCGGCTTGGGGGGAAGGGTGTGTGAGGAGGGCGTGCCTAATGAGTACAGAGTTTCAGTTTGGGAAGATGAAAAGCATTCTGGAGATGCACGGTGGTGATGCTTGGACAACCGTGCGGATGAACTTAATGTCAGTGAACTGTATACTTAACGACAGTAAATCCTAGGGGCGCCTGGGTGGTTCAGTCAGCGAAGCGCCTGCCTTAGACTCAGGTCATGATCCTGGGGTCCTGGGATCGAGTCCCGCATCGGGCTCTCTGCTCAGCCAGGAGTCTGCTTCTCCCTCTGCCTCTGCCCCTCCTCCCAACCTCCACTTATGCTCTCTCTTGTGCGTGCTCTCTTTCTCTCTCTCAAAATAAATAAATAAAATCCTTAAAAATAACAGTAAATTCTATGTTACATATATTTTCCCACAATTGAAAAACAAAAAACAAAAACAAAAAACAGCTTTGTGAACACTTGGCCCCCCATGGGAGCTTTTCAAGTGATCTATTTGGACCAGGATATCCCAAAGATGTCCAAGTTACTCTTGCTTGAGATGGCTGATTTATGAGAGGCAGCTAAGGAGACTGAGGGTTCTAGGAAATCAGTGAAAATTTGAGAGCCTTCCCATCTAGGAACCACTTGGACTAAAAGAGCGTATGACTCGGAGTGAACTCTGCACAGACCTGTGATATGGCCAGGATGCCTGCAATATTCTGAGTGCTCTATCCCCAAAGATCCCATTTGACAGTGGACCAGGAGGAACGTCAATTATAGGCAGGAATAAAAGGGAAGTTTACCTACCTGATGGAAGGCGCAAAGTGCAAGGTCAAAGAAATCCCAGTAATTAAGGCACAGCAACGCTATCTTTTTTTAGGATCACAGTGAAAAACTCACCATCTCCAGGTAAAAGTAAGTCTCCCTCCCTCCCTAACTTGCCCTCCTTGGCCACCCACATGTGACCACCAAAGTTAGTTGACTAGTGTGAAATGTAAGTTCCTCTGAATCTAATTCAGCATAACACTTAATACCATATAGCATGCATACAAGGTGACCTCATGAAAACTGTCTTTATTTAGCATTATTCCATGGATTACTCAGGTATCGTCCTTGCAAAAGTCAAGCTAATGGAGGGCTGCATTTCCTACTACAAGCAGAATGATGCTGAGTCACGGGTTCTCAGCTGAAGGAAAATGGTACCACTTCTTCCCATATTTTTGATAAGAAATAGGAAGATACCTCCACGCCAGCCCAACCCCGAGAGAGGAGAAAAGTCCTATGGCCACACTGCCGATTACCCTTAGGTGATGACCGACCTTCCCACATGTTACAGGTAAGACAGAAGGCTGTGGTGTTTCCAACTCAGTTACCCAGAATGGTCATCGGGGTGTCCGTATCTCCCGTTAACTGCAACGTTTTCTGGCTATTGGAGTTTTAACCAATATATAGGAAAATGCAGTTTTCACTGGAGGGTACACATATCTCTTTAACCGTTTCTGATAGTTTTTACCAGAGAATTCAAAGTATTGAACAAAAATTTGTACATGAAAAAAAAAAAAAACTACTAGAGAAAAAAAAAAAGAAATTCAGGGTCAGAGTTTACACCAGATATTGGGACAGCTAAAGCCAGCAGCGTGTGGGAAGATGTTCAAGAACTAGCTGGAGGGGCGAGGGGAGCCCCGATTTGTAGTGTTTGCAGATGTCTGTAATATAAACATTCCCACTATGGCCGAGTTCAAGCGAGCGACACGATGTCAACCTGCGCTCCAAATTCCTCAAAAATGAACCGTTGGCTTGTGAGAGCCGTGAAGCTGGCTCCAACACACCACGGGCTGAAACTCACCTCCCTCATCCCACCAAGATCAACGAACCCCGTGTCATTCCTAAAATAACCCCCCAAGGCTAAAGTCGGTCAGGAATCAGGCCTCTTCCTATCCACCAGAAGATACCTGTTCCCCAAATCTTTTTTCTTTTTTTGTAGTGTCCACATCTGGAATAAACCCCACTCAAGTCCAACGTCACGTAAGAAGCCTTCTCTGACGGCTCTGAGATCTTACTAGCTCTTCTCTAGTCTGAATTCCTCCAGCACGTTGAGTCCGCTGTGCTCTCACAGGATTCTAGAGGGCCGGGTTCCCGGAGGGCAGGGGAAGTTCGCACAGTGCTGACTAAGCGCGGGGCAGAGTCTGACCCAGCCTGAACTGACTGAAACCCTCTGGTTTGACTGGTGGGGGCTGACTTCAGTCCAGACAGCTCCAGTGAGTTCACTCCCCCGCTGTGCACTCCTGTGCACGCCCGCCATAGGAGAGAGGGAACGAACATTTGTTGGGCATCAAATGCAAGCCCCGGTGCCCGGAACTTGGTCCCTAGCACCGTTCCTTGAGAAAAGGAGTCAGGGCTCACTGGAGAAATGGCTGATGCCAAGACTGGGGCACAGAGGAGTCAAGAAGGGCATAAAGGAAATGCTCTGAAACACCACCACATGGGAGCATACCAGAGGGAAACAGGAGACGATATCCCTAATACTCTTGAAAGAGCTGCCAATGGCCCAAACTGGAATCATGTGCACAGCAAAGCAAATAACAGTACTAGATTATAACCTAAAGTATAAAGTAAACACCCACGAGTTCACACAGGCATAAAGAAATGACTGAATAAATACGTAAGTGGGGGAAGAACAGACCAATCTCCCGTGTACAAGAACTCTGAATGATCCGTGTAGATACTCAGCCTGTGTAGGAACCTAGCTCCCCTCTCCTTAGACGGGGGTTCTTTCCCATGATGGGGGCGTGTGTGAAAAGGGTACCTTGAAAGTATGGAAACCTGACACACGCCACACCTCAGCGGAGAGATCGAGTGCCAGATAGCCGTGGGAAGTCACGCCGACCCTCTGTGCCACACGGTCTGGGAGAGATACGGCAATTGACCAAATTCGAGAAATACTCATCATTTTGTAGAATGTCCCTCGACTGGAGTTTTCTAATCATAACAAAAACAGAGGAAAAACCCCAATTGAGGGACATTCCACAAAACGACTGATCAGCATTCCTCAGCACTGTCAAGGTCATCAAAACACAAGTCAGAGACACTGTCACGTTGAGAGGAGCTGAAGGACACATGACAGCAAATGGGATGTGGTCTCCTGGAGGTATCCCGGCCCAGAGAAGGGACACCGTGTGATGTCAATGAAGTAGGGACTTTAGTTAATACTCCTCCTCCTCCTACTACTACTACTAAATTCTCCCAAGCACCCCGTTAAGTGATTGACGAAGGTTATTTTGCTTAATCCTCACAATGCTGTTAAATGGCTTCACTCCCACTTTACAGATGAACACGATAAGAGATCTCTTTTGTCCAAGACAATAGAGTCCGTAAGGAGGAATTCAAGGTGACACGTTGAATTGTTCGAAGTCTCTTAGATGTCTGAACTTCATTAACTCCCACAAGAACCCAAACCCAAGAGAGCCAAGTAGCACTCCTATGATTCCTTGTCCCGGGGAGGAAGTTAAAGGAGAGGGAGGCTGGCTGAGTCACTGGGGCGGTGGGGGGGGGGGGGGGGGG
>CM052802.1:120665513-120686396 GCA_028533885.1 Nasua narica
GGGGGCCCCCCCCCCCCCCCCCCCGCCCCCAGCAGTGCTGTAAGCAGGCAGAAACTCTTATTTGCAAGAGGGACGTGTTTATCCAGATTAAATGTAGAGTTCACTTCTCCTTTTTTAAATAAGGGTTTTTCACATGCAGATTTTTATCGTAGTGCTTTTACTTCCTCTCTTTTCTTGCAGCATTAAAAATCTTTTCCTTTTCAGCTCTGTCCCACCTTCCTGTTGAATTTTTTTGAAAAAGGGACAGAAAAAGCAAACCAGCCAGCTAGCTGAGGCCTGAGACTTGTGCTCTGAGCTTCTCACTGACAAGAGTCCACAGGGCCTGGGTCAGCTTAGCAGAGAACTAGAATCTAATGAGAAAAGATAAGAGAGGAGCACAGAGAAAGGAATTCTTGCAAATCAGCCCCCCTGATCCTGTCACAGGCCTGGTGGCCTCGGGGTTTATTCATACACACTGCCTCTCAGGAAGGGCCATGCAATTCGCCTGCAGTCAATTCTTTAAAACCATTAGTCACCCTCACGGATTTACCTTTAAACAAGGACATGCTGGAACCAGGGATCCACCTATGTGGTTTAGTCATGCGATGGGCCTCAAGGTCAGCGGCTTCAGTAACACGGGGAGAATTACCTCATTCGCCCACTATAGAACCGTTATGTCACCGATCGATCCGGAGGCCTGGACACATCACGGGCACAGCCTCCTCCAGGGAGCACCCCGCGGACGTCGGACACACGCCGCGCCCCGGAAGGCGGAGGACGCGCCGAACACAGACAACTCCTTTGTTTGGTCTGAGAGATGCCGCGTTCCAACCTCGAAAGCAGGGAAGAGGCGAGAGGGAGAAGCGAGACTCCACAAGAGAGAAACAGAGCACGCTCTCGTTGACGTGACACTTGTCCCAACTTCCCTCTCGGACACAGGATGCGTCCTCTGGGGATGCACGGGGCAGGAGGGTAGACAAAAATGGAAGCATAATTGCTGGGAGCTCCAGTGCTGAGGACCAAGGGACAGCACACACGGCCCCTCCAGCAAGAACCTGCTCTACCTGGGGCACCTGGGAGGCTCAGTCATCAAGCGTCTGCCTTCGGCTCAAGTCATGATCCTGGGGTCCTGGGATCGAGCCCCGCATCAGGCTCCCTGCTCAGCGGGGAGTCTGCTTCTCCCTCTGTCTGCCGCTCCCTCTGCTTGTACTCGCTCTCTCCCTCTCTCTCTTTGCAACAAATAAGTAAATAAAAATCTTAAAGGGAAAAAAAAAGAACATGCCCTACAGCGCCCACGTCACAATGCATTGGTGGAATGATCAATAACAGTAACAATAACAGACACTGGACAGTGCTCACTGCGTACTAGTCGTCGTTCTTTTTTAATTTGCAAAGAGTAATTCATTGAGCCCTCCCAACAACCTGATGCACTAGGTTCTATTATCATGATCATCCCCACTGCACAGATGGGAACACCGAGGTGCGGGGAAGTGAAGTAAAATGCCCGATGTCACCCTGGGAAGTGGCCCAAGTTGGGATTCAAACCCAGGCAGCGGGGTGGCAGTCACCGCCTTGAACTCTGGTTCAGGCCACACCAGCAACCCCAGTAAGATGTTTTCTTTGGTTTTTTTTTTTTTTTTTTTTTTGCACACACTCTACCCTTTCCTTGGCATAACGGTCCCACACATTTACTTATGAATTTCTCTCCCACCAGAGCCTTGCACAGAAGTGTCCATATATGTTTGTGGAAGGAAGGAATGAGTAACTGACTCGAAATTAATCCTTAAGTCCGTCTGCGCAGGAAACGGAGGACATACAACGAACCTTGGCTTCAGACAAGAAAAATGAACTTCAGGCAAAGTCAAGGACTTGTCATACTGCTTTAAACGCAAGCTCCTCCCCGACTTACCAGTGGTTTTTAAATGTCTCAAAGCCATGCGACGTTTTTAAGAAAACACAATCTTTTTACATACACTCAAAATATAATGGAGTGAAAGGAGCTGCTGCTGGGAGACAGGCTGGGTCCCGTCCATGATCACCCCGCGTCGCCCTGCAGCCCCAGGCAGAGGACCGCTGTGGCACCATGCAGGGTCTCCAGGACCCCGGCTGGGAGCAAGATACAGGAGCAGCCCCCTGGAACTCCAACAGAAGACAACCAACCATTTCCAAGTCCCATGGGTCTCCTGCTCCTCAGGCAGGAGGTGGAGGATAGCATTCCTTCTCCCCTCTAACTATAGGCTTCCGGGTCTGGTCCTTCTCCCTCTCCGTAGGGGTAGGGCTCAGAGATACCTGTTCTTGGCCTCCTTTCTTAAGCATCTCCTTTTGTTTCCTTCTTTGGAGCTGCTGTCTGTTCCTTTTTCAGCCCTGGGGGTTTCCCCTACTGATGACTGAAAAAGGGGCAAGCTCTTGTGACCTACTTCTTCATCACCAACCTGAGCCGGAGAGGGCAACGTGGGCTCAGGGGCCTTGCGAGCAGCTCCCTAGAATGGGGGCACCTTGGATCAGATATGGGATTCTTCAAAATGGCAGACTCGAGTCTACAGTAGTGGCCAAGCTGGGCAGACAGAGGGAGCAAATTTTGCAAGACATTCTGTCACCCCAACTTGCAGCAGGCAGGAGGCCCTGGGCATTATGGATCATCAAGAGCCGGGGCAGGGGGCCTCTGAGCCCGCAGTCCAGCCTCCCCATTCAACAAACATGGACGCCGTGTCCCACCAACATATGGTGACTTTGCCCCGAGTTCAGAGTGGCACAGCTCCAACTAGGGATCTCTGACCTCTTGTTCCTGCACACCCAGAACCGTAAGGAGCAAGAGTAGGATGGGAACTTCGGGAGGCACAAAAGGACTGCCTCGCAATATCAAATCGATGCAAGATATACACATCTGTGCAAAATTCCCTCTGAAGGCCCTCCAGGAAGAAACATCCTATCCCAAAGGTTTATCCCAAGTTTGTCCCTCTAATGCAAAGGGCAACACTGAAAGCTATTACCAAAAGAACACCCTTTCTCTGCTGCCCCGTGCTCTGTCATGGGTGAATGGGGAAGAGACAGGAGAAGCACCTAGGCCTTTCAATGGGCTCCCGGCTTCTGCCGGAATGTGAGACACAGCCGCTCGATCATTAGCATACCCGATTTGCATTCACTCCAGATGAGATTTCATCATTGCATCATATTTATTCATCCCTTAATATAAATCTAAATTGCTCTCTTCAAATAGCAGAGAGCACTGTGGTAAGGGGAAAGAGAGACATCATCACGGGAAGAGGAGCACAGCATTTTCTTCTGCTCTCCCTCCCCCGGGCTGCACCCTTCCTGCGCTCACCCCAGGGCTCAGCAAATGCGTGGCTATCTCACAGTGGGGGGAAGATACGGTAGCCCTCGACCCTCCCGAGTACTGCAGGAGCGCCTAGGAAGTCCTGTTGGAGGTGAGCCCAAGCGCCTTCACAGCAGCCAAAGGGAACTCACTGGTGGACAAAAAATGACGAAGACTACAGCCTTTTAAAGAAGATTATCATGTGTCTGAACCTGGAAAACTTTGCATGGAGATAAAGAACAATTTTTTTTTTTAACAGAAAGCAAGGCATTAAACTATGGATGCCCATAATTGTGTCCCGGGAATGACGGGACACAGGGTCCAGAAAACAAGCAGCAGGCAAAGCACACGGGGCCACGGGGGTTTCTGCTGGTCGCTTCCCACCATGGCCACCACCTCCTTCCGTGGGGGAAGGCCTCATGTCCCACCAGCCCTGCTTTTCCTGACAAGAAGAAATGTACGGTGCCTTTTCCTGTGAAAGGAAAGTTGGCTGCATCATCTAGAAGTGTCTGTTCAAAAGTATTGTCTCTCATTCTTCTCACTGGGGGACAGGACATGACTGGGGCACACACACCAGCATGTATTTTTCAAAGAGTAAAAATCCTAAATGATATCCCTTTATCGGCTAGCGCATATGCTAAAGGACGGTTGGCAGAAGACTCCTTCCAGGAAGGCGCGCTCAAAGAAAAAGAATGCCCTGGTCCCTCTCAGGAACTCCTCCCTGGGCCTTTAAGCAGGGCACGTGTGACCAATTTTATCCAGTAGTTCTGTAGTCATGTGCCCCGACCTCTATGAGTCCAGCTCCTTTCTAAAGCGAGAGTCTCAGCACTGTCGGGGCTCAGAGGAATTTAGATGGCTTCAGGTATCCACAATTGAGAGCTGAGAAGACGGGCCCTTGAAAATGAACCCTAACTTCTGGGTGTGGGGCTCGAGGCCAACACCTTCCCACAGGGTCACTGAAGATGCTATCAGCGGGCTAGACATGTCCTGTCCTGGGGATGCTGAAAGGACCTGAGCCCAAGTAACAGAGGTTGTCACCCCTGAACCCCAAATCAATGGCAGCACGTGACAACATTACAAAATACGTCTTTACCCATAATTCCTTTTCACGACGGGCCCGAAGTATTCCAGATGGTCAGAGACACATCAGGGTAGTTTGGGACCAGGAGACTCTCAGAACTAAGAGTCCTGTCTCCTGGGTCCGCCACCAACTGGCTGAGGGGCCTGAGCAAGTCGCAGGACTTCTCTGGACACCCCGGTTTTTAGTTCCAGGGGAAACAAGTTCCAGAGTTCATGGATTTCTATCTACAGTCAGCCGCATTCTCTAAGCCTCTGCTTCCGTGCTCCTTGTCTTTCCCTCTTGCCAGCAGGGACTAAGCGTGTTAGAAAGGTTGTGCCTTTGACCCCAGAGGAATGTGACAAGGGCTTTCCTTGCATTGTTCCCACAGTAACCAGAGCCCGCTGTCCAGGCAGGCCAGCCAAGTTACAGAGCACAGACGCATACAACTGGGGACTGTGCATGGCGGACCCCACCTCCAGACTTCCCCACTCCCTCTGAGCCCCCGGTCTGCAGGTCGGCACCCTCCTGGGAACACAAAAAAGGGTCTGTGATCTTTAACAAATAACAGTGGAGGGTTTAAAATCTGGAATTGTAGCCACAATGGCCAGAGGCTCCCCCTAAGCACAGGGAGAGGACGCAGGTATGTCCCAGCTTCTCTGAATCTACAAAGCTACCCCTGTGGTGGGGAGAGGGGTGGCAATCCGGGCCAGAGTGCCTAGAGAGGGCAGGTCTCCTTTCTGAGCACGTGATGATGCCTAGTCCTGTTCAAAGGGGACTCGAGTGAGAGCGAAAAGCGAAGAGGAGATCTTCATCAGAAAATCTTGGGGCGAGCCAAGATTTGTAAGAATGCAGTTCTGCATCGGCACGCCGATGAAGGGTTTCCTTTTTGCCTGCAGCCTGCATCTGCGATCCTAATGAGGGAAGATCACTGGAAAGCATTACCATTATTTTTAGCTTTTCTAAGGGAGGGAGGAGTGTTTGAAAGGGCAGAATGGAAAGGAATGTAGGGCAAGGGTGTGTGTGGGGAGAGAGAAAAGGGAAGATTAGGAAAAATAAGGACTCGCAGGACAGAAAAGGACCTCCTTCCTTCTTTCTTGATAGATGGCTGTGTCCAAAACCACATCAAGGACTTCAGGTCCAGAGATCCAGAGACAAAGAAGTCTCTGGAAGAAAATCAGGTTTCTGAGAGCATGGCAAATGTGCACTTCAGCTCGTGGGATTTTTTTTTTTTTTTTTAAACCTTCCAAACTAGCAGATGAGGCCCTCTTAGAAAGCCCTTCTCAGAAAAGAGTTTGATAATCCTTTTTTGGATGGGAAAGCTGCCTCAGCGAACCTGACGCCCCAAGAAACACCGTCTTCTGGATGCACAGAGAGCCTGAATGGTCCAGATGAAAAGAAGATGAATGGATTCCTCTTAATGATTTTATAACTTTAAAATGGCAAGGTGGAACCCCACGGCGTCTGGGGTGACCAAAATCTGGGCCAAGAACATAACATTTTGAGGGAGGATTTTTTTCTTCTTCTTCTTCCTTTTTTTTTTTTTGGCAATAGATCCTAAAAAGTCTCCTTAATGAGCTGCAAAAGCCAAGACAAGTATTCTCTTCCTCAATTCAGAGGCCTGGTAACTGCTCAAACACTGTTCAAATGGGCTTGATCGCACACTATTTCCCGGCTGGGATTCGTAAAGCAAGGTTGCAAAATATTCAAGTCATCAACCCCGTGGCACGGTCGACAAGGGCCCGGAGCCCACAAAGGAGCACTGGGATTGGTTTCCCACTTCCAAAATAGGACCTAACGAAGTTGGTGCTATAGGAAAAGAGTTGCTGTATTTCGTTTAATGGAACTAAATTTGTGCCCATTTAAATCATGAGCAGGTGGCACTCGGTAGCAAAGAAAGCCCTGAAAATATTCACATTTCGTGAATGCGGTTGTATGTATAATTAGCCGAAATTTATTTTAAAGCACTCTCATCTTTTGTACTGTACTTTTTTTTTTTTTTACAATTCAGACTGGTGAGGAAAAGAGAGCAGCTTCTGAATTTATTATGAAAGCACAGCCACCGTATTATCTGTTAAAATTTTTTTTTTGAAAAATGGGCAAGGCGTCAGAAAGCCTCTAATAGGACATATGTTAGGATCACACCAACGGAAAGGGCTTGCTTGCTTTTGCAGGAAGGAGTCTGTTGTTTGGGAGAAATCAGTGAGCTAAACAATAGCATCTAGTAGAAGAGTAGATGGAAAGAATCAAAGGTAGACATTTAGAAGCATAACATTTTCTCTTACTGCTACATGGAAAATTTCAAACGTGTCCAAAGGACTTGCAAGAGAAGACGAGATATCTATCACCCAGAACCAACAATCATCAACTCGTGGCCGATCTCTGCCTTCAAGCAAATCCCAGAAATACCATTTACTCCGTAAATATTTCAGTGTGAAGTGCGGCATTGGGAGGCTCCCTCATTTTCTCAAGGGCCTGACGAGTCAAATGTCCTGGGGCCTGAACCAGGTCCTCTCGCCTGGGGGTCAAATGTTCTCTCTCCTCCCAAGCACGTCTGTCTCTCCTGCCCTTGCAACTCCCTGCACCGCAGTGACATGAGCACAGAAAACAAGCACCACATGGGGTTAGAAATCACAAAATCCTCCATTTTAATCTAACTTGAATTTTAATTTGCCACTTTACTGAGCCTTAAGTGTCCCGGCTATTTAGGGGGAGCTGTGGGATTGCCACTATGAGATACAATTACTTATGACACACATAGAAAAGTTATTTCCAACTTGCAACAGTAACTTCTGATGTGTTTTCGTAGACTTGGGCATGAACCCGGAGCAGCCATGGAGCTCTAGACCCTCCAGCGAGGTGAGGTCTCCGATGCTAAGTCGCTGGGGGAGGGCACACATAATCATTATGTAACTGTACCCTGAGAGCCTTTCCATGACACGTTTATTTATTTTTCACATATAAATTAGAACCAACTATTTCAACATGTTGAAATGAAAGTTTCTATGAAAAACAAATGTTTCATATAATATAAATCAACATTTCCCAAAGAGGCAAGAGGCAGGCCCTCTCCCTAGGGGAATTCTAGCATCTTTCAGAGAAAGAACAGGCGAGCCCAAGGAAAGTGAAAAGAAAAAAAGAAACATTCCCTCCCTTTGTCGTGGACTTGCCAAACCCCAACTGAAGGGGACTTACAACAGAACACCAAATATTCTCGAGGAAGTGTCCAAGCCTGGAAAAATAATAACGGAATGCAGGGTTTTGTGCAAATGACTGAACTGTGCTGCTCAATGGCACCCTTTTTCCTTCTCAAAAAAACATGCCCAGCTTCCGTCCAGGGGAGGTTATGGGAGGGAGGTCGTTACAGGGTTTGAGAAACCCCATTCGAAGTCAACCCCAAACCTTGAACCAAGGCTTTAAATGCACTTGCTTTCAAAAGCCAAACCACAGAAAATCTTGTCATTTCTTTACTAGACGCTGGCAACAAATGCCTTCCATATGTGACCTCACCATAAAACCCCAACGATGGACCCAAGGTCACAGAGAAGCAGTTAGGTCTGGGAAAATGGCCTACCCGCCTGTGTTGGTTTTCTGAGACGACCATAAACCAAAAGTACCCCAAGCTGGGGGTTTTGGGGGGGAGGGTTCAACAACAGATGTTTATTTCTCCCAGTTCTAGAGGCTGGAAGTCCGAGGTCAGGATGTCGGCAGGGCTGGTTCCTTCCCGAGACCAGGAGAGAAGGATCTGTTCCAGACCTCTCTTCTAGTGTTTGGCAGGCCATCTTTGGTATTCATTGGCCTGTCTTAAGTCCCGTCTTCATGTGGCATTCTCCCAGCATCTCTGTCTTGATGTCCAAATTCCCTCTTTTTATAAGAACACTGGTCCTGTTGGCTTAGGGACCATCTTAATGACCTCATCTCAACAGGATCATCTGCAAAGACCCTATTTACAAATAAGGGATAAACAGAGGGCTAGGACTTCCACATCTTTGGGGGGGACACAATTTAATGCATAACACCACCACATCTGCACCTAACTTAAGAGAGGCAAGGAATGAGACGGAAGCCGAGCCAATTCCCGTGAGGTCCCTCTTGTCCCACAGAGCAGGCCACCGCTGTCTTAGCTTGTCCACGGCTGCTCAGAGGAAAACTCAAGAACGAGCACACCATGGATGTGGATAGACCCTAGCAAAGCATCACTAGGCTTTATCGTGTTAGTCGGGACCGTTGACACTGCCTTCCCTCCTGCACCTGTCCTCAGCTTTGACCACGTGGTCCCCGTGCAGTCTGCACGTCGGCTTGGTCCCTTTCAACCTCAGGATTGCGCAGAGGTCATTCACAGCATCTGCCAATTTTACATCCTCTGCTACATTTTCAGCTCTCCTTTGTCCCTGTCGTGTTTGGGACAAGCCAAGAGGTATCTTAGAAAAGGGAATTGAAATATATTTTTGACCTATTTCTATAATCAGCAGAATGACTGGACCATGAAGGTCACTGTTAAATATGCTCTTCTGGGGCGCCTGGATGGCTTAGTCGGTTAAGCGTCTGCCTTCGGCTCAGGTCATGATCTCGGGGTCCTGGGATGGAGCCCCACATCGGGCTCCCTGCTCAGCAGGGAGTCTACTTCTCCCTCTCTCTCAACCCCTGCTTGTACCTAGGCTCACTCTCTGTCAAATAAATAAAATCTTAAAAAAATATATAAAATAAAAAAAATAAATATGCTCTTCTATGGTTTTAAAAGGGGTCTTCCAAGGATGATGGCTGCAGACCGTACTTATTCAACAATTCTAACCAGCAGCAACCAACTCAGGATTCCCAGTGTTTAGAGGAGGAAACTAAAGCTCAAAAGGGTCAGGTAATTCAGTAATGGACACACAGCTAGTAAGTCCAGAACCCAAATACAGACTCATCTCTTCTGATGTCAAGTTCTATGTTCTTACACAACACGTCATATGACATAGTTCAATGTGAAATTATCGAGAAGGACTCCAAGTTTTTTTCTTGGCTGCAAGCAGTATGGTAGCAACAATAAAACCTTACGTTTGTAATTCCTCATTTTTTTAAGGCATTTTTCACAATGTTTCAATTTGAGGTTTTACTTACCCTTCTAAAAAACAGGTGAGCTCCTCTTAGGCCCATTTTATGGATGATAAATGAAGGCAGAGGTTATGTAATTTGTCTAAACAAACCAAGGCGTCGACAGTGGAGGGGAGTAAGAATTTCTGCATACTAATTTAAAAATGGGTGTGACTTTATACAGGGGGTAATTCAACACCAGCATCCTTGGAGACATGTAAAGTGGAAAGAAAATAACGTACGTTGAAGGATGAAAAGAAAAAGCTGGATAAATTTCCATAGGTTTTACTGCAGGAAGAAGCAGCACGCACATGTGTTACGGGCGTCAGAATGGACAGATACCTGCCTGCGCTGGGAGAGAAGACAGGCTAGGTTACTTCAGATGTCCCGTAAAACGTGAAAAGGCTATTCTCAGCAAGTCCCATGAGCTCTGTGACTGGTGAAGGACCATTCTCCATCACGGCAGACCACCAGATTCCCTTCGGTCTTCACCGAATTCACGCGATCAGGCTTCCAGAAGGAAGCGGAATGGGAGCTAACAGCTTTACGAAAGGGAGGTGACGAACAAGTGTGTCCCAGTGTGGTCACCAGACCACCGTGGTTGGAGGTGCACGTGTAGGGACGCGGCAGCGGGAGATGAGGTGGGAAGGAAACGTGGAGGCCATTTCATGGAGGGTCTCAAAGGCCCTTCTGAGTAACGGAGATGATTCTGTAAACTGTGAAGGTGCTTCCAATGGGTTTGAGGAGGGGAACGACGTCACCAGATGCGCGCTGCCTGTGGCCTCTAAGGGAGGGGACTCTCAAACCTACAGGCCCGGCCCGGACCTCTCTGCCAGGATCTAGATATGTTTTCCAGAACGTCTGCTGGGCATCTCTATGTGGTTATCCTACTGGCACTTCCCACCGGGTATGTTAGATCTCCACGGTCTTTTCCAGATCTAACGTTCTGTGATTCTACCCAAAGTGGCGGGTCTGAAAAACTGACATTTCCCTGGAGGAAACTGAACATAAACGAGGAACAGAGATATCCTGTGCAAGAGGCAGAGCAAAAAGAGCAATGTCTTTAAATTGGGAGGGGAAAAAAAAGTATCTGTGTTAGTCATTCCTTTCTAACTTGTGCCCGGGCTCTTAACGGTATGAGGCATCTAAGCCTGGAGAGGAGTGCGCGCAGGTGCGGATGCGGTGGGACGGTGGTGTGGGTAGGCACCATCCAAGGACACAAGCTCTCAATGACAAGCTACAATGGCTTTCTTGCCCATCAGAGCTGCCCCCTTGCACCTGCAGAGGCTGGCTCTAGAAACAACCATTAAAGCACCGAGTAGGAACCTTGAATTGCTAAATATCTCAAGCATCTCTTGAGGGTCCTTGGACCCAAAACAATCCACACTGATCTCTCTCACCAACTCACTCTGTTTCTAAAGATCAAGTGGTCCCTGAATTCTTAGGATGCTATGCGGCAGAGAGTTTCCCCCCAAAGACGGGTGAAGACCCTCCACGAGACCCCTTAAAAATAGGACTAAATGCCTTTTCCTGTTAAACTTTCACTCTGCTGCTTCAAAAGAAACACTGTCGTGAAAACCTCTGCTTTCCCAGAGAGGAGAAGCAGCGCATTGATTCACACAGTGCGTTTTGAATAAAGCAGCCTTCACAGCGTAGAGGAATTCCGCTTCCCTTTTCCGGACACCGCTTCCAAACACAAAAATTCAGAGTGTAGGTGGGCCGCCACTCCATACACCGAATTTAGAAAGACGCTCATAGTCCCTCCACAAGCCTACCTCCTTCAGCCCACGTTCAACGTTTATCTTGGCCGTGACAGAAGCCATCACCGCAGTCCGCTATCCAGGATCTGATTAGAATGTCATCTCATGGGCCGGTGTTCCCTTGACGTCTCCTCCTGGGGGGGGGGGGGGGGCACACAGGGGCTGTTCAAATCCCCTCGGGATTGCCACGCCTGTCTCACACTCAGCACAGCGCCTTGCTCACCGAGTGCATTCTGCCCAAGAGCAATCCGACCTGGGCTTCCCCATCAAAGCGGGCGGCTGCTCCGTGTGTCCATCTGATAGGACACTGACCTGTTAAAACCACACAGAGCAGAATGGCTCCAGCTTCAGGGACATCCCCTGTGGCAGTGGCACATGTACCATGACCTGGAGCTCTCTTCTCAGATATCCTCCAGGTTCTGCTCTTTCGGGCTGTGGGTCTCTAGGACTTGTGCTCCTTAGACAATTGACACAGTCAAGAAACACAGGAAAACAAACAAACAAAACAAAACAAAACACAAAAAACCTACAGCGGGGGCCTGAGAAGACCACTGGCCCTATTGAGTCCCATCATGGTAGCCAAGCCTACCTTCCAGATATTCCACAGCTCAAAGGCGATTTTGATGGGCTTAGCCCATAATAAATCCATAGCAAAATCCACAATGCTCCAATTTTTTTTAGACATAAAACAATCACCCCAAAACTCTCTAAGATCTATCTCACTCCTCTTCCTGGTTAGGAAACTCTCTGGATCTTCGTGGTGGTTTCCCAGGGCCTCCCAAGGGAGAGTTGGGGGCCCTTCCTAGATGCTTTCACTATTGCAATCAACTAGTTACTTGTTCACCTCCTGTACTCCAGTAATGATAACGTATAGCATCACAGAATAAGGACCGTTCGCTTTGGGGTCTTCATTCCTTAGCACCCTACTCGGCACAACAGTGGAATCCCCAAAAATACGAGTGAACTGATTGAATATACAATCCAATACTCTATTTATTCATCCAGTCCTGGTAAGGACCACCAGCTCTCACTGCATCTGGCTCTGACCGTGGCCCTCAATGGCCTCTGACCACAGCACATTAACCCTAACCCTAACCCTAACCCTGTGGCCATCCTAACTAGGAGAGGATCATCTCCCCTGAATGAGACCATGAACTTGCTCCACTTGAGCCAGGAGGCTTGAAAGAATCTTAAAAAAGGGAGAGCTTTTTTGAAAGAGAGTGCAAGCAAACCCTATAGCACTTAGGGCTGGGAACAATCATCCCTCTGCACATAAACCAATTTCTGGTGAGAGAGAACAGCACTGTGAGCGGCAATTTCTCATGCAGTTCGAGGCTAGCCCCCTTTAAATAAGATCTCTTTTACGACACTGACATTTGCACGACACGCTGTAAGTAGATCAGGGTGTGTTTATGCCGCGGCACACATGGTTTAAGATAATTCAACTGAGGGCGAAAGATAATTTGGGGGGAAATGATCAAATCCACATGAGGCTAATCTATAAATGGTAAAGCAAGGGAATCATGGCAAATATGAGGCCGGACAAAGCAACAGCTTTTGTTCAAGTCCATCCAGAAGTTTTTCCTGAAGACCTACTCTGTGCTCAGCACCACGCCAGGATTTGTGGGGAATATGGAAGAAAGCATCGCCATGGTTCAGACCCCAGGCCCTCCCGCCAGTTTCTAAACCCGCCTCATGGACCCTGCTGCCAGGTTTCCAAGATGGGAATGCAATTGTGCCCTGATGCTTCCAGTCACTCCCATCATAACCAGATTCCAAGCAAGACCAATAATACCGTCTTCAACCCCAGGTCTGCCAACCGCTCCCGTCTCCCGCCTCGCAGTCTCTCACCGCCTCGGCCGTAATCTCTTACTCACGCCTCTCGGGGTTTAAGGCTCCTTGACTCCCTCAAGCCCATGCCTTTGAAAATGCTGTCCTTCTCTGCACTCACAGGAAGGAACTGTGAGGGTGTGTGCCCCAGGAGGGGCAGAATTTTCCAAGGCCACATTAGAATTCTGCCTAGGACAGAGAATGATTGAGAGGTTTGGAAAACAACGTGTTGCCCACTTAGCTTCATAACTCACCTCTCAGAGAAATCTTTCCAATAAACGCTTCTCCATTGCCATCCTGCTGTGGTTCTCTGTATGAGTCTCCCCCGCGCCCTCTGTGCATCACGGCGCCTGACACGTGGAATTCTTCCTTCTTTCCCTCTCCCCACTGCCTCCTCTGCTCATCTATAAACACGTAGGGAGCGACTGCTCCCCACAAAGCCCTGAGCTGTGCTAGATGCGTCCAACATCTAATCAATCCGCACAACTCTTGAATTGGAGGCATGGCGTCCGACAAGCAAGTAAGCTCAGAGAGGTTTAGAAACCTGGTCCTGTTAACCAGCCAGCAAGTATCAGAGCCGCATGCTCCTGCTCTGAGCCCTTGTTCTTCCTTCCTAGCACACCACTCAGGACGAAGGTGAGAAGGCACACTTGAGACACGTGCCCAGAATGCAGTGTGAAAGTCACATCCGGGGCTCTGGGGTGAGACCAGCAAGGGATGTGCATGTCCTCTGAGCTGGGGGGCGGGGCGGGGGGGTAGGCGATACCCAATGCAGTCCGTTCACTCCCCAGGATTATCTCTTTCCTGCATATCCTACAAATGAATTGTATAGTGAGTCCCCAAAAATCAGCCACCAGGTCTCTAATTTGTGGAGTCAGCCTAAACTCCTTTTGTTTTTAACCACAACCCACCAGCTCTACTTAATGTTTCCAACAAGCCTCAAAGCCTCGATTGTCACTGTCTTCTGTTTGTTTTCTAGTTCTGCTAATGCAAGGGACGGCCCGTCCTAGTATTTATTACTAGAGTAATGTCAGGTTCAGGGTTAGCACATAAAATACCTCTCCAGTTTCTTTGCAAGAGATCAAAACGCTCTCTAATGGCAACATCAAAAAGAATCACCATGTAAACATGTTTCAACAGGAATGCCTTTTCCCTTCAGAGATTTCTCAATATTTGGAACTCTTTATTGGTCAGTTCTGCTTACAAATGGTAGGAGATTTCACTACTTCTGCTGAGCCTTTTCTGAACTCTTCATCACGTTTACTGATAATTCGTGTTTTGTGCCATTCTTTTGCTCATAATATTCTAGGGGGAAAAAATGACCCTAGAAATAATTTTGGTATATCACGTGCTTTGATGGGGGGGGGGGGACAGTGAGGAAAATGACATTTTTACCTCTTCTTCCTCCCTATCCCTTTCTCCCTCCTCTCCTCCATTTCTCCTTTAGCAAAAGCCCTTACCTAATCCTCATGGATCGGTAAATATGGTGCTATATATTCATAGAGCTCCTTGGTCTTTTCACTTGATTGGCAAAAGAAAAATAGCAGGGGATTAGGATATAATTGCCACCTTCTTCCCTTCCAGCGTGGACTTCCCACTCAAAACTCCTCAGTGCTGGTGAGGAAAATCAGCCTCCCATTACATCACTGCAGGAGAACTGGCAGCACTTCCAAACTGCTCTCTGCTTATGACAAAGCCCTGCAAACACCAAGTGGACATTAACCAACCCCAAAGGCAGCCACACTGTTAATGGGGGAGACACGAGAAGCATTCCATTAGCGTTAGAAACACCACCAGGCTGTCCACCATTGTCGCTGTGATTTAACGCTATTCCGGCGGAATTAGCCGATTTAATTACAAAGGAGAAAGGAAGAAGGGGTATAAAATTGGAAAAGAGGCAGTAAAATCATTACTTGCATTGCTGTGGCTGCAGATCTGAGCAAATCAGCTGAAACTACCGTAGACCATTAGAGAATTCCATAAGGTGATTAACAAAAATCATATGCAAAAATCAATAGCCTTCCTCAATGACAGCCAGTAAAAAGATGCCCCGTTCTTAAGAGCAGCTAAAATGTAAGACACTTGGATGATAAACTGGATGAGAAATATGCAAGAGCTATGAAAAAAAATTTTAAACACTACTGAGGAACAGAGAGAACAGGAACATCTGGAGAGCTCTACCTTGTCCTTAAACAAGAAGTCACTATCAAGAAAGACAGTAACTCTCCCCCAAATGAATCTATAAACTTGATACAATGTCAGAAAATGCCATGAGGATGTTAACTCTGAAGTTCTTATGGAAAAATAAATAAGAAGGAATATCCAGAGAAATGGTGCAAAAAGCAATAAAGAAAGACTAGCATAGCAGGTAACAGAAATATTTATTATAAAGCTCCAGAAATTACATCAGTGGGCACTGGCACAGAAACAGCAAGTGAGATCAATAGAAAATACATAAACCCAAACACATACTGAGTTCAGTGCATGACAATGGGAGAAGGAACCTTCAATACTTGGATGGCCACCTGGAAAAAGTCAAATTAGATCCCTAATTCCCATCCTACACTAAAATAAATTCCAAAAGGACCAAAGATTGAAATGCAAAAACTGAAAACATAAAAATACTAGGAAGAACCTTGAAAACACGATGCTAAGTAGAAGCAGCCAGTCACAGAAGACTACATATTATATGATTCCACTTAGAGAAGGGTCCAAAAGAGGCAAATCCATAAAGAAAGCAGATTAGTGGTTACTGGGGGCTGAGGGAGGGAAATGCAGAGTTGTCAGCTAATGGATATGGGGTTTCTTTTGGGGGTGATGAAAATTTTCTGAAATTAGATTGTGGTGATGGCTACCCAACTGTGTAAATGCACTAAAACCACTAAACAGTACACATTCAAAGAGTGGATTTTATGGTATGTGGGTTCTAGCCCAATAAAACTATGACTTAAAAAAATACTAAGCAGACCTATGAGACCATTTTTTACATAATGTTTGACTGGAAGAAGGCCTATGTATATCAAAAAGTGTAAAGCCAGGGGCGCCTGGGTGGCTCGGTTGGTTGAGCGACTGCCTTCGGCTCAGGTCATGATCCTGGAGTCCCGGGATCGAGTCCCACACCGGGCTCCCTGCTCTGTGGGGAGTCTACCTTTCCCCTCTCATGTTCTCTCACTCTCATTCTCTCTCAAATAAATAAATAAATCTTTAAAAAAAAAGTGTAAAGCCAGAGGGGAAAAATCTGATAAGACTACATAATTTTTTTATTAATATATAATGTATTATTTGCTTCAGGGGTACAGGTCTGTGATTCATGTAGACGACATAATTTTAAAAACAAATCCTGCCTGAAAAAAAAGAGGTCAAAAAAATAAATGGGAAAATCAAAAAGAACTAGACAAAAGTACTAATTTGCTTGAGCTACTAAGTGCTCCTAAAAATAATTCACTGGAAAGACCAAAAACCCAGGAAAACATGGGCAATGAATGTCAGCATACATTTCTCGGAAAAGCAAATAGGAATGGCTCTTAAACATGTGAAAACATATTCAATCATCACTGTAATGAGCGAACTCATATGAAAGCTACTAAAAGATAGTATTTTTTCACCTCTTCGATTGGCACAGACCACGAAGTTTAATAACACTGTCTGTGGAGAAAAGGCACACTCACGCAGTGCTGGTGGGAGCATACATTAGTGTAGATGCCAAATTGGAGGGCAATTTGGCAAGGTTTATCAAAATTAAAACTGCACATTCCTTTTGATCCAACAATTCTACTTGAGTAATTTCTCCTCCAGAGATCCTTGCTGACAGATAAAATGCTATTTATAGAAAGCAATTCACCCAAGCATTGTTCATAGTAGCAAATAATTGGAAACAACTGAAAGTCCATCAATGTGGGACCTAATAGAGTGTAGCAAAACCATACAACCGAATACTATTTAGATCCTAAAAAGAGTAAGGCTGCTCTCTGTGTTCTGACAAAGAGACATTCCAAGATACATGGTTAGATAAAAAAGAAAAAGAAAAAGAAAAAAAGGAAAAGAGCAGAAGTTTGTATAGTGTAAACATTACAGTTTAAAAAAAAACATATTTCTGCTTATATAGTTATGAAATATCCTGAAAGGTATTTCAGGCTAAGGGAATGCTAAAGAAAAGAAAACAGTAATGGAGCCTGCCTCTAGGAGCGAATTCAATAACTCAGGAACAGAACTAAGAAACTTACTTTTCCTTGGATATCTATTGGGCACCTTTTACACTTCTAGCGATTTAAAACAAATTAGTTAATTCTCTTAGTTAAAAGAAAGAAAACAAGTATGGCAAGGGTACTGAAATATGAAATAAGCAAAATATGGGATCTATGGGTTTGGGAGTTATTTTTAATATATACTTCAGAAAAAATTAATAATTAAAGAAAACCCCTCACAAGTGACCATCCAGGAGGCCAACTTAACTTTTGCAAAACAGACGCGTTCGGCGAAGCTTCCGATGTGTGGGGCTTTGGTGAGTTCGCCCTCTCCCCAGGGACCCCCACACCCCCAGAGTGGGCAGGACTACCCTCCACGCCCTGGTGGATAATTCCACCTTCAAAGTTCATTCAAATATGGCCAAGGTAATAGCTGGACATGTCCCAACTGGGGAGGTTTGATTGGATCTATCCTTGGGACACAAGAAGGCCAACTGTGCCTATCTCTAAGACTTGCCTATTTCTACTTATCTGAATATTAAGCCTCTCATTGGCCGTCAGTTAGATGTAAAACAAAAGAGCTATAAAATGTCCTGGTAAACACTGTAGTGAATTCACCAGACATTCCCTTAATGCACTTGTTATGGGGGTAGGGGGGTTGGGGAAAGACAGGAGGATGGAGACCAATCTGTACGGACCTGGGTCCTCTCCAGCCCCCGTGAGGGAGCCCTGGGCGCTCCGGCAGAATGGAGTGGTCAGCAAAAGCAAAGCACTTTCAGACTCGCACAAAGCTCTTCATTTTAACCTTCTCGCCAAGACTGCAGCAAATCCATTTGTTCCTCACCTCTTCTGTCAAGTGGAACTTTTTGGATTCCCTTGAAAACACACATCTCTCCTATTTTTCCTCATTTATGACCTTCTCAGCTGTGAAAAGCCTATTTTTCCATTGCCCACCTGGCAGGCTGGAGGACAGAGGTGGCTGAAATTCACAGGTAACGCGCAACTTTGTTTTAGCCCCAAATTTCAAGCTCCTGTCCTATAGATGAGGAAAATGACCCTCTTTGGGTTCCCTCCTGAGATCATGAAGGAGGGAATGGGCAATTAGTGGGCTTGTGCATAACTCAGAGAAACTCCCGGAAACATAAAACCAAAAGAATTTCAAGAAACATTCTATAAAACTCAGGCTTTCTACCCAACTGACCTCCAAAAGACTCCTCCGAATTCCTGATGCCTCACCTATCTGGTGGGCAGATCTGATCCCGGAGGTCAGCCCCACGGCTACATCTGAGGCCACGGGACTGGGGCATCGCACAGAACCAAAGAGAAGAGACAGGTGAAGGAATTCTGTCTCGAGAGTTTCAAAAAGCAAGGGGAGTAAAGATTCCTCCGCAGAAAGCCGGAGTGATGGTAAGTTTCGAAGAGAGTGGGAAGGGAGGGGCAGCGGGTGGGAGGAAAAAGCAGGGGACCCCAGGCTGTGCCCAGAGAAGGGAGTCGCAGAGGTTGAGGTTTTCAGATGTGGACAAGTGTAAAGCATGTTGACTCGAGTGGATAAACAGGCTGTGGGGAGGGGGCCAGAATGTGTGGGTCTGGCATGAAGGAAGTGAGGTTCAAGGTGAGGAGATGAGAGTGGGCACAGCGTAAGAAGGGCCAGGCTGGACTGAGCCCCTCACTCAAACAGAGAGGGTAACAATCACTTTGTCAAGGGGGATACGGATGCCTGCTCCAGGTCCTCAGGCATAGGATAAAGGGTCCTGAACCACATTTCTTAGTTTTCACAACCAAATCAGATGGAGGGCAGACTGATGAATGGAAAGCGAATTCTCTGAGAGGTGAGAAGGAGCCTGAACAGGTGGGTTACTCTGAGGACGAGGAAGGCAGCAGAGAGCACTGTGATGAAGACCGAAAGAGATGTGGGTCCCAACCCCAGCTCCTCCCACTTCCCCGGCTGAATCTCTTTAGGAGACTCATCTACACCCCAGCCTTGGCGTCTGGAAAGTGAGGCCGTCTGGAACACATACCCGGTGCTTACGAGAGAGTCTAGCGGTTGGGAGTAGTGAAAAATTAATTGACGTTCTTACTCTTCTAACGACCACCTTCTCAAGGAAAATTATTTTTAGGAGAGTGAGACAGGTAAGAAGAGAGAGTAGTGAAGCAAACACACGAGAGGGGGGATATCATTTACTGTCTTCATTTATAAACACGTACAAGTCAGCTACACCGAGAAATGAAAACATGCCCCCCCAGACCAACATTCATTATTCATGAGAGCCAAAAAGGAGAAAGAGCGCAAATGGACAGCAACTCATGAGTGGACCAGCAAAATGCAGTACATCCACAGAATGGAATACTATTCAGTCTCAGCAAGGAATCACGGTGGGGCAGGTGCTCCCGTGGGGACAGGGCTTGGAAACCTCATGTTCAGTGCAAGAGCCAAACACAAACATCCATGTGCTGTATGATTCTACCTGCACGAAATGTCGGGAACAGTGAACTCTACGGACAGAGAAAAGAGACTAGCGGTTGTCAGGACCTGGGGGTGCAGGGCTGGGGGGAAATGGGAAGTGATTGCTAACGAATATAGAGCTTCCTTGGGGGGGGTGATAAATGCACAACTCTCTGAATATAGCAATGAAAGATTGTACATTAAAAAAAAAAAAAGTTAGCTATACAGCTCTTAACGCCTCCTGCTTCCCATCTCCTGAATAAAGAGTATTCGTCTTCCCTGAGAGAGAGGTCTTGATGGGCAGAGCATATGCAATGCAGAATTCCAGCAATTTCTATAATTGTGAATATCAGAAGATATTGATCCTCGTCCTCTGGGGACGTTGTCAGGTGGGTGCCAGAGAGGTTATTTTGCTTTTTCTTTCTAGCTGCTTCTTTCAATTCTGGCTACTGCCTTCGGTTTCCCCATGAGCACAGTGGTTAAAAATCAATCCCTGCTTGATCTACGCAGGCAAAAGCTTTCAGTGGACAGGCCTTTTCATACCCAGTTTCAAGCTTATAAAAAAATGCCGAGGGGGTGCTTGGAGCATTGGTTTCAGGCTTCTCCGAATCACGAGGACGGGGGCCCTAAAAGCAATGCTTTCCCCAAAACTACTCCTATTAACAGGCAACATAATTTTCTTTAGGGAGCAAATTGCAAGGATAAGGCATTGAAAAACCACTCCCCACGGCCCATTTGACGTTTGATTTATCTGATAAACATGCCAATAACTGCCTACACAAAGCAACCTCATAGTATTATCAGTTCCGGGAAATCAACGTTTTTCACAAAAGTCAGCAGTGTTTTTAAGGGAATACCTAAGTTAAAAAATCAGAAAGCACATTTATTCATTTGCCATCATCATCATCATCATCAACATCACAATAACAAAAAAAAACTACAGCAAAGAGTATGTCTGCAGGACTCTGAAAGGTCTCTGGATAATGAGCGCTGGCTTTTGACCCCAAAAAAGCACACTTGCCTATAGTCTTCGAACATTCCAGGAATCAAACACGAAAGCATTTCTCAGAGACTTCCCACAAAAACCATTCTACAACACAGAGTTAATCAGGTCCCTTTAAATGTCAATAAAGTCTCTTCATATGTTTCGGCTTCAAGGTTCAGGACTGAAGGCACGAAACAGATGATGAAATCCCATGTTTTATGACAGGTTACTCCGGTCAGAGGCATGTCAGCTGTAA
>CM052802.1:120686896-120707436 GCA_028533885.1 Nasua narica
TCTAGTTTTTCCACATCCTTCACTGTGGTCAACACAGTTAGCACTAGAAAGCCCCCTTATTCTTTTTAACCTGCTTGGGGAACTGGGTAAGTGAACTCACTACGTCATTAACCTTCCTCTCAGTGTTCTGCCGAGCCATCGGGGCTCCAGGCGTCCCAGGGTCTCCTCCACTGGGTAAAGTATAGGATCGTTCTGCTGGTCATTCTTCTTCTTCTTGAGAAGTCTTTTTCCGACTGTTTGCGGATTTCGTAAGTAGGTGAGCGTCACAAAAATTACGCGTACCGGATAAGAAAACTAGGATCATATTCATGTTATGACAAATTTCACAGAAGCGACATCACGTGAAATGCTGTTCAAAGAGCTCGCTCACTCCATTCTTACTCACTCAGTGTACTTTTCACGGGGGAGGGGAGAAGAGAAGCTAGGGAAGAAAAGACGACAGTGAAGAAGGGAAGGAATCCGTAAACACGCCCTCCTCTTCCTCGGAACGCATCACCCTTATTACATTATTGAAGGTTACGGGACACAGTACTAACTCTAAATGAAGATGGAACTTCGATTTTGCTCAATCCTAAAACTTGGCTCTCTATCCAACTGCAGCAATTTTCTGGCACCTTCCCCCCTCCCCCCTTTGTAGCATTTCTGAAAGGTCCACTCAGTTAAATGGCCATTCGCTTCCCATGTGGCATCCTGAAAAATTAAATGAACCTATATAGGGGCATCTGGGTGACTCAGTCAGTTAACCCTTGGACTCTTGATTTCAAATGGGTCATGATCTCAGGATTGTGAGATCGGGCCCCGCCTTGGGCTCCACCTGGGCATGGAGCCTGCTTGAGATTCTCTCTCCCTGTGGCCCCGCCCCTCCTCACTCATGCTCTCTCTTTAAAAAAAAAAAAAAGAATTAGCCTGTATAGTATGTTTGTATGAACTCGGTGACAAAGGATAGTCTGACAGGTTTCTCAATCCCTATGGGGCTCTGCTGAGGGTGACAGAGCGAGGACTCTGCCTTCACCCTGCAACTTTCCGAGAGTAAGTCCCAAATCGTTCCCTAAGTTCGGCATATGACTCCGACTTCTGCCACTAAAGGAAAAGTGGACAGCCACTGTAGTAAATGCCCTCTACTCAAATGCCCTCTACTCAAAGGCACTCCAATATGGCACTGACTGGCATACATGGCTCTGTGGAAAGAACCAATGGACGAAGTAAGCACCTTTATATGGAACCACTGACTACGATGACAATTTAGAACTATGGTCCCTATGAAACAAATACTGACACCCATACAAAGATCATAAAAAGAGTCTTCATCCTCCTAGTCTGAACATAGAGGGGACCTTGTGGTCACTCCAGAGAGTGTCACTGCCAATGTCCACACTACAAAAGATGTCATTTCTTTTTAATTCTACACAAAACACCTATTTATATTATGAAACACACTGTCACTTAAACCATGTTTTCAATGTGGTAGGCAATTCATAGTTGGTAGGCAATTGCCTACCATATGGTAGGCAATTCATAGTTCACAGAGAGCTCTCATCATTAAGAAGCTATTTGGAGGGGCATCTGGGTGGCTCAGTGGGTTAAGCCTCTGCCTTCAGCTCAGGTCATGATCTCAGGGTCTTGGGATCGAGCCCTGTGTTGGGCTCTCTGCTCAGCAGGGAGCCTGCTTCCCTCTCTCTCTCTGTCAAATAAATAAATAAAATCTTAAAAAAAAAAGAAGAAGCTATCTGGAGCTGAAGTTTACACACTGCAAAAGTGATACACAACACTTCATTCTGGACTAGAATCCGAACCACCGCAATTACACGCTTGTAGGAATACCAAGCGATTTCTACGTGCAGTTAACCACAAAAGGGGCTGACTCGCTCTTCAGTGTCCTATTCTCAATAAAATGCCTATTTATTGTCTATTTTTGTCTGATCATTGATATCAAAAAAAGGGATAAGAACTCAATTTTTAAGAAACATAAAATTAACATTAAAACATTAAAATCAACATTAAAATATTGATTGTGAGAGGAATGGATATCTTCAAAGACTCGCAAAGGCCTTTAATACATAAATCCAATTACTATCAGCCATAATCAAATGGGTAAGTCCAAGGGTGTATGATGTGGATACACCCAGTCTTCTGACCCAAGCCTGATGTGACCCGAGCCCCAAGACTGATTCCGACTGCGTGTGGTAACAGCTCATAGTTGCTGATGAGGAGGCTACCAGCTTGTTGCAGAGATTTAAAATATATATATACACACACACACACACACACACACATATATATACACACACATACATATATATACACACACATATATATATACACACACATACATTTATGGATCTGTGTGTGTATATATATATATATATATATATATATATAAGTCCTCTTTGAGGACTAAGTGGAAAATTGTGAAGTAAATGATGAAAACAAAGGAATAAAGGATACAGAAACCCTTTGCTAAGTAACACAGAGAAGGGACAAGCCCAAGAGAAGAATAACCTAGCCAAATCTGTCCAGAAGAACATTAACAAAGGGTCTGCCCAATGGGCACCATTATATAAAACAAGTCGAAAAGACACAGTGCCTAAAGATCGGGAACTTGAACCTTCAGCACCCTGCTCAGTTTTCTGTTTCTTCTATAAGGTTCCTCGTGCTTTTATGGTATTTTAATTTTTGTGTCTGGGACCGTGGGGACCCAGAGATCTCTATCTTGGCAGAGTTAAGAGAGTACGTGTGGGCTTTTCCCAAGCAGAATGGTGATTTAATAGGTTTTTTTTGGTGAGTAGACTCTGAACAGTAGGCTTGACATCTTTATGAAGCAGAGAGAAATGCCAGCTTGAAAAAATACCCTAACGCTGTCCATGGCTGCTGTTAGGAAGAGAGCAATCCCCTCAAATCCCCTCCCTTCTTTTCCTCTGGAGGCCAGGGACCACCGCCCCACTCCCCGGCAGGGGGTCTGAGCTGGTCACTTATGCAGCCCTTCAGTCCAGCTCAAGCCATGGGCCCTCCGGCTCGTGTTTCACCGGCAGCTTTTTCATCCTCCACCTTTGCCCAGAACACACAATTTCTCAGCGTAGGCCCTCAAATACCCGCCGAAGGAATTACTTCAATTACGGACACGGGCATCACCTGTCTGTCTGCTGAGTTGACCCGGGAATCATCTTTGACCCCTCCTTCTTCGTGCCCCACATCCAACCATCACTAAGTTCTCCAAGGCTACCTCTTTGAATGCTTTTAGATAGGCCCCTCCTTTTTTTTTTTTTTTTTTAAGATTTTATTTATTTGACAGAGAGATCACAAGTAGGCAGAGAGAGGGGGGAAGCAGGCTCCCCACCGAGCAGAGAGCCCGATGCGGGGCTCGATCCCAGGACCCTGAGACCATGACCTGAGCCAAAGGCAGAGGCTTTAACCCACTGAGCCACCCAGGCGCCGCCCCCCCCCCGCCCCCCCCCTCGCTCCGCTTCTTTTTTCTGACCCACCCCGACCCCAGGCCTCAGATGAACAGTTTCTTAGGACTTCTTGTGAGGAGAGGTCTGATACTGGTTACTCAACTCTACCATCCAGCCGGACTTGGCGGGGAGTAAGGAAAATACGGATCGACAGAACCCTAGCGAGAACACACAGCTTAGAGGATGTTCGGAGCAGCTGGGGGGAACAGAGTGTTCTTCTCTCCTACAGAAGAAATGGTCAGGTGGTTAAGAAAACACGCAAGTCCAGTTTATGAGGTTTGCCCACAGTCAGCAATGGTGGTCTTCTTGCTGGTCCTGCCATGCCTGGACCCAAAGCGTGCATGGCGTCCACAATCTTCCTGCCATCGCTCGCCTTGCCAAAGACTACACACTCGCCATCCAACCGCTCAGTCTTGGCAGTGCAGATGAAAACCCTGGAACCATGTGTGTTGGGTCCGGCATCTGCCACGGACAAGACGCCAGGACCTGTGTGTTTCAGGATGAAATTCTCATCATCTACTTTCTCCCCACCGATGGACCGACCGCCCGGGGCCATGATGGCGAGTGATGTCACCACCCTGGTGCAGAGAGCCCAGAATAATCCTGTGAAAGTAGGAAGCCTTCTAGCCAAATCCTTCTTCCCCAGGGCTCAGAGCAGGAAAATTCTCTGCTGCCTTTGGAACTTTGTCTGCCAACAGCTCAAAGGAGATGCAGTCCAAGGGCTCACTGGTCACTGCAATGTTGAAAAACACAGTGGGACGGGCCATTGCTGGGCAGTGTTTGCAAAGTCTCATTACCTATTTCTCACTCCTAACTCACCTATCCTCGTCTTTCCCAAGTCCCAGACACCTGGACATGCTTTCGTCAATTTTATGTATGTATCATCTCACTGTGTCACTTCCTTGAACAAGAATTTGGAACTGTGTTACCTGCCCCATGAACTTCAAACTCCAATGCCACATCTCAGTGGTCCTCTACTCTGTCCTCCGCACGGGGGCCCAGCATCCTTTCATACTGATCTCCAGCAACAATGCTCACATCCCTCGGCTGGCCTCTCCACCTTTCCCATACAGGTCACCTGCATCCCTCCCTTGAGCCTTTGTCCCTGCTGTCCCTGCTCCTAGATCCATCCCTGTTTTGCCTTTTTAAAAAATATATTTATTTGAGAGAGAGTGTGCATGCATGCACACACAGGGGGAAGGGGCAGAGGGAGAGGGACAGAGAGAATCTTCAAGCAGACTCCCCGCTGCGCATGGAGTCTGACTTGGGGCTCCATTTCATGACCCTGAGATCATGACCTGAGCTGAAATCAAGAGCGAGTCAAATGCTCAACCAAGCCCCCCAGGTCCCCCCAGACCAGTCCCTGTTTGCTCCACCCATCATCTCTACACCTCCTTTCAAGGTTCTTCTCCTATGAAACTCGTCCTGACCCCTAACCCCCCCCGCCACACCCCTCTCCTCTCAACACTCACTGACCCACACTTACCCCCTGCCCACTGCAAATTTTCAGTCGTATACTGTCATGTATTGCCTCCTGGCGATTGCTACTGTGTCCTCAGCTAGATTTTCATAAAGATAACTTTAGATTTATAGACAGTTGCAAAAACAGTACTGAGTTGTCTTGTCTCCGGCGCCAGGTTTTATGTTCAAGTCTTACGTAATCGTGGAACAATGATCGAAACTAGAACATTTAGCTTGGTCAACACTACCAACTAAATCATGGAATTTATTAGGATTTCGCCAGTTTTTCCACTCCCATCCTTGTTCTGTTTCAGGACCCCATCTAGGTTCTCCGAGGACATGTACACGTCCTGTCTCCTCCTATCTGTGCAGCTCCTCAATCCTTTCTTATCTTTAAGACCATGTACTCATCATCAACTGTTTTCTAAAATGTTCTTCAACTTGGGTTGGCTATTTTCTCTCGATGAGAGTGGGATGACACAGGAGTGGGAAGGACACCACAGCAGCGCTGTATCCTTCTCGGCATTTCCCATGAAGGGGCACCTGATGTCAGTAGGTATTATTGGTGACCCTAAAACTCACTCGCTTAGTTAAGGAGAGTCTGCCAGGATTCTCCAGGTAGAGTTACATATTTCTTTTTGTAATTACTAAGTATTTTGGAGGGAGATACTTTACGATGCTACAAATGGGCTGTTTCTGCTTAATCTCTGGCCCACCAGTTCTAGCATTCATCAGCGGACCTTTCCTGTGGCATCTATAGCTATGGGTTCTAATGATGTCTCTCATTTATTTATTTATTGGAATTCTTCCATAAGGAGAATTCTTTTGCCCTACGTATTTACTTATTCAATTATTTTTTAATATCAATACGGACTCCTGGAGATTTATTTTATTCTGTGGGGTGTAGTCTACTATTATTTCATCACACGAGCCATTCTAACCCCCAGCTAGATTTTAGGTCACATCACAGCAGATATGACCACATCTTATACTTCTCAGATGTTTTCTCTCATGTCTAAGACAATGACAGGGACACAGTAGGTGTCTGACTCATTGACTGATTGATGGATTCAGTCACTTGACGGATAATGTTCATGCCCTTGAACTTAGGTGCCAGGATTACAACAAATAAGCAATTTTTTATTTCAGGGGATTTGCAGTCTAGTTAACAGAGACTTTTGTGTGTATCTGCAAGTCCCTGGTAAAAATATTTGGAGGAGTAACACAATAGCTCAAATCGGACTACAGTGGACTCTACCTAGAGAAAGAAGAGTAGGGTGATAGGCAGAAAAAAACTTCTTTAAGAAAAACAGTATTCCATTCCCTTTCTACTCCACTGCTCTATAAAATAATGAAAATAAGTGGGCATATAAAATATCTAGAGACAAATGCCATAACAGAGTTAACAGGTATCTGCCTCTGTATCTTCTAAACTAATTCTTAAAATCAAACCTCAAGGGCAGGCTTTTTAGGAAGATTTAATGTAGTAAACACAGACTCTTTATATAGTGAGTATACGCTTTGCAAAGAAAATTGGAAAGAGCCAAGGTAAAAAAAGAAGAAGAAGAAGAAGAAGAAGAAGAAGTCTGAGGAGCCATTTGTCTTAATCCAGTTTCCAAATCCAATTTCATAGTTTTTATGCCTTCACAGGGAATAATGAAGAGCAAATAAGAAGCATCATCAATCAAAGATGGACTCCTAAGTTTCTTTACTTAATTCAATTTTCTTGCACCGCTCCTACTGTATTTTCCAAACAAAGCTGTTCTTTCCGCATGTGATTGTTCAGACCCGCAGACATCCTCGGGAATACTAAACAATCAGGGCACATCTTCTGTCACAAATTACACTCTGTAACATTCTTTACCCAAAGCATTTTGAACTCCCAGCAAGCAGAGACACATCTACCACACAAAAAGACCTTGCCATATTGCAAGAGCTGCAAACAATAGAGAATTTGTATTTTTAGACACTTCTTGACACTTCAACCTGTTACTACTTAACTCCTACCATTGTTCTCAGTGATGAACAAGCAATCGCTCTCCCGCATGAGGTTCCATCACGCACGTTGGTGGCAACAGTAAATGCCACCGTTGCCCATCGCCCTTCCTAACTCCTATCAATGTGTCTTTTCCATGTTAGGGTGTACACAACAGATGCAACACAGATGTGCCCACGTGCTGTGTCTGTGGCTATCCCGACACATGCACGCACATTCATGGGTGCACACACATTCACGGATGCACATGCAAACAGGCTCATAGGCATGCGGATTCATCCCCGCATCCATATCCACGGAGAAATCCAGCTAGTTCCGCTGCCTGATGTGTCTGTGAACACACACACACACACACACACACACACACACACACACACCATGCAATCCGGTGGCTTTCTTTTTGTTACCTTTGGTAGGAGATTAAGATAGAAAGCTTAAAAAAAAAAAAAAAAGCCAAGACGACACTTCATGGCGTCTGGATTAAGAAACAGAAGCCAAGGAGACACATGGGCTGCCGCATAAAGGGAAGCTGGGCGCGCCAGCCCACACTGGTGAAGATTTACCATGTTTCACCTTTCCCGCTTCAAGCCTTCCTCCTTCTGCATCTTACTTACCTTCCTCTTGTTCCTAGCCCACACGCCACCCCGCCCCATCTCTCCCCCGCGGAACCCCCCCCCCCCGAAAGGAGCATTATTAAATCAAACAAGAGAGCATTCCTTGTCGTTAGGCCGTTATTCAATGTTGACTCAGAGAAAAAAAAAAAATACTATAAATGATGTGGTGTAAAGCCCCAACGGAAAGTGGACAACTCTGTTACGGAACTCACTGGAAAATTTTTGGAAAAATCCCATATACACCGAAGGACTTCTGGGCCAGGAAAATAAGGAGCAGGAAAAAAAAATAATTCGTGAATATTTTTTTAATGTTTTCACAATAGATTTTTTTTCCTGTCCGTGACTGGTTCTCCAGGGGTATTCTCATAGATGATCTCGTAGGTGACCACGGCCCCTGATGTCTTCCCCATATTGTAAGCACATTGCACATTGACCGAAATAGCATGGAGAGGGCGTCAGAGCTCACAAAACAATTTTTACGTACTACCTCCTTGATCTTTTTTTTTTTTTTAAGATTTTATTTATTTATTTGAGAGAGAGAGCACACAAGCTGGGGGAGGGGCAGGCAGAAGGAGAAGCAGGTTCCCCACTGAGCAGGGAGCCGGATGCGGGACTCGATCCCAGGACTCCAGGATCATGACCTAAACTGAAGGCAGATGCTTAACCGACTGAGCCACCCAGGCGCCCCACACTTGATCTTGACAACACTCTGTCAGATACAATTATCTCCATTTTGTAGATTACCAAAAACAAACCAAAAAAAAAAAAATGCCCTCAGATTTTATTAAGCGATTTCAGTTATTAAGTCGTACCACTGAAACTCAAAACCAGAATTTCTGATACCAAATCTCATTCTTCCCCATGACATGAATTTTACTTAATTTTCCCTGAATTTGTTCCCTTTTTCTAATAGTAGGCTGTATGAACCCTGCTCATTGCCTAAAGACTGTATATGTGCCTCTAAATGAAACTAATCCTGGATGCCATTTATTTCTTTTTAAAGGTCTCTCTTTTCCGGTTAAATTAAAATGCCCACATCCCTTTAGCACCTGCTTCCTTCATTCCCCGGTACCTCCCTTTCGAGAGATGGGATATCCTATTATTGAATGATCTGATTATGTCCATGTTGACAAATCTTTGCTTTTTTTAAATTATTATTCTTGCCCACATTGCTCGCCATTTTTCAATTTTAACCACTGCTATTCCCATGTTCTTTGAAGATTTACTACTTATTCCAGAAAGAGAGAGAACACACGGTGGAGGAGCAGAGGGAGAGAGAATCCCAAGCAGACACTGTGCCGAGCATGGAGCCCAATGCGGGGCTCGATCTCACGACCCCGAGATCAGGACCTGAGCCAAAACCAAGAGTAGGACGCTTAACCGACTGCACCAACCCTGGCGCCCCTCCATGTCCTTATTCTAACAGTTATCACAGTGGTTGCTTTCACCGCAGAAAAATCTAACTCCTACATTTTTAGTCAACAGCATTTGTCTAGCATGCACATTTCTTGAATTTTCCTTTCCGGCTGCTGCTATTACGAAGACCCTTGAATTAAACAGAAGGGTGGTACGCCAACGCATCCTTCCTGAGCCATTCAGAAGGTGCCTTAATAGGACGACTTCTCAGCCTAGTACATTCTGATGTCATAAACACCGAACGTGATATCATCCTATGCGGGAGGCAAAGGGAAAAAGTAGATCCCAACAGACAGATCTATTTATGTGCCAACACAGCCTGGTAATTAGACCACTAGCAAAAGGGAAAGAGAGAAAATCCCCAGATGACAGCTTAATGGGACATCGGGCGAGACCCCTCTTTGCTGTGAGTGTGGGAGAGTGTTCAGTGCGGTCAGCGTTGCGCTGCTGGGGCCGCTGGCCAAACTCTCATCCTCAGCGATGATCCCCCTCCGGGCGTCCCAACCCTCCCTGCTTGCCGCCCAACTCCGCTTTCCTGCTGTTTTAATTGGATTATTTTGGAATCTGCTATTTCTGTCTCGCTCCTTTCCCCAAACTGTCATGTAAGTACTGCAGCTTGACTATTACTCAGCTGCCGAATCCCGCTCCCGAGACGGCTGCACTTCAGTGGCAAGAGAAGTGATATTCCCTCGGAACATTCTGAACACTAGCTTAAGGGGTTAAGCATCTGGGGGAGGGGGACGCCTTCATGCAGGAAAGCAGTGCTTTGTCTTCTCATCATTACTGGAGGAGCAGGTCACCCGCACCACCTGAGCGTGAACGGGGGAATCTACCAGAAAACATTTCACGCAGAAGCTCGAGTGCACCAAGAGGATATCAAGACAGACTAAGGCTTCTCCCAGTTTCTTCCCTACGGGGACTTCAAAGCCTTAAAACATGTAGCACGGAAGACGATGATCATTTTTAGAAGAGAAGAAGCCGCAGAGAGTAACCCATTCATTACAGATATAAAACTTGGAGGTGCAGAGTATGTGGCCCTCCCGATCTCTTCCTGATCCCCAGGCCAAGGGCTTTCCAGCCGCACTTGGGTTCAGCCACAGCCACATGCAGAGAGGATCGCATCGCTGCCTGTGGGACCAAAGACAGCCCCAGCTTCTAAAGCACGTGAAACCAGCACTAAAGTTCTTCTTCTGTTTGGTGACCATCCATTTGTTTTAGATACTCGGGATTTAACGTTGATCTCTGTGCGTAAGAAACCAGAGTGTAAATGGAGGGAGAAGCAGAGCAGAAATAGTAGCAGCAAACAGCACCCGGCCAGGAAATGTGCAAAGGTCTCTATGTGTATGATCCTGATGGTGACCTGTGGTCCTCACTTTAGAGAACGGAAAAATGAAGGCTAGAGAAGACAGAATCTTTCTGAAGCAAAAACAGGAGGCACCGAATATAACTGCCAAGTCGTAGAAGCTACCTTCCCGAATTTTACTAAAACATTTAGTGAAAACCTAAACTGGTTAGGGACACGAAGGGACTAAATGATCTTCAGGTTCCCTTCCATGTCCAAATACTACAACATCACAAGCTATAATATCTAACATTCTACAGTTTAGGAAACGTATTTAAATGTTTCCTCTCCCTTGATGAACTCTACGAGAAAAAAAACCAAAGCATTAATTTGAAAGGTATCCCAGAATCCTGACCCCTTGATATTTCTTTCTACTCATTGCTTATACTTGGAACGGGGCAGTGTGCCAATGTCAAGGGTGGCATCAATGTAGTGGAGAGGAAAGAATTTCTGCAGTCTTCCACCTCAGGGTCCCAAAGACAAAATGGCAGGCTTTGGTGTCAACCATTTTCTCACATGTTTTCCTCCATCAGGGGACACAATAATCTACCTTATTTCATGAAGTAAAGGAACTGAGTGAATGTCTGCACACTGACACAGTCAATCACATGATTTATAAGGCTTTCAAAGAATAAAGTGCTTTACACGGAAGTCCAGTAAATTATTTTAGAAACTCGAATATATTCCAAAATAACTTTTGAAAAGCTATGCCTACATCTAAAAGACTAAGTTCTCTTGAGTCTTTGTCTCTACGTGTTTCATTTTGCCATGAAACACATCATTAACTGGTTCAAAATAAATACCTTCCCCCAAACTGGCTATGAATTGTGGAGGGGTTTTTTTGTTTTGTTTTGTTTTTTGTTTTTTGTTTTTTTTCAGGAACTGGAGCAGAAAATGGAAGAACATATTTATGCTGAAAGATAAGTTTGGAGGAGATCTCTATTTTAAATATTGAATGAATAGCAATAGGGTTTTCTTAACCATGGAATTGTGTGTTGCAAAGCCCAGAATGCACAGTATATGCATGTGTTGGATAGTTGGGTGGGTTGGGTTAGGGAGTGGGATAAGCAACTAAACTGGACAGGTCAAAGAAAGAAGATGCATTTAGGTAAAGCATATGGTAGAGGCTTGAGCCCCTGAAGAAAGCAGTTGACTAGGGAGAGATGAAATAGAGAAAAGGCCACCCGCACGCCAACGAGAGTCAATCCAAAGCCAGAAATGAAGCTTTTGCCAAACCCATGCTGAAGGTCAAAGATGACAAAAGAAATCTCTGAGTGGATTTTATTATTAAAGAGACCACTAAATCACCCAGGAATGGAAGAAGGTCAGAAGAACCAAGAATCTTGTTTCTGGTTTCAGTCCCAGAAACAAGAAGAGGAGAAGGGCACCAAATACTGGAGAGGCCAAGATGTGACGAGCGAAACACTATTTTGATCTGGAACTTCTATCTGTTTCAAGTGAGCCAAGCAAAGTTAACTATGCTTGTGCACAGAAGGGAGAATTAATTATACACTTAATCTCCCCCTATAATGTGAACGACAGTGGATAAGGTAAGAAAAGGGATGTGATTAATCAAAATGGGCATTAGGTACACAGGTTCTGCTAAGTCAATCCCTCCCCCCATTCTCTAGGTGGTGGCTGAACAGAGAAGGTGCTGCTGTATCCCATGTGCCACTCCCTCTTCTATCTAGCGCGTTCATAGAGCCATAGACGACAGCATACTCATTCATGATGGCTTAAAATATGGCTTGCCAATCACGGGCACCATTTAGATTACCTACATTGAGATCAGTAGCTCCCGGAACGTTCCCGGCCTTGACCATTGCATCCAAGCCGAGTTCCAGAGCAGCTGTCTTCTCTCTTCACTTTCTACTCCATTCCCAACCAGTCCTGCTGTTAGTAACTACAATCTCACTGTCAACGGCTGACCATTCTCTGGTTCTTTCTGCCTTTCAGATCAATGGTCTTTCTCCATTGGCTTCTCTCATTTCAGATGCAATCTCTACCTCCTTTTAGAAGGGCCCAGTTCATAACCCAAACTAGGTTATGATGCTATGGGCCACGGCTCTCTTGGCATAAGAACTCCATCAGGGCAGGCTTCCTGTCCATCTTGCTCCATTCCCAGTCTCTAGGGCTTAGGACCATACCAGCACATGGTAGCTCCCTAAGGAGCTATTTGCTGAATGAATAAATGACTAATACACAACTGAATGGAGTTAGAATTTAAACACACAGTCTCAGCCTCTTATAATTCAAAAGCCTTCACTCTGTAAGGGACAGAGTCCTAATCACCCCACAGCTCCTGTGCGACTCTACGAATTGAGTTTTCAACAGTGGTCTCAACTTGGTCTTGCAGACAGGTTTCCTCCATGATTGCAAAAAATGGCTTGCTTAGGGAGACCAGCAAAAAGGGCTGGACCACAGGGGTGAGGCCACAGCACAGTTAAATACGATGGAACGGTCCCCCACTCTTCCATCTTCCCCTAGAGACATTCGTTCTGGTAAAGCCCTAGATAATCCACACATCTGCATTTCTGCACCCCAGCCAGTGATCTGCAGCAAGAGAACTGCTTCCTTCTCTCTGTTTGACTTCCTATTAATTCTGTAGTTTAGGAGGAGACCAAGTGCTATCCAAATACCGAATGTTCCATATGGTAGTGCCATTACCGTTCTCACCACCGTGACGTGCAGCCTTCCTACCTACACCCATGAGGTGCCTGGCTGGACCCTGGCAGGACTCTACGAACTCTTTCCCTGACCTATATTTGCCGACGCATTTGTTGTCCTCTCTTCCTCTGTGAACTTACTCATTTAATCAAAATAACGCATGTGTGTGTACAAATACAAGTTGTATTTTCTTATTCGCTCTCACAATCATTTATAGGAGAGTAATTTATGAGCCATTAAAGAGGAATTCTGAAGCTAAACTGTCTTAATTAGGAATTCAGATGTTCCTCCTCATATTGAAAAATACAGAGCTGTTCAAATTAGACTGTAAGGGTGGGCCAAAACAAATGTGCGGTTTCACACACAAGGGTTGCAGGGCAGGCCAGCGGAACGTGTTAGCTGAAGCTCGCCGAATGGCCTTGCGTTTGTCTCCCTAACGCCAAATCCTCTGTTGCTTCTTTTTCCTTCTATTTTTCAACTGGCTGATGTAGCTAAAGGACGGAGGAGCCTCACAACCCCATAGGTTTCCCTTCTGTGTTTATGTGGGATGAAACATATGCTTCCTAAGAGCTGGGGGGGCGGATATCTCTCATTCTACCTTCTCGTTCATTTAATTAGGGAAAGGAAGCTTGTTTATTGTGGGGGGAGAGATGGGGCTCGCGGCTCATGCACGGGCCAGATGGAGATTCTCCACGTGCAGCTCAAAGAGGCCAGGAAGCCCACCTGACCCGAGGGGCTTGCCGGAGCGCAGGAGAAAGGCAGCCTGCCCTCACGCAAGGGCTACTCCCAGGGTCCCATGGGCCAGGTGACATCAACGGATGTCACAGCTCTGTGGGTGAATGGGTCTCTCTGACTTGCAGACTTCGGTCAGCCGCTTTTCTCCAGAACTGCGATGACTCCATTAATTCAAATTAAACCCATTTAGAAATATATTAATTTTTGGGGGGTGGGGGGATACCAGGGGAGGACAAAAAGAAAGAAGTAGAAGAAAAAGACGATAATTCACAAGACTGGGATTACATTACGTTTAAGCATCATATTTTACTTTCTTTTTACTTTTATCATGAGTATTTTCCGCTATCATTAAATATTGTTTTGAAATGAGATTTTTAATAACTTTCAACAGTTCATCTATGTTTTGTTGCAACCACATCCGAGGAGATAAGTACTATTATTCTCTAAATTTTATAACCTGAGATACTCGAGATGTAAAGTAACTTGCCCAACATCATGCCTCAAGAGAACGCCAAAGCTGGAATTTGAATCCAAGGAGTCTGGAGGCTCGGCAGTCTCTGAATCATATGGAGCTGTCCCAATGATATTGACTCAGTCTCCCAATGTTGGGCAGGTACATGCATAAAAATATACACACACATACCTATACATTAATTTCAGGATAATTTCATATCCATGTTTAAGGTGGGCCATTTGCGAAATATTTTTTTTAAGAAATGAAAAACTCCATTTTCCATTGAAAAAGTATTGCTATCTACTCATTTCGCAGTCGTCTAAAAATACTTGGCCATAAAAAAGGGGAACATTCGAAATTCTCTAGGACCCTTCCATTCCTTCTTCGTTTAAGTATTATTTCTCAAATGTCAAAAACTGGTGAGTTTTATGCATGTTACTATCTACTGGAGGAAGGCTCTTCAAAATAGTATGAACTATACATTTACAGATAAACACCTCCCTGCAAAAAAATAATAAGACACAGAGATACCATTTCTCATTATCAACTGCAAGTCTGTTTTCAAAATTCTCAGCACCGGCAAAACTGTATGGAAAGAGGGACTCTCATATACTGCCTCTGGAAATATAAACTGGTATGACCTTATAGAAAAATGATTTGGCAACAGTAGTATCAAAAAGTCTTAATACTTGAAAACTTTTAAACTCTCCAATTTACTGGTAAGGGAGTATCCTAAGGAAGTCATGAGTAAAGGCAACTGATATAAAGCTATTAACAGGCACGGTAGCATAAAAGCCAAGAAAAGAAAAAAAAATAGAAACACCCTAAATGTCCAATAGAGGGGATCAATTAAATATATTTTAGGGTATGTATTCAATGATCTACTGTATATAATCATTAAAAGCCATGCTGTAAATATATATCTGTTGGTATGAAAAGATGTTCATTATTACATATTCAAGAGAAACAAAAGAGTTAGGTAATAGTATATATTATATTATTCCCTACTACCATCTGATGGTAGTCTCTCTAGCTGAATTTATGAACACCATCATCAGAATTCTCTCTTTCTAATCAATGCTTCATCATCCATCCACAACAGTGATCTCAAAATAATGAGAAACTCTTTTCTTTCCCACACAAAAAGCAAGGGTCCCATTTTCATGAAACACAGAAAGAATAAATAGCTGGAGAAGAAGTGAATCTCTAGGTGTACGTTTATGTGGCGGGTTTGTGTGTATGTGAGAATATGCATGTATACATCGCCACCACTATCTTGGGAACCTTACGCTCAATGACGGTTATTTGCAGTTAAAGATTTGGGAGATATTTACCTGGACCATGTGCTTTCATCACACTGGAGAAACATAAGCAGTCAGTTCCTTCCCAGCGGATCTCTCCACACAGATTTTGCTTGAGTGGAAGGGGTGGCAGTAGAGAAACTCAGGGTAAAATGCCCAGACCTGTAATTATAAAAACAATTTCCCACTGAGTTAGGCAGCATTCTGTGGCCTTCATTCACAACAGCTGAAGTCACAGGAAAGAGAAACATAGTTGCATAATCTGTCTCATGCTCTCATTTTCCCAGCACACGCGCGCGCGCGCGCGCGCACACACACACACACACACACACACACACAATTCTTATGGCAGAATGTTAACAACTCAGCAAGCAGATCCACAGCAGGTCCTCATCTCCAGGATGAGAGCATTCTGGCCATCTTCTAACTTCTAACTTCAGGGATGTCCCCATCAACATGAGGTCGTTCCTTCCCCTCCTTCCCTAATGATTCCAAAACTTCAGAGCAATTAAAAAAAACGTAGTCTCCTCCAGAAAAATGTCAGCCACATTACTGAATTTCATGGTCTCTTCAGATTCCTTCCACCCCACAGTGAAGCCAATTCAGTACCTGGTTTTACCCTAACAGCCCGGCATCCATTTTTGCAACTGTATGTGTCTCTGTTGACGAATCGGGTCTAGTGTGGTACGGGTGGTACAACTCAAAGTCCTCACTGACGTTTACTGAACACTTACTATGTTCTTGGCTTTACGCACATCATCCCCACTGTACTGCACCCTGCAAGGCAGCCAGCCTTACTCAAGAGATCCGAGCGTTTGGAGAGTGCGTGGATGTTAAAGTCAGGATTTAAGCCCATATTGTTCCCAGAGGCCATGTTTATAATGCCAGTGCTGTACCATCTCTCCCAAATTGATCTTCCTATCAACACGCCTGTATTTATTATCAAAACACTATCAAATCCACATCACCTTATTTTTTCCCAGAGCTGATGTTACACAGGTCCCAGCATTACTAAGTCTTTTGGGATGTGGCCGCCCTTCTATTTTAATTCCCAAGCTAAACTGAAATCAACATGTTCCTATTTCAATCAAGAGTAAATTCATAGTTATTTTAGTCAATTAAAAATGTCAATTCCAAATCCAGATGTCAAACCGCAAAGGAAAAACCCAAAATCCACATCCTCCCTAAATGGCTATATTTTATTGGAAAGAAGACAGATTAACAAAAGTCAAGAGCCATATGTGAAGCCCTAATTTAAGATATGGAAGTAAAGAAAGGAATTTCTATATATTATATGTCTGCGGTTTAAAAAAAAACACTTAAACATTTTTACCTATTTACAAATTCTGTATACTATAGCTTTTCGAATCACTGCAACATAAAATAGATGTGAGCATATCAAGAAACCAGCAAAGTTATTTATGGATCACATATTAATTTCCCTTTTAGACGTGTCTGTGTGTGTGTGTATTTCTTCGAACTATTCTGGTGATACCTCTATGTTTTTATGCATGCTCCTCCCTTTGATTGGCATGCCTTTTCCTATTTGCTAAATAGAAAATGCCTACTCATTCATCAAGGCCAACCTCAAATCTCAATTCCTTATGATATCCACTCCCCCCCTCCTCCGCCACAATCTGATGATTCCTGGAAATCCAAGCAGTGGATTCTGCCCTCTCCTGTTTTCCTAGCACAGCAATGGGCACCAACATCACCCTGACACCTTCCTCTCCCTAACCATGACCTGTCATGGATTCCCCCACCAGCACACTGCCGTCCTGCCTCTCCCCAACACCACCACCCCTGCTCTAGGCCACCAACTCGCACGGCTCATCGGGACTATTGCACTGACTCCCGAATGGTCTTCCTGCTCCCGCTCTCGCCTCCCTTCAGCCTACTCTCCTCCTGCCCATCCTCAGCTCCTGCTTACAGTAATGCACTGACTTACCATTGAGCTAAATTCTTACTGTGGCCTCCAGGGCCCAATAGGGTCCATCCCTGTGGTCTTTTCCAGCCTGCACTCCAGCTTTTCCAGCTTCCTTTTAATTCCTAAGGAGCCCTTTGCTCTCGTAGGCCTTAGGGCCTTTGCACATGATCTCCTCATCACTAAGACTTCTCCCCAAAATCACCCACCTTCTTCAGATGAGCTTGTACTCCTTTTTCCTTCAGTTCTCAGCTCAGTCCTCTTCCCATCAGGGGAGCCTTTCCTGACCTCCGCCAGGACACTACCTCCTACCACATGCTCTGATAGAAGCAATTTCCTCTCTCTATACCAGTCACCTTTTTAATTTTGCTACTTTTTTTTTTTTGCTAGATTCGTTGATTAATGCTTGTTTCTCCTACTAATTAGTAAGCTCCAGGAAAGCAAAACTGTGTATGTTCCTGTCCACCCTTCATCCTCAGTATTCAACACACGCTTGGCACATTACAGACACTCAGTAGAAATCTGCTGAATGAATAAATGAGAAAAGGAAGGAGAGAAGGAAGGAAGAAGAACATCCCTTATCATAATTTAATTAGTGTTTGCTGAATTAATTTGCTGATGGCTTCTCAACACACAGAACATAAGGTCTGCGTTCCTTCGGACAGCATGCGAGGTTCCCCGGGATCCGACCCCGCCCGCCATATCCTTGGTCCGGCTGCCTGGATGCTCAGCACTTGCATCCCTGTGTTTTCCTGACCTGACCAACTCCGCCTTGCTCCTGCTCATCTCCACGCCCTCATCTTCTCTGTCCCCTCAGCACGCCATCGTTTCAAACTCATTCTTCAAGTCTCAGAGATAGGACTCCTGTCTGTGAAGACCTCTCTGGTACTTTCTAGGAAGTCGGTGCCCTCTTTCCCCATTTTTCTACAACACCCCGTACTTTCCCTATCAAAGCACTCATCAGGGGTGCCCTGGGTGGCTCAGTCGGTTAACCGTCTGCCTTTGGCTCAGGTCATGATCTCAGGGTCCTGGGATCGAGTCCCATGTCAGGGGCTGCTTCTCCCTCTGCCTACCACTCCCCCTACTCGTGCTCTCACTCTCTAATAAATAAATAAAATAGTTTTTAAAAATTAAGCAATTATCATATTTTCTTGTACTTTTATCTTAAATGAGTCCACTTCTCCCAACACACTGGAAGTCCCTTAAAGGCAAGGGACTGTACTAACTCCAGAGTTTAGCACAGCAGCCTATAACACACAGTCTACAAATCTATATTTGTGAATGAACAAGAGAACAAATATACATAGATATATATACATATACAACACATATATACACATATATAAACATATACATATACACACATCTATTATAATACATATAAATCTCGTATGTGCAAAGCTTCAGAGTTGAATATTTTAAATGTTATTTTTTTAAAGATTTTATTTATTTGAGGTAGAGAGAGACTGAGAGCATGAGTCGGGAGACAGAGGGAGAGGGAGAAGCAGGATCCCCACTGAGCATGAAGACCAACGTGGGGCTCGATTCCAGGACCCTGGGATCATGACCTGAGCCAAAGGCAGATGCTTAACCGACTGAGCCACCCAGGTGCCCCTAAAATATGTTATTAACATACTATATTTTAATTATTATTAAATGTGAGATATAATGGTTATAAATTCATCTGTAAAGTGGGCCTAAGAACATCTCCTTTAACTGAGTAGTTGGGAAAATTAAATAATATAAGTAAAATATTTACAATACAGCTCAGCATTCTAGAAGCACTCTATAAATATTAACTGCATAATCATTATCATTATCAACATTGTCATTAGGGCAACCAAGTTGAATTTACAAACCATGCTTCAAATTTAACAATTTTATTGGCCAACATTTTTTCCTATTAAAACATTAATTAGCATTACCGTCTCTGTAAGGCCATAAAAATGGCTGAAGTTTGCCTCTAGCACACTAGGGATAAAGAAGAGTCTTACTATAGCTTACTATACTAAGAGTCTTACTATAAATAACAATTTCAGTAATCTTCCACATATGTATAGAGGTACAAAAGCATCAACAGAAATATTTCTATATAAAAATTATCTATAAAATCTAAATGATTGAAACAAATCTTATCTTTCTAATGCTATTAACATTTGAGATAATTAGAAGTGCTTACTACAAATTACTTCTTTTCCTTAAAAAAAAAACAAGATAGATATATATATTCATCCCTTTCTTTTAATTACTGGACAGAGTAATGTGACTTGATAAATACATACTACATAGATGCCTAATGAATATGCCATAAATGTTTGAATAGTAAATACATTTCGTGTGTCATCTATTAGATGCCATTCTGATTTGGAATTGCTGAAATTTAAGGGCAGAGACTGCAAAGGGGGGAAAAAACAGGCAAGGCAATTTTGCAACAGTTTTTTTGGAAAAAAAATAATGTGAGAACAAACTGTTTACAAATGTTACCAGTTCACACTTGTGTAGAATGAACTGGTAATAATTTATCCCGCAAAGCCAACTTTTAATTTGGCCCCTTACTGTTCTTCCTCTTGCATACTGGCCAAATGCACATAATGAATACTAAAGTACTGAAATGTAACGTACTAGCGTCATTGCATTTTGCGATTTCTGTTCTCAGTTCACCTTTAGCCCTGTCACACAGGAAAGCAAGTCAGATTCCTTATTGGGGCTCACCTATTTTTTTGAAACGAACTAGAATTACAGAGGGAAAATATTATAAAAGTGTTAATAAATTCTTAACTTCTAATTGTTTTACCCCTAGAATATGAGCTCCTTTTCAACTGAGTTACAATTCTATTCATTGGCCGCAACCCCTGGGCATTTTAACAGAATGCAAACATGTTCTTTACAACGTAATTAAGATGGAAAGGTAGAACAAATTGAGAGGGAAAAAAAAGTCTCAATTTACCTAGATAATTTTCATTTGAATTTACTCTTAATTTCATTATCATGATAGTTGTGTTCATGTCATAAAATCCAGTGAAATCTTAGGCATTTATAAGGCAAAATTCCTCTTTATGCTGGTTCATCATTAGTTGGGGATGCCCTTCTCACTCATTCATGTGTTACTCCAGCTTTAAGATCTAGCTCAGATACCTCTCACCTCCCCTGTGACATGCCCCCACACAGACCCTACTTGTCC